>OU896715.1:35381809-35809262 GCA_918026855.4 Phaedon cochleariae
ATTCCTCTGAACATTCACATTTTGCAAGAAAAAGTTATTAGATCTATTATTGGTATTCAATATCAATCAATACGAATAATAGTGGTAATCACTAATAAAAACCTGTGATAAATGACGTTTCAACAATTACTACTTCGAGTGATAACTGTCAAAACATGAACATGATAAGAGAGATTGATGTAAGTGATAATATTGATGAGCACAAACATTATTGTGAACACCAGTCACCAAAATATTTATTTTGAAGCCATTTCGATAACACAAAACAGAAGTATAGATATATCAAATTGTAGAGAAAAGTTGGATGAAGAATATTTGTTTCTAGAGTTTTTTTCCCACAGGTCTCAGTTTTTATCTAATTGAGAATGAAAATTAAAAATGTTATCAGAAATTGTTAAAAAAATACTAAAATATGTTTTATAAGTAAACGGCTGCAAATACTCAAACACTCTATAGAACCTGAAAAATGAAGCACACAATAACCTTTCATTAGAATTGAGAAATTGATAGATCGAACAATTATTTCCTGAGATATGGCCGTTTTTATAAAGTCATGATCCGCCATCTTGAATTGACCGCCATTTCTATTAGCTACCACTCTGAGATGGCAATCATAGTTTTTTGTGATCCTAATATCACCATGTACCTGTGTTATGAAGGAAAGTTAGTACCCCCAAATTATACCGATTTCTCGTATTTGCCCAGGTAGCCAATGGACATATGAAAGTATCGAATCCTTTTCTATAGCGACCATTAAATACTTCACTATCTTTGGCAACCACGAGAAAACCATGAATATCTTTCCAACATTCTCCACACATATCTTGAAATTCTTTGAAGGTAACGTCTGGCGATACGTGATCATGAGAATGTGGTGTGAATTAGTTGTATCCTGTTTGAATATAACTATAAAGTTTGAATTATCACGAATGAGTTGTTTAGGGATTCTTGAGTGAGTTTGCGCTATAGAAACAGTCCACGCACCTATGACGTCCCATACTGAATTACGATCTGATGACGTCTCGATTTCCACTTATCACATCGTCAAATATAAATATAGAACTTGGCTTGGCTTCTGACGGTTCCATTATTTCGGTTTTATTACTGAAGGTATGGAATCCTAGTCCATTTATCGGCTGTAATACGTTATGTAGGAATTCATACTTTGGTTGACTTGGAATAAAGATAAACATTCGCGAGACGGAGTCCGTTAGGATGAGTTAACAGAGATATCATCACATTTGTTTTACCACAATATGAAGGGCCGATAATGAGTCCGCGAAGAGTAGGAGGCAATAAATGTCCATGTCTTGATTTGTTTCTCCCATCGTTTCCATATCCAATCTCATGATCCCAATTTTCAACGGCAAAGTTCTCCTTCTGCTTGATAATACGCATCGTATGACGGTTGAATGTTATATAAAGACAAACACACTGAGGACTTCTCATTTATATGATGAAAGTCAAGCGATATAGACGCAGAGAATCATTGAAAATCAAAAAAAGTGGTGAAAGATTTGTTAATTTCCTCATAAATAAACTTCCATTCGAATTACACATACCAGGGGGTTATCAGTATTGCGGCCCCGAAACAAAATTACAGAAGCGACTGTTAAGAGGAGATCCTGGTATAAAATCAGTTGGACATTGCGTGCAAGCAGCACGATATTGCTTATTCACAAAACCACAGTGACTTAGCTGCTAGGCATAAAGCAGATCAGCAAATAGAATTAGCAGCGTGGGACAGAGTGAAATCAAAATAAGCTAGTATTGGGGAGAGAACCGCGGCTTTGTTGATAACCAACGTAATGAAAGGGAAGCGAAGTTTTGGCATGGGCTGTCGTAGGATCAGGAAAACTAAGAACAGAGTGAAAAGAAATAGGGAGATTGCATTCGGATCGGGAATTGTCCATAAAGTTCGAGGAGCCTTACTCCAAGCAGGTGGTGATAAGAAACTTGAAAATAATATGAAGAAAGCAACCAGCATCGCTTTGACAGCAGCTCGAAAATACCTGAAAGTCGCCGGAGGAATGGAAAATATTGAACGCCACGTATAATCCCGATCCCTAAGGTTGAAGGACTTTTACCACTCATACCAATATTCGCAAGAAGTAGTTAAACTATAGGGCTTGTAAGTTAAGTAGGTCATCGTACGTGGTATATTGTCCTAGCGTACGTGTGAAAGCACGAGGCCTGAGAACACTCGTATAGGGATTCTAAGTCAAGTCGAGGCTGCTCGTATGGGGCTACTAAGTTGTATCTCGAACGTAGTGCATGGTCCTGCGTAAGAAGGCCCGAAAATACTCGCTAATGCATTTTATTATTAGATGCAACCAACTTGTCTCTTCCCATTAATCCTACATCATTAATTGTCGTGAATACGCGTGAAAGCATGAGACCTGATAATACTCGTATAGGGATTCTAAGTCAAGTCGAGGCTGCTCGTATGGAGCTACTAAGTTGTATCTCGAACGTAGTGCATGGTCCTGCGTAAGAAGGCCCGAAAATACTCGCTAATGCATCTTATTATTAGATGCAACCAACTTGTCTCTTCCCATTATTCCTACATCATTAATTGTCGTGAATACGCGTGAAAGCATGAGACCCGTTCGTTTTTTAGTCCGGGCCACCTTGTAGGCGTAAAAAGACCTGAAAATATTCGATAATGCATCTTATTATTAGATGCAACCAACTTTTGTCTGTTCACATTATTCCTACATCATTAATTGTCTTGAAAAATACGAGTTTCGAACTGCATTATAATATCTCCATTTGTATCCATTCACTTTCGTCGATTATCGAACTCTCGCAGCGTGCTCGGAATGAATGCGGCCAGCACCGGTTAATTAACAGTCGCCGGTGGCTATATCGGCCTTTGCATCTTTCGCTTGTTAGTCCGGGCAAAGAAGCGGTCAATGGGGGGTTTCTAGGTAATGTCAATGCGATTTTTTCTTTACCCTAACCATACTTGTGACCAGTTGGCTGGAATAAATTGAAAAGAACGCGAGTAATTCAACACCTGTCACTTATCCTTGAATACCATTTCCTATCTAACATTTGTTATATAAATAGGAGCTGGTGATATGGACGAGTCAGTAACAGTGTGAAAAATGAATTCAATAGAAGAACATAAAGACGTGTTTTTGGGTGAACGTCGGTTTTACTTAAACTCAGCAAAATCGAAGTTTGTATCTGTATGTATATCAGTTCAATCAAATTATACTCCTTGTGTGATCATTTCCGGAAACAAAAATGATACTTAAGTGTTATCTGAAAAAGAATGGAATGATTTGACATCGAACAAGGAGACGATCAACAGTTGGCTGATAGTTTCACCAGACAGTTCACATTCAATTGATTTTGGGAAATTTGCTTTGGAATTCAAGCAACTACCACATTCGAATACTGTGAGAATTTATACAGGTGATTCCAGTGTTCGTTTAGGCTCTAGATCACTATCAAAATTATGGCATATCATACCCATTATCCAGTATAGACTAGAGTTATTGAAGCACCAAGGATTTGGCGTTGTCATGAATATTTTGAGAGGAGGAGCAAAGAATGAGATAATAAACACATCACTAGATGCACTGGAAACAGTTAGAAAAATAAACCCTGAAATGTACACTCTTGGTTTGGAGGTTATCTATAATCACCCTGAGTTGCTTCAAGAGAAAGAAGAAGATATGTGGATGAAGGAAATGCGATTAGATTATATTCAGCCAACCAACTAGACAATGAAGAAAGTAAGATTCAACGAAGCGAACGTTTACTTACTATACACATGGAATTATGCTTATCAAGTAGCGAGGCGAGGTTCTTGGCAAGAAGCAGCTCTTGATAGAAACCGGTTCAGAAGTCGTATCCAAAAAGCAGCTGTATATATCAATCCTATTTTAAATGTAGGTCATAGAAATAAGGTGTATAAACAAATAAAACGTCTCCATATGAAATTTTGTTTTATTATTTCATCATTTCAGTTCAAACATCAAAAATACATAATATCATTACACAATAGCATTTTTATTTATCCAAGAATTATTTGAGTTGTCGAATCCTAACCATTTGACATACAGCATATCACCCTTTTTGCGAAGCACTTTCTCCACCAAAAACACATCAGGGTGCTTGACTTGTTGTAACTCTTCAGTGTAGAATCCTCCTTGAATTTCTTCTTCTTTGTTATCTTCTAAAATATACGTGGTTGGATCAGTCTTCCTAACCTCTTCAATTCTAAACACTTCAGGCGTCCAATTCAATGTGTATCCCTTTTTGAAGACATGTCGGTACTTGCTGATTCGAACATAATCTCCTTTTTTAAACTTTGGCTTTTTGAGATCTGCAGTTTCCAAATGAGAGAATGCAGTGATATACTTGGCATTTTTATCATTAATTTTACTTGGTGGCATACCAGTTGTGGAATGCTTAGTGTTATTATATTTATCAATAATTTCTGGAAGAATATTCAGCCATTTGAAGGATCCTTGTAAACTAAATTGTTTCCAGAGTGATGACTTCAAAGTTCTTATCACCCTTTCAGCCATACTGGCTTTTAAGTTTGAGAAGGTGCTGTAATGATTAATATTATATTTTTGCATTAGATTTTCAGAATCCTTGTTGTAGAACTCTTTACCCATATCTGTTTGTAAGTGTTTAGGCAGCGTAGACATTAGTGCTAAAATCGTTTTCATAGCATTGGTAATATCTTTGGCATTTTTTCTTTTGACAGGTACTGCCCAAACGAACTTACTGAATGCATTGATAACTACAAGAATATTATTGTATCCCCGATTTTCTTTGGCAAACGTTTTCATGATAGCCAAATCTGCCTGTAGCAAATCATGTAAGCCTTTAACTACAACATGACGTCGTCTGTAATTAATACGTGCTGGTTTATGAAGTTCAGATACAACTTGTGCTTTACTCATTTTTTACTAACGGACACTGCAACACCATATCAATACAAATAGATGCAGGTGTGCCCAGCTTAAATACCAGCGTATCCCCGTTATCAACAGATTTACCAGCTAGTTGATTGAATTTGAAGAATACATTATTGATTAAAACACCTCCATCAGCATCATAATGTGTCACGTTGTATATTTCTGCTGAAAAAAAAATGTAAAAGCTATATTTCCGTTTTCTAATATATAAAATTCTTTATTTAAACCGGTTTTCTTTTCACCTCTCAAACGGAGTGGAACTTTAATGTGAAAGTCGAAATTGTCACAAATATAAAATGGAAAATCCAATGACACTGGTGTCTTAGCAGATACAAACTGCTGAGAAGAGCAAGTTGTGGATCTTAAAAAATGTTGATTGAAGCGATTCAGAGGCATTGTTGATAATGAAGTGACAAACTATGAAGGTTGTTCTATTTATTGTCTTTTTCTAAAGGACACTGAAGTAGAAATTCAACGTGAATATTATCTGCTGCAAGATTACTGTTGGGCATTACCATAAATTGAATAGAATCACCTTTGCTCACAATGTTGTTACTTAATAGATGATCTACAGTATCGTTTTGGTTTTGAAAGGACATTCGTAACTGACTAGGAAAACACTGAATATTTTCAACTTTTCCTGTAACTGGAAACGTGTATGTGATGGTGTTATTTTCCAAAGTATAGTGACTTAGACTAGATGCGGGGTTTTTAGTTCTACGAATGGTTATTATACATTTACTATGATGTTTTGATGGTTGACAAATATAAAATGGAGTAACTGGTGGTTGAAGTGTGGGTGATGTAGCTGAAACAATATCATCTGAACATGTGTTGATGGAGAGGAAATGCTGATTGAATTTGTTGAGCGGCATGTTCAATACTGATTCAAAAATGAAGATTTTTTTATATTTATGAAATTATCCCACCTTCACGTAATTCTTCTGTAATTGAGATAATTTCATTGTTGTGACCAGTATTACCAACTGCTTGAGAAGCAACTAGTGAACGTAATCTATCAATCAATTCGTTATAGTCATCGAAATATCTAAAATCTATTGGTGCCTTTGTATAATCCATCATTGTCATTCTTCCTCCTGTTTTTGTCATATTCCTCGTGAGTACACCTTTCAATAAAGATGATGGTACTGAGCCAGACCTAGGTCGGTTTCTCTCCAAATATGGTTCAATAATAAAAGTATATTTGTCTTTGATACCACTGGCAAATTTTCTTATTGGCAAGTCAGGATTATTATCACGACGATACGCATTACTTATTTTTATAATATTCACATACTGTAGAATGTCTTGTTTAGTATATACATTTGGTTGCTTCAAAAATAGCAACTCGTAAAGTCCAACAGTCCCAGGATAAGTAATACCGTTTATTTGAATGTTCGGGCCAATAAAATCTACTCCTGAGCTACCGATAAAAAATCTGTCGGTCATAGGGTCATGGAAAATACCCAGAGTATGATCGTATTTGCCTTCAACATCTCTAATCATTCCTTCAATATAGTCTCTTGGTAGTGGTGATTCAAACTGTTCAAAGTACTCTCTCAACACTGACGGATTAGTATACTAGTAGTAGTATAGAATTGTGAAATGCTATCATCAATGAATTGATCTTCTTTTGTTCTATCTGGCAATTCTCCTTCATCATTTCTAGATTCATAGGTTTCTTCGTTAGTTATAAATTTCGGTGGCTCTATTTTAGTACTGTTGAACTGAGGTTCTTCAACGCCCACAGCTGTTAAATCTGGGGGAGCGGGAGTCATGAACGCTAACTGATTGTACAAATTCGTTTTCGGACTATATTTTTCAAATTCTGGAGTGTCAAATTCTTGTTTGATGGGTTTTCCTAAAGTTGAAACCAATTCTTTTAGAGGTTGAGTAAGTGGTTCATATGCTTTCTCAAGTTTTGTCTGTGATTTCACAATATCTCCTTTTATACTTTTAAATTTTTTCTTCAATCCTCGTCTAGATTTCACAAGTTGTCTCACTAATCGTGGATCCATTATGACTAAGTGAATCTTGGAAATTCATCTTTATATATGGTGGCCAGGTAGCCGTGCGGACAGAGTGTCTATATTCTAATTCGCATTCGCTTGCCGGTCGTGGGTTCGATCCCCGTCGACTGCAGAAATTTTTCTGATGGCCCAAGAAAATGTTTGGGATCACACGTTAAAAGGTAAGACCCCCGTCATTCCTTGCTCGCACAAGACTTTCGAAGACTTTTGAGGGTTGCTCGTAAGGGGGCAACCGAATGACGGATAGAACAAATTTTAGAACAAATATATGAATATACGTATCGAACCCCCGTCTATAGCGCCCTGAAGACATCTCACAGTCTTTATCTATTACAAGAAAATCATACTTGTTTTTCCAACACGACGATGCTACTTCTTTGAAATCCTGAAATTCCATATCAATGTTTGCATGGTCATCATGGATATGTTTCAAATTAGTGAGGTCTTGTGTGAAAATGATCAACAAATTAGTGTTGTCGCGTATAAGCTGTTTGGGAACAGCGGAATATGTTTGACAAATATAAAAACAGTCAGTTTGTTTATGTCTACCAAAACAAAAATAATCTTTTATGATGTTTTGATCACACGATGCTACGTCATCGAATATGATTACGGAATTAACTTTGATGTTTTCTGCAAGGGGTACATCTTCACTATTGCTATATTCATGGTAGCCAATCTCAGTAAGTGGTTCAAGCAAAGCTCTCAAATATTGATATTTTGGTTGATTCAATGATTTTGAGTACAGGTAGATATTTTCAAATCGTAAACCATTAGGATGTTCTATGAGTGACAGCATAACATTAGTTTTTCCAGATCCGCTGGGACCTACTATCAATTCCCTTTTAGATTCCCCTCTAAACAGTACACCATGTTTTCCAGTAGATTGCGTAACATTAACAAAATCATAGTTGTTGACGGGTAACGAAACATTTTGTTTTCGCAGCTCCATTGTAGCGGCATGACTGAAGGTATATAAGGGTGTGTGTGTATATATAATAGATTAGAATGAAGAGAACCACAAGAGTAAGAGGACAGCAAAGAGCCGAGGGAAGAGGTTTCGTTAACACATTGATAAATAAATTACCCTTTGAAGTTCATTTACCAAATTACAACTATTGTGGACGTGAGTGAATGTTAATAACATTTTTGTTGTCGTTCTTGTCGTTTGATTCGAAAACTATATTGGTACTTGTTTTTTTTTCTTCAGCGGGCACCAAACTAAGACAGCGCTTGGCACGTGGGGATCTTGGTATCAATCCTCTGGATACTGCTTGTAAAGAACACGACATCGCCTACTCACAAAGAACAAAGCTTGGGAAAGAGTTAGAGCAAAAGACGCCAAACTAGTAGAAAAGGCAGCGGCCTGGTTGGTGAATACTACAATGAAAGGAAAACGTAAACTTGGAATGGGCTTGAAAAGGAGAAATAAAGGCAAAACATCAAAAGGAAAACAAAAACTACGAATCATACCTGCTCCAAAAAAAGGAGGATTCCTACCTTTTCTACTCCCACTGCTTGGAGCACTTGGGGCTGTTGCAGGTGGAAGTGCTGGCATCGCCAAAGCTGTTAATGATGCCAAAGCTAATCGAGATCAATTAGCTGAACAGCAAAGACATAATTTGGCAATTGAGCAATCTGCAAAATCTGGAAAAGGGTATTATCTAAGACCGTATAAAGGATATGGTCTGAGGAAGAAAAAAACATCAAAAAATCGGAAGCGTGGAAAGGGATTCTACTTGAAACCATACCCTTCAAAAAACTCCCGATAAAACTACCCCGACGTATAATGACAGACAGTGATCTCATCGAATATGCTCAATTATTGAAAATTCCTCACTTTCGGGGCGTTTTTATGCGTGATTCTTTACCGAAAATGGTCAAAACAAATGAATCTGGTATCATTAATCTTGACTCGCAAAAGGGACCTGGAACTCATTGGACTGCTTATTCCAAGAAAAACAATGATGCGGTCTATTATGATAGCTATGGAAATCTACCGCCTCCAACAGAGCTAGTAAAATATTTCGGGAGTAATGGCGCTGTGAGAATCAGGTTCAATTATGACGCCATGCAGAAGTATGATTCGTATCAGTGTGGTCAATTTTGTCTGAAATTTTTATATAGTCAATACAAATAGTGAATTACAATCATTTTAGCACAAACCACCAACCATGTCATATACATTTACGCTTAGTGGAGAATCTTCCACTCTGAGTGATAATTTCAACCCACCAATATATTTGGAAGACGATATTCAATACGAAATTGGTTTGGCCAATTTTGATACCTTTAATAGTATTCCAAACGTTGATGAAACTAACAATGTGTTGGTATGGGGTGAACACGATAACTTCAGATTTGAAATTCCTATGGGCTCTTATGAAATCTCAGAAGTATTGAAAATAATTGAGAATGAAATGTTTCGTACTGGAACTATTACTCATATAACAGCAGATCCACTAACATCAACAGTATCAATCAAAAGTAGTGAATGGATTAATTTTGGTGTTGACAATTCCATCGGGAATTTACTGGGATTTGGTAATAGAGTGAAACTTGAACAGGACATGCATCATACCCCACCAAACAAAGTGAATATCTTGAAAGTAAATGCTATATGTATTGATTGTAACATTGCTGTAGGATCATTTTTGAATGGAAAACCTGTTCATTTATTCCACCAATTTTTTCCACAAGTTCCTAGCGGGTATAAAATAGTGGAGCAACCACTGACTATACTTTATTATCCTGTTAGCATTAAAACCATAAGCAATATCAGCGTGAGAGTGCTGGATCAAGCAAGCAATTTGGTAAATTTCCGCAACGAAACGATCACAGTTCGTTTACATCTTAGAAAAGTTGAATAAGATAATGGTGTTACGATATCATCGTTTGGAACGTCCATACAGTGAACAATATAAAAAGGAGCACCTCAAAAGAACTGTCAGTTCTTCATTAATCAAGGAAACGTTAACATCAGAAAATCGTCAATTTTTTAAAAGTCTAGGTTTTCACGTATTGGTGTGATGGAATTATTGAATGTGACAGGTCATCCTTTCAGTGACACAACAATTGAAGATCACCAATTTCATACTTATCAACCATACAACAACGCATCCCTGAACTACAACGATGAAGTTAGAATAAGCGTCCAGTACGTTGATAATTTCACTTTGCCCTGCAATAGTATACTGTAGGTGGAAGGAATATTTCTAACTGAGCAAGACAAAGTACCAACTAAATTGCAATTTATCAATAACGGTTTGGCTTATTTATTCAGGGAACTGAGATACGAACTTAATGGCGTTGTGATAGATTCTGTTCGGAACGTTGGTCTAGTTTCAACTTTGAAAAACTATTTGTCTTTGAACGAAAATGAGAGTACACTGATGCAAAATGGAGGGTGGTTTCCAAAGAATAACGATGAAAAAATTTTGATTGACGCGAAGGGAAATTTCAATTTATGCGTACCATTAAAACTGTGGTCTGGGTTTTTTGAAGACTTTCGGAAAATTATAATCAACATGAGACAAGAGTTGGTTCTTATTAGAGAAAAACATGACCATGATGTAGTGATTGCTGAAGACAATACAGAAAAACCAAAAATTAAAATTACTAAATTATATTGGAACGTACCTCATATAACACCGAGCATAACAGAACAACTACGTTTGAACAAAATAATTCGTAGTAACATTTAAGTACCCATCAAATTTAGAAGCTGGGAATTGATAGAATATCCTTCTTTGAATGATTCTACTCGTCATACTTGGCCAGTTAAGACTTCTTCAAAGTTGGAAAGTCCCAGACACATCATAGTAGCTTTCCAGAATGGTCGGAAAGGAGACATTCTGAAAGATATGAGTAGTCTTGATCACTGCAACTTGACAAATATACGAGTATTCCTAAATAGTGAAAGATTCCCTTATCAGGACTTGAACATAGATTTTGATAGTAATCGGTTTGCAACATTGTATGAAATGTTTGCCAACTTTCAGGAAAGCTATTATCACATCCAAACCAACCAACCTATATTTAGCCCCCAGGAATTCAAAACCTTGGCTCCAATCGTTCACATCGACTGTTCACGTCAGAAAGAAATCATTCAAAGCGGATCTGTTGTTGTACGAATAGAATTTGAAACGTCCAAATCTACCGGTAATAACGTGTCTGCATATTGTCTCATATTACACGAGAAAGAATTCTATTATAATCCACTGAATAAAATTGTACGTCAATAAGATATAGAACCATCGACTTGTTAGTCTCACACAGTCAGTCAGTTGGTGATGTTGCGTGAGTATGGACGTAAGTTAGAAAAATTCCTCCGTGAGTTAGCACAACTCAAACTTGAAATAGAACAACTTGAAAAGATAAGGTTGCTAACAAAAGAAATAAAAAACCTCAAGATTTGAAATCGATCATGGATGTTCAAGTATTCAATTTAAAAAATGATGAATTTGTTGTGAAAGAATTCGTCTGTTTTGATGGTTGACGTTTCAGTCATTATTTATTCAAAAACCCATTTCCTTTACGTTCGATATCACCTGATATTCGAAGACCTAAGCAACATGACTGATGAAAAACGATCATTGTATAGAATGGGATGCTGGTTTTACACATATACATCACTTTGGAAATATCATGAAAGAGCTGACCTAAGAAGTTGATATGGTTCATGTGAAGGAGAGAAAAAAGTATGAGTTCATCAAGAAATATTGGACGCCGATTTGTGAATTGGATGAGAATACACCATTGCAAATGTCTCAGCCTATGTGTTTTCCCCATAGTAATATTATGTGTTCAAGTGATTTATCGAATGTAATTTATTAATACAAAAACTTTATAATGACTGGTGAATAAATGTGGATGGAAATGTCTCTTTTTTTTTTCTATCTCAACTCTCGTCATTTCCAGTATATCAAATTTGCCTTGACATGATTTTGAAACAGACAAAAAAATGCACGTCATTCCCCTTCCACTGATTTGAATAAATAACATGGGATGAACTGAATCAGTTTAGTGAAAGTAGTCTTACTACACAGTCAATATCGAGTGCTTCCACTTTGAATTTACCTAATAATGATACAAGACATTTGTTGCTGTTTCTACCCACTGAAAGATCATGTACAATACAAAACAAGATTATACCAGTTCAGTGAAGATGATCTTGCAAAATTTCCAGTGGAATATTTGATACAAACTGCCCAACCAGTTGATCTTCTGTATGCTTGGCATAAACTACCACATGATTATCGTCACAATGTTGATCTGCAAATTCAACTACCTTGTTTTGTGCATTACAATCGCTCCGACTGGCAGGACCACGTAGAAGGATCACCACAGCCACAGTCAAGATGTCATCTCTGTAAACTAGCACTTGAGCAATAATTGTGATTGGAGTATTTGTGAATTGAAACAATAAAACAATAACCAATTACTTCTACTATTTTTTATTTCGTTCCACCTCCTTATATGTGATAGTGTGATTATATTTCAAGAATAAAAACAACTAAGTAGTTTGCCTACAATTTATTACTATACTCGGTAACACTTTATCATATCAATATACCTTATAACTACCAAATTTACATACATTTACATTATTATGATGTAGCTACATTTATGAATAATTGTGATACATCATCAATCACTGTCAGTGTCAAAAAAATCAATGAATCGTTTGAAATGAGGTTGCCCCGATTCGTCAAGAGATTGATGCAAATCCATGTCACATTCGTAACGTTCCTTGAGCCCAAATAATAATTCCGTGAATTCATTTTGACACCACATTGTACGTGATTGGTATAAACCATGAAGATCACTAGTGCTTTGGAACAAATGAAAATGATCTCGGACTACGTGTAAATTAACACTGATATTTTTGTCTCGTAAAAATAAAAGAAGAACCTTATAGCATGATCGACATAAATATAAATTCAATGTTTCAATTTTGTATCTACTGACCCAAACGCAATATTGTGACTCACTGTACTCCGTTTCCCAATTTTGATGACCAATTACTGCATTTCGCGCATTTGGTGTAGTAACATAGGTTGTATTTACTTACTTACTTACTTACTTACTTTTTATTCATCCTTCAAAAATCATTTTTACATGACATTGGATAAGTCAGTTTTAAAAAGCTACCTATAGTAGTTATAAGTTAACTTTCACAATCAATTATACAAAAAGAGTGGAACAGGACAGCTCAAAAATATGAATAAATAACATAATGAATTTCAAGTTGAAAATTTGACAATTCAAAAGGACAGCACAGCTTAAAACAAAATGATCTAACTTTCTTCTTTACATTTTTCTATATATTCGTCTAGGGAATAAAACGAGTTTTCGGTGAGATAATTTTTCAGATTATTCTTGAATTTTTTTGCATCTTTGGTGTCTTTTATCTTTCTTGGAAGGGCATTGAATAATTGGCCTCCGGCATAAATTGGTGACTTTCTATATTGATATTTATGGAAACGACTCAAATGTATGTCGTCGCTATTTTTTGTGGGGTATCTGTGGATATCTTTATTTTTGTTATACTTGTGTAGGTTCTGAAACGTGTATGTGAGAAGTTTGTATATATATATACAAGTTACTGTTAATAACTTATTATTTTGGAAGGTTTCTTTACATGACTCGTCATAATTCAGGTCAAATATAAGTCTGATGAATCTTTTTTGGATTATAAATACTCTTGATATCTCGGTTGCTCTGCCCCATACTATTATATTGCAACATATTTGTGAGTATACTAGTGAATAATAAATATTTACCAGATGATTTCTGTAGAAGTTGTTTTTGAGGGTTTTGAAAGCGAAATAAGTTCTATTTAGTTTTTTGCATATGTCGTCTATTTGATTTTCGAAATTTAGTTTGTGGTCTAGTTGTGTTCCTAGAAATTTTGTGCATTGACTCGTCATGATTTCTGTATTGTTCACTTTGAAATTTAGAGAATTATTTGTTGTCTTACGTTGACTTGTGAATTCGATGCAAACTGTTTTTTTGATATTGTTTATGAGGTGGTTTCTTTCGCACCATTGATTGAAATTGTTTATGACTAAATCCACCTTCCGTTCAAGTTCTTCTATTGTATCTGCGGATACCATTATTGTTGTATCATCTGCATATATGAAGATTTTACCATCTTGTATATGTTGAGGGAGGTCATTTACACACAGAAGGAATAGTAATGGACCTAGGGTCCCTCCTTGTGGGGTGCCTAAGATAAGATCATATGGATCTGAGATCTCATTATCCACTTTGACTTTTAATGTTCTGCCACTGATATATGATATTAGCCAAGATTTTATTGGTCCACGGATACCAACTGCTTCCAATTTTACTTCTAAGAATGATGGGTTGAGAGTCTCAAATGCTCGCGAAAGATCGAAAAAAAGTCCGATAACGTATTTATTTTCGTCAATGTTTTCATGTATAAATTGTACTAGTTCTATGGAGGCCGTTTCAATTGAAAAATCTTTCCGGAAGCCATGTTGGGTGGGTGTTATAATATTATATAAGTTTAAATAGTCAATTATTTGTTTGTACACAGCTATTTCGATTATTTTTGAAAAGCAACTCAGTAGATATATAGATCTGTAGTTTTCTACGCATAGCGGATCGCCTTTTTTATAGATTGGGATCGCTTTAGAGATTTTTAAATCACTCGGAAATTTTCCCTGCGTGACTGACTCATTTATTATCACACTCAAGTCAAACGAGATTTCATCCACGCATTTTTTTAATAAAATACCAGGTATATCATCAATGCCTGTAGAATACATTTTCTTCAAATTCATTATTATATTTTTTACATTGGTTTCACTCACTGGAGAGAAAAACATTGAGTTTGGATTATGAAAATCAGATTTTGTGCATGAGTTTTGCGGTAGATTGAGTGAACCAATCTGATCTGGCACAGAATTTGAAAAATGATGACCAAATATATTCGAAAGAGTTTTTTTATCTGTAATGATTGCATTATCTTTCTCTATAATAATATCGTTTTTTCTTTCTACTTTGTTCATTTTATCCTTAACTAAATTCCATAAAGTTTTCGCTTTATTTTCTGAGTTTTCAATTTTTCCTGCATAATATAGGTTTTTTTCTGTTGAAATTCTTTTATTTATATTTTTTCTGATTTGTTTGTACGATTCATTGAGAGATGGGCTATTTACTTGTTTTCGTAACCAGTTGAAGTCTCGGAGTTTTTCTAAATCTTCTTTCAATTCTACAGAGAGAGGGATTTTTTTATTATATGAGTTGGTTTCTCGCCTATCATTTAGATCAATTTTTTGTTTTGGGAACGCAATTTCAAAGCACCAAGAGAAATGTTCCATGAAGTTTCGGAACAATGCATCTATATCATTGTTTTCCTCAAGGTGATTGCGGTTATTGAAATGACATTTAAATTCCGCTAATGCCCTCTCATTGTATCTACGAGTGATTATAGTGGTGTTTATTTCCTCATTCACTACATGGTATGGTTGATTCCATTCAAGAATTTGACCGAAGTGATCGGAAACTCCTATATCAACTATCTCGCATGCGCTATTTTCCATGTTACTTATTATATAATCAATGCCACTGCGTGTCACCTTATCTCCATATTTGGCTACCCTAGTAGGCTGATTTATATGTACAGTTAATTTGAACATGTCAAATACATCAAATAATTGTTTTTTATTTTTGCTTTTGGTGTCGAGAAAATCAACGTTCAGATCTCCACAAATAATGACGTTTGTGTATTTTTTAGTGATGATATTTAATACATTGGTCAATTTTTCCAAGAAAATATCAATATTTTGGTCTGGACTTCTGTATATTGTCACGACGCATATATTTTTATTTACCTCAATAGCAGAGCATTCGAATACAAATTCTTCAGATAGATCTGTTAGATATTTAATATTAGTACAGTTACCTGATATCTGTTTTTTAGTAAAAATGGCTGAACCTCCATGTACTGCAGTTTCCCTGCAGAATCCTGAGGCCAATTCGTATCCAGAAATATGTGTGGATTTCAAACCATCACCACACATCCAGTGTTCAGTTAAGCAAATGAACGTGGGGTCATTTTTTTTTAGAGAATAATTCAATAAAATTCGTCTTATTTCCTAGACTTTGAATATTGATATGAAATAGTTTGAATTGGTATTTACGATGATCTGTTTGTTCTAAAGTTCCTTGGTGGAGGCAGGGTTCCTGAAATTTCCTGAAGGGCCACCGGGTTTGAATTTGAACCTGTTTACCATGGATCCATTAGGCCAGATATCTGGGTTGTAAACCTCCTTCACATGATTCATTGGGAACGATACAATCATTGAACAGGTATACTGAGTTTTGTTCAAGATGCTGCATTCAAACGGGATGTCTGGTGCTGTATCTTTCAGATCCCGCTTGAATTCATCAACTGTCGTCGATGGTTCGAGTCTATATACATGCAGATAACCAAGTTTTGGCACGGTCTTCACTGAATTCATTTGTTTATTCGTTCCGTAGATCGGTTTGCGTTTCGTATTCCTACCTCTGCTCGTGTTTCCTTTGTAATGAGGACTGACGTATTGCTGTGCGTTTTCAATCGCACTGCTCACTTGTTCTGGTGTGATAGGATTATTGGCGGGGACGTCGAGAGTTGAGCTAGTTTGGGCATTGTTATTATTGGTAACTTTATTTGTATACAGATTTCTCCCTGTATTACCTGTGTTATCTATTGATGAGTCCTTCTTGTGATTAGATATAGTAGATACAGATACCTTGTTTCTGGAATTCACTTGGTTGTTTGTCGTTTTAGATTTAATTGTAGATGGCTCCGGTAGTACTGATTTGGGTACAATTGTTTCTTGTTTACTATTCCCTTTGATCAAGGATATAATTTCTTCTAGATCACCTATACGTTTTTTCAGATGAAAATTGAACTCACTGAGGTCAGTCTCTCTTGCTTTTGATGACTCTGCCATAATTTTGTTTCTAATGCAGTGTTCTTCAGAGCACATCACTGCACTTTCACTGTCCAAAGAGTCATGTGTATCGTGAAACACTTCACTTTCATTGTTTTTTGTCGTATACTTCGTGAACACACCGAGTTTTTTCTTGAAATCACATAGTAACTCACTACTTGAGAATTTGACTGGAAGCTTATGGAAAACTACTAATTCTATTATCTCCGATTTCTTCAATTTATCAAGCTCCACTGCGAGCAGATCTTTACCGTCGGCCATCTTACACCTATACATTTTTAATTTTTAACATATCAGCAGGAATATATACATCACTGGGCTGTGCACTCTTTTCTAGACGGTTCCATTTATGAAAACTATACTTCATGACAATTTCTAAAGTTAAGATTTTAGGTAATGGCGAATGATAAATAAAACTCAATATTGAGCTAATATTTTCACAAATATTCCGAACACAGATATCCCTCAATCGCATATTAGCCATACCTGAAACATAATTCATTCACTGTAATGACCCCACGGAAGTGTATCAAACGAACCAGGAATCAATCGACGTTTGTCATCGTGTGGACTCAGCGCAATTTTTGTTTGTTCAATACTGAATACGTTATGAGCATAAGAGCGGATACTTTGTTGAGTTACAACTTTCTCTTTAAACTCTTTGAGACAATCGACAAAATCTTCGAAGGTGATTTGATTTTTTACTACATTCTTTTTGATTCCCTTTGTCTTTTTTCCAACACCCAGATTATTCAATTCGATGGATATTCGTTTCTTACTCATGCCCTTCTCTTTCAACTTTTCCATCAAGTTTTCCTCATCTACCTTGGTTGTTAGTATTTTGTAAGAATACATCTTGGCACGAATACCAGCAAAATGAGTCATGATTTTACCGTTTGATTCATCTTTAAATAATCCAGGTACTTTTTTATTCACTAACGGAATACCATACACGTTATTTTTATCATAGTCTGATGTATCGAATTTGTATAAGTGTTTTTTGATTATGTCTTTGTACACATCATCACAAGTCAGTTCATAAATAAAACTGTCTGTATCCGTATACATCAATTTACAATTTTCTACTCCCATTGTAGGCAACATAAAATCGTAGTGAAAATCATACATACAGGTTTTGGAAATTTCCAGAATAGCCATTCCTATATATAATGGCTTATTAAAAATTAATTCTGCTTTCTTCAATTCAATAGCAATGAAGTCTTTATCAAAAACTGTTCTATTATGGAACCGAGGACTAGCAATCAAATTTTTAGCCCCATACCCTCCTTCATAGAAATTTACTAGTTTAACTACCCGGTGCAATCTGATATTCTCCATAGTTTTCCCAAAAACCGCGTTATTTGCTAATTTAAATTGATTCTTCGCAAAGTTGTTGGTAGCCGCAGCTCTCAATCGAGTATTGAGTTCAATATATGGTCTCAACCATGTAGACTAGCTGAATTTCAGCACTTTATGTATTTTTGTTAAATGTAAACCATGTTTCAAAGCTTGTTTCAAATTTCTATAGTGTAATATATATTCCTTTTTGTTATATAGATCGGCCATTAACTTTGACAATTTTGATGCTGGTGGAACACGATGCTCTGCACAAAAAGGAAAATCTTTGTGTAAATCATGTAATACTTTAGGATACTCTAAGTCAACTTGTAAAATATATCCTATTGGGGAATCATCGTGAACACTTGTTACATCAATGGCAGTGTCAGCCCATTCGAACCCTTCAAAAGGTAATGGCTGAGCCATTGCCCATCCATACAAATTGTTAACATCAAGTATAAAAGAGATTTTGTGGTATTGGAGGCATCATATTCAGGCATATACTTATTGTTAGCCTCTGAATATCTATTGCAACAAACAGATATTCCACCTCGAATTCCTTTCTCTATGAAAAGGATCATGTCGACCTCTTTCAAAATTTGTAATTTTCACTTAGTATACTTGAGCATAGCATCCCAAGTATAGCCGGGCATTGTATAGTACCATGCAGGGTCTAAGCCATAGGTTTTCAGAGCTGTTTCTCTGAAATTTTCCATGACATCTGTGAGTAGAAGGATATCTGTTTTCATGTAAAAATTACTATATTCTCCAAGTGTTTGCATATCAAATGCTTGCCAAACGTTTTGTGCATGAGCATAGTCTTCTTCACAAAGCTCCAGATCACTCAATTTGTTGTAAAATTCCGCAATAGATGGCAATTGAACTTCTTTCAACTTTTCAACATGATCCACATAGTCGTAAGGAAATACACCTTTTCTAGTCAATAGCTTGAATCTATGATCATCTAAATGATTGAATTCACACTTCAGATTCTGAAAATTATCCAAACATAAAGTGGACACAAGTTCGTCAAGACCAGCACCCATAAATCTGAATGAATCTATAAACCTGAATTTGATGTTATTATCAACAACATGAAGGGTGAAAGAGATGTATTTTTCTTTGTTTAAAGGAAGTACACTTATGGTACCATATTTTACAATGTCTTTGATTATGAAATGACTATCATAGCCAGATAGGTTATGAAAAACTATTGGCACAATGAACAGTTTCCTGAAGGAGAGGTTACAATCTTGGTGGTAAAAACTCCGGAAGTGACCAGTGAAGTGATCGTGATCTCTTACTACAATGTCGTTTGCTCCCAAGAATTTTTCACAGATATGACAAATAACAGCATTCATAGTGTTGGGTTTTTCAATCATTGGTACGATTTCTAATATTTTGCTTTCTAAGAACTGCGCGATACTTGTGATTTGTTTAGAAAACCATTCCATACAATTTTCGCCTTCATAGCTATTGAAATATGAAATCGAATTATCATAGGAACACTTCAAGTAATAACCTGCACAGAATGCCTTATGTTCTTGATATTTCTTTGTTGTTTTTGATAATTTAGATTTACAAGGTTCTAGGATGGATTCAAAGTCAGCATATATAATGAAAGGTGCTTTTTGTTTATACACAAAATTTCTGAATTCCACGAAGTCATATTTTGGAAACGAGATTTTGCAATCATTAACAGATTCGCAAAGATCAGAATGTTTTTTCAATTTTTCTTCATTATAAAAATAAATCAGACAGCGATCACAAAAGTACTTTTTGACTTTACTTTTACTCAGTTGGGCAGCTAGGAGCCTAGATAGATTCTTAATCCAACAAAAGTGAAACTTTATTTCTGTGTCATCATGATCATCATCAGGAATCGGTGCTTCGTAATCGTTCAATTTTGGATAATATTTATTTTGAATCAATAGCAAATTGACATGACGCACTAGTTTGGTCTTTGTTAATCTGACAGGTACTACTACATAAAATGAACTATTTTCCATACTATTCATTTCCAAAGCATAAACGTTGACTGATATATTATTCAATTTTTCAAATTTACCAATTTGGCCTAATTTCATGGGTATTTCTAATCCTTCAGTATTTAGAACAAGATCGTATGATGGATATGATGACGTGAAACGATAATTTCTAGTTGGTTTATAGAAAGCGCTGACAATGCTCCAATAAAAACAGGCTTCATCATTGTTTTGGATATTGACGCATGCTCTTTTCCTCATGATTTGTGATGGCAACTTGATAAATGATGATCCATTCCCAATCTCATATTTGTTTATGGCTACTTCTAGAAACAAAATGTTTCGCAATGTCCAACCACTCTCCTTCGTTTCAAACTCAGTCAACTTATTCAAAATATGATCTACTACATTTTCTTGGTACCAGATAGAAAGATCTGTTCCTTGATCGATAATTGCATTAGGAGTCACAAAATGTTTCTGGTCGACTATTTCCTGGTAGCTTGACTTTTTCACAAAGTCCCCCGTAAATGTAGTATTTACTTTCAATAATAACATTTGTTTCAATATTTTTTCAATTCTGTTTTCGAACAAATGACATGCATCAGGTAAAAAAATTTTGATATCTTTATGCTTCATATTGATAATCACACCTGTTTGAATTCTATTATTGAAACAAGCATTAATATTTTCCCAGCGAACCCTACTATATAGCTGTATACCACGACCTATATGTTTGTTTTCCAATTTCAGTAAACACCTCATCCGTTTCAAATGGCAAATTTTCGTGAGAATTTTACGTTTTTGACCAACCGAAAATTTATATTTTTTCAAAGCTAGATTACATTTGCTAATATGCTGATTAATGAATTTTATTGATATTTTTCAGCCCAATTTGTTTGAATTGATTCAATAGACTGGTTAATTGCGGATAGGACACTTTGCGATTTATCCATATTGAATGTATCACTATTATTCATATAATGTAACTGACCACAATTATGTACTTAGATTTCTATTATTTCGAAAGATGCAGCAGGATTGGGTTTTCCAACTTCCACGAGGCCCTTGAACACTACTGCGTATTTTCCTTTTTCAAAGAAGTCGATGAATTCCTTGTATTTCTTGATTACCCTCTGCGGAAGGAAAGTCACATGTGTCTCTAATTCCAGTAGTACTGTTTCACCAAATCTACTCTGTACGATCTTCGCTGCTTCAATTCTTTGTGGTTCTCCAGGCAACAGGTCATGCAACTTGACAACTGGCTTATTTCCCTTTTCTAAAACTGATATGGTATTCAATGATTTGAGATCCATTCTAAAACAAGAAAAATGAGATGAAATCATTGGAATAGGTAGGAATCAAAAAACAGAGGTTGTGATACACCATCCAAGAAATAATGAGACTTGAGATGTGAAGTGAAAAGATAGTAATAGTACGTGAGTCATAATAATGAAATTAACTAAACAATCAAAAATTGTAGACTTACTTTTTCAGAAGTTGGGAGGTATTTTTCAAGAGTTCACAAACAGGTACTTTCTTCGTTATTAACGATATAGAGTTTTCTTCGTTCTCGATGATATAGAGCTGAGAAATCTTAATTATGAAAGGAATGGTTCGCGTTTATATACTAGGTTAGGTTGGTTCCATGTGAGTGGGGCGAACACCTCCCCTCCACTGCGACCCCAGATGGGTCTATTGTGGCTCACCCCTAGAGGTTACAGTTCACCGTACAATCCACATCTTTTTACAAAGTTCATGGTTGAATTGGGTGAGATTTGTCTGAAATCGATAGGTTCTAGGTTGGTAAAGCCAAATGTGTCGAACCTTAGTCTTTCTAAGCTAGAGCATGAGCATAATATGTGTTCAGCCGTTTCGTCTTCCACACAACAGAACCGACAGTCCGTTTGTTGGTTCAGACCCATCCTTCCCAGGTGGTATCTTAGACGACAGTGTCCCGTAAACAGTCCAGTCAGAATTCGCAGGTTACCCCTGCTCCATTCTAGGATCTGCCTGGTTATTTTTTCCGATGGTTTAGGCAGGAACGCCTTCGAATGGGTTAATCCTGGTAATTCGGACCAGTACGTGAGTGTTTTTCCCTCCGCCCAGCCCGAGATAGTTGTTTTCGCCGCACTTGCGGTGACCCCAAAATATGGTTCTGGTCCTATGAACACAGATTCGGTTCCCTGTTTGGCGAGGATGTCGGCTTTCTCGTTACCCTCCACCCCCTGGTGTCCAGGCACCCACAGCAAAGTGACTCTGTTGTTAGCACCCAGGCTTTCTAGGGATTCAATGCAGCTCCATACAAGCTTGGAATTTATCTTGCTGGAGCTCAGTGCTTTAAGAGCAGCCTGACTGTCTGATGCAATACTGATAGTTTTGTTTACTAGAGGTTTATTCGACAACTCTCTAGCACACAATTCAATTGCGAATACCTCCGCCTGAAAGATTGTAGCATATTTGCCGAGATTGACGGAAATTTCCGTCTTCGGTTTTCTGCTGAACACACCGGCTCCCACTCCACGAGGGGTTTTCGAACCATCTGTGTACATTACGTGTTCGGTCTCTGGGAATCGGACTGATCCGCTTGCCCATTCGTCTCTCTTCGGGAAGAGGACTTTGAAAGACTTTTTCACGTGTGTCTGAGTGGCCAACATGTCGGAAACCATTCCTAGAGTTTGGTGATTTTTTGTTTCACACAGTATCCCGGAGTGGTCCAGCAGTCGCCCCCCTCTGATTTGATTTTCCAATGACAGGAATCTGTAGGAAACCATCCTGGCTTCCCTCTCCAAGACAATGTGGAGGGGAGTGAGGTTCAGGAGGTTTTCCATCGCTGCCGTTGGAGTAGAGGACATCGCCCCTGTAATGGCCAGGCACGCCAGCCGCTGGAGACCAGCAAGCTTTGCCCTGGCTGTTCCCTGCAGACCTTTGGTCCACCAGACTACCGAGCCATACGTGACCATTGGTTTTACCATTGTTTGGTAAATCCAGTAAATCTGTTTGGGGTTCATTCCCCATGATTTGCCGCATACCCTTCTGAGGTTCCAGAGGGAAAATCTGGCTTTGTTAATAGTTTTTGCCATATGGGCGTTCCAGGTGAGTCTTTTATCTAGGGTGACCCCTAGATATTTCACCTCCGTCGCAAACGGAATGCTCTCTCCATATAGGACAGGCTGACGAAGCTTATCTAGCTTTTGCCTTTTGGTAAAAGGGATAATTACAGTTTTCCGGGGGTTCACAGACATCTGCTCCCTCTCGCACCACCTGTACACAGTATTGAGGGCTTCTTGTAGGCCGTTTGAGATCGTCGCTTCAAATTTCCCTCTTACTATTAGGACGAGATCATCTGCATAGCATTGGAAATCCACCCCCTGCATGGAGAGATCGCTCAGCATAGAGTCAACCAAAAATGACCACATAATGGGGGAAAGTACCCCGCCCTGTGGACAACCTTTTGCCGCTCTAAACCTGATCGACCCTCCATGCAGTGATGATATGACGTACCGATTTCCAATCATGGTTTTGATCCAGTTGCATATTTGCCTGCTGATTCCTCTACCTTGCATTGCCATGTAGAGTGATTGTGGTAGGGCGTTATTGAACGCTCCTTCTATGTCTAGGAAGGCTGCCAGCGCAATTTCCTTATGATCTAAGGAATGGCTGATCTTTCCTACAAGATTGTTCAGTGCTAAATCCGTTGATTTGCCTGTTTGGTAGGCATATTGATGGGGATTTAGGGGATGCTCCCTTAGATTCCCCTCTCTAATATGCCTGTCTAGAATTCTTTCTAGAGTTTTTAATAGGAACGAGGTAAGGCTGATCGGTCGGAAGGATTTGGGTAGGGAATGATTCGCCGTACCCGATTTGTGTATATACACAACCCTCGCTGTTGACCAGCCTAACGGAATGTAGCTCCACGCCAAACTCGCTCTATATAATTTAACCAGGAGAGGTAGTAAAACTTCTCTGCCCTTTTGTAAGAGGGCAGGAAAAACTCCGTCCTCTCCCGGAGACTTGAATGGGGAGAAACAATTCACCGCCCATTCCACTGACTCTGGGGTGACCACCATTGAGGCATTCTTCCAGTCCTCCTTTTTTGGTCGTATTATCGATCCCATTGGAAGTGGAATCTGCTGACGGTCCTCCAGGAGCAGGCTGCCGGGAAAGTGAGTCTGTAGAAGAACCTCTAACGTTTGCCTACCAGAGTCCGTAAAAGAGCCATCCGGTCGTTTTATCGAGCCGATCTCTTGGGTCGGATCTCTGGCGAGAGCCTTGTGAATTCTCATGCTGGCAGGTACATCTGATATACTCTGACAGAATCTCCTCCAAGAGTCTCTTTTGGCTTTCCTTATTTCTTTGTTATAAGCCGTTAGAGATGTGCGGTAAGTGTCCCAGCACCCTGCATCTTTAGCTCGATTGAAGAGACGTCGAACTTCTTGCCTTTTTTTGTCCAGGCTCTTGGTCCACCAGGGTGTACCTCTGTGGTCTTTCTTCTCCTTTAGTGGGCAGTTGTCCTGATAGGCCGTTAGAATTGCGGTTGCTATACGCTCATTCGCCACTTCGATTTCGGCACTATTTTTGATAGTACTGATTCTGGGATCAAGGTGCTTCTGGAGAGATTCACAGTACCCATTTCAGTCTGTGCACTTAGGATCACGAAATTGTACTATTGGTCGGTGTCCTGTTCTCACATCAAATCGTATATGTCTATGATCTGAACATGAGGGCTCCGTAGATACTTGCCAATAAACGATCTTCGTACTCATAAATTGTGTACTGATTGTTAAGTCTAAAACCTCTCCGCGAATTCTGTTCACGAAAGTTGGCTCCGAGCCTACGTTATTTACGACTAGCCCTTCACCTATTATATAGTTATATAGGTACTCACCTCTTTCATTGATGTTGCTACTTCCCCAGTCCAAATGGTGGGCATTTGCATCACATCCAATGATCAGTTGCCTGTTTTTCCTCTTGCAGAAGGCGATTAGCTCTCGCACTGCTGCTGGAGGAGGATGTTCCCTCAGGTCGCCCGGGAAGTATGCAGAGCAGACTACTACGTCTATGCTGCTGTCCCCCACCGGGGCCGAGAGCTGAGCTGCAACCACATCGGGGGTGCAGAAACCTGTTAACATAAAGTAGTTGATGTTATTCCGGATAAGTATACAAGCCCTAGGTTTGCCACCTGTAGTGCATGCAATCAACTTACCAGAGCAGTTTCCCAGGCCGCTAATCCGGCCTGTGTTGGAAATCCAGGGTTCCTGGATCAATGCCACATCAAGTTTTTGACAGGCGAACCTCCTGCCAAGGACGAAAGAGGCCGCTTTGGCATGTTGGATATTCGCCTGAAGGAACGAGATGTGGGTAGCCATCTTCCCTACGAGGAGGGAGGGCAAGGAGGATTACTTTCCCCTCTTGCCTCAGGTTCCGGTCCACCTCGTTTTTTCGGCGCCTTACCTCGAAGGGGTTTTTTCCCCTTGCCTGTAAAGGCCGTTTTGGTTTTTTCGGCAGCTTTGGCCGAAGTCCCCGAGCCCGCAGTCCCCTCCAAGTTGGATTTGTCCCCCTTTTTGGGTCTCGCGATTCTGCTCGAGGACTCCGGCCCCGCTGTCGATGCCGGATCTTTCTTCGAGTTCTTGAACCGGAATTGCACCTGTCCAAAACCGAAGTATGGGCGGAAGTGTAGCCGCTCCAATTCCTTAATGGATCCATCGTCCATTGAGAATGTCCACGTCTGTCCCATACCTGCGCTTTCCCTGTGTAGTATAGTCCACTCCTGGGTACGCAGTGTATGGTTCATCTTACGTAGACGATTCGTCACCTGCTCCCCCGTCAGTCTGGGCAGCCCTTCATCATCTGGGATGAAGGCCACGCAGATGTGGGGTTTAGGTATATCATCCTTCTTCACCAGCTTCAACTTGGCGCCTTCCCACGGCTGAAGGGAGCATAGCACTTCCTCCAGCCACTGGGCCGTCACCTCGTCAGCGCAGGTGAGAAGGAGTAATCCAGGCCGAATAGTGCAGCTCTGGAACCGGACTTGGGGACCATCATCCGGTAGTTTGTCTACAGTGGCCATAACGGCTCGCTGTAGCAGGCGGAGCTGGTCGTTTGACAACTGAGCATCCGGGTGGTCCAGGTGGATTATGCCCACCTTGACTCCCTGCGCTGCAGCTGCAAACGTCTTTTTGTGTTCTTTGGGGCCCTCCATTGTACGGGGCTTTTTCGCCGCCGCTTCTGGAGTGCTGCCCTGCGAACGCATTCGTTTAGTGGCTAGAAGTGGGGGGGATTGATCCCCTCCCTTCTTCCCATCCAACTCTTTCAGGACTTGATCCAAGGCGGTTTTGTATGGAACTCCGCTCTTGATCAATCGGCTTAGACGTTTCCTCGTCGCGCCGGCAAATCTGACCTTCTTGTCCAGGTCCAGGGAGGCCACCGCACTGGTGACCTCTCCTCCTGTCAGGTCGCTTTTCTCAGGAGTGGGGGATAAAGGTTCCCTCTCGGTATCCTGCGAGATTTGAGTGCCTGGAGGGTCGATAGTGGACGCCTCCATCGGCACTGGTTCCTGTGCGAGGGGATTGTCCCCTTCGCAGATTTCCGTTTGTGTATTTTTACTCATATTGTTCCCACGAGTAGCTAGGGAAAGTAGTCAGCTGCGGCAGAGCCCCGCATTACCGCAGCAAGGCAAGGTACTACTAGGAGGTCGCCTGGTATCCTAGAGGCTCCGTGAGCGATAGCTGTTTGGTTCAGGCACAGCTACCATACATGTCGTATGCCCCTCGGCACGGGTCGCGTAACACCTTGAGCGAAGCCTGAAATTCGCGGTAGATTCTATCTATCTAGTTTGATTATGAGGAAAATGATCCCTCATAACAATCGCCATAATAGAAATATGGAGGCTTTTGCCATCGGAAAGAATGGTAGAGGAGTGTATTTGAAACCATATAGGAAAGGGTTGGGAATTTTTTTGAAATCATCGAATTCAAAAAACCTATAGACCCCCTACCTCGAAGACCTTTGAGTAATATCGATATCGAGGAATGTGCGCAACAGATGAAGATTTCCTCATTTTCGAGGTGTTTTCATGCGTGATAATCTACCAACCTCAGCTCCGTACAGCAACGAGTCGGCTATCATCAATTTAGAATTCAAGGTCCTGGCACTCACTGGGTTGCGTATAAAAAACCTGGTAGGGTGATAGAATACTTCGATAGCCATGGGGACCTACCCCCCCACCTAGAGAATTGATTCAATATTTCCTTGGTAGGCCTATAGGAATTGAAAAAATACTGTATAACTACGACCGGCGATAAGCATACAATACAGTCTGGTGTGGACATCTTTGCTTGAAGTTTCTTCCAAATACAACATAATGGATCGTGATAGCATCAAACGAATGAGTCATTCACTGAAAACTTTTCCTGAAGTCGGTAGTTTATCGAAAATGACAAAAGAAGAACTTGCCAATATGCCGAAGGAAGTAATAATCGGTTGTGCGTCGCATGAGATCGTTATGGTGTGGGATAAACTACCCGTAGAACTACAGAGTGACGTTGATATCTTGAAATATCAGTATTGTACTGAACACTAAAGTTCAGAAGTTGATTCCACTACTGATGTGAACGATGGTCCAACACCAAGAAAAATATTTTGTTGTAATTGCAAGATAGGGGATGTGAATAAAGGAGCTAAGAATGAGATAGATTGTGAGTCATCAACACCAGAAAACTGCCGATTTATCCCCGCATGTTGCAAACAGCAATAAAATGGTGTGAATCAGCTTCATCATGTCAGTCATGTCACGAACGTTCTCGCTAACTGGACTAACAGTGTTCTGAGCGCAAACTTCTTCCCTCCAATAGAACTAGATACAAATAGCCGCTATGGATTGGGATTACACGGGTTTTACTCCTATAACTCTATTCTCAATATCGATGAAAAGAATAATATAATCAGGTACAGAACGATCAAAAATTCGCCAGCAGTTTTGGCAGTCATTTAACCAGGCGTATATGAGATAAATTACATCAATAAAGTGATACAGAACATTATAAATACAAATATAAATTCCATAGTACAGGGTGCGCCTCTTAAAATGGAACCCCCCCTTAACTCTTTTGTTTTCGGAGATATGAAAAAATGTTAAATAAAAAAGTTGTTTGAAACGACCCAAACTTTTATTTCGTGAAGTGGTTTTATATACAGGGTCATTCGTTTTCCCAGAAAGGACATCAACTTTGATTTTTTCAATAGAACACCCTATATATTATTCAACATGTCGATAGAGCTTTTTCTTCTGATTCCAATAATATATATGAGTTGCATATTCGGATTGAAAATAATTGAGCTATTGATGATCAAAGTTGACCAAAATACCGCTTTAGGAACCTTCACTTCATAGGTAAATCTAATGTAAGTTGAACATAGTGGGCTTCGAAATAATGTTTATAAAGTGTTGAGCTCCATGTTTATTATGAAATTGAAAACGTTCGATTTCTATAGAAAAAAAAGGGGTTACAGTTTGAATGAAAGATGTGAAATTTTGGAAATATATATTTCTTGCGGGAAAAATGCAACCGCTGCTCGTAGAGCGCATCGGTTTGGTGATCGTCCGCTTCCATCTTTGAATACCTTCAAGAGAATCTTCGAGAAGTTCAGACGAGATAGTGGTGATTTGAGTGATATGAAGAGGAATCGGCAAAAAACGGTACTCATAGAAGGGACAGAGGAAAATATATTACTTTATTTCATCGAAGACCCGAGTCGTTCGACAAGAATGGCTGCAAATTACTTCAATATATCCACGACAAGTGTGAGACGAGTTTTGAAGAAGCATCGTATGAAGCCATACAAAGTAATGCCACTGAATTATTTGTTTCCTCAAGATCATCCAAATCGTTTGCGATTTTGTCATGAAATAATTGAAAGACATAATCGCGATGAAAATTTACTAAGAATATCCTATTCACGGATGAGTGTTCATTTTCAACTTCAGGAATGTTTAATAGGAAAAATGAGCATAGCTGGGCCACGGTTAATCTGAGAGTAATGAAAAAGATTGAAAAACAAGGCCGAAGAAGTGTAAATGTCTAGTGTCTAGTGCAGTGTTTATAACACTAAAGTAGTTGGTCCCATCTTCATTGATGGCAGTCTTACGGGGCGAAAATATTTGGATATTGATGATATTGAAAACTTGCTTCATGAAGCAATCCCTTTGAATAGACGAAACCGATTTGTATGGCAGCAGGATGATGCATCTCCTCACAATGGAATTGAAGTCACGAACTACCTCAATGAGAGTTATGACTCTTGGATTGGAATGCGAGGACCAATATTTTACCCGCCCCGTAGCCCGGACCTGACGTCTTGTGATTTTTTCCTGTGGGAAGCGCTGAAAGACAATATCTATAAACATGATATTTCGGATACTGACTTCTTGAAAAATAAAATAACAAAAAAAAATTTTTGAAAATTTGTTGTAGATAGCTCTGTGAATACATCTCATATAGTTCATTCAATAAATATTGTTTATAAAGATTCATTCAAGTTTTGTTGTCAAGAACTCTTGATGATATTTCGACATCTACGCATGCGTTACTGTTATAGTGTGATACCAAATCTATCCACATAATGATTTGTAGTTCATTGACTTTTCCATGGAATATTTTTTCAAAGCCCACTATGTTCAACTATGATATAAAGTGAGAATTCATGAAGCGATATTTTGGTCAACTTTGATCATCAATAACTCAATTATTCTTCATCCGAATATGCAACTTATATATATTTTTGGAATCAGAAAAAAAATCTCTATCGACTTGTTGGAAAATATATAGGGTGTTTCATTGAAAAAATCAAAGTTGATGTTTTTTCTGGAAAAACGAATGACCCTGTATATAAAACAACTTCACGAAATGAAAGTTTTGGTCGTTTCAAACAACTTTTTTTTTCAACATTTTTTTATATCTCCGAAAACAAAAGAGTTAAGGGGGGTTCCATTTTAAGAGGCGCACCCTGTACATAATATACACGATATATTTTTTTCGCGAGCCAACAACAATACTCTGAAATGCGAGATGCGATCGAAATTCGAGATCGATTTAACTTATGAAAATTTCATTCCACCTATTCAAGGATTTGAAGCGAAATGTTTCGAACCGAGAGTGAGGATTATAGGGATAGAATGTAGTATAACATCAGGAGCTTATTTCAATAGTGAGGAGGCGTATACTCTATTCGAATTCGATATAGATGTAGAACCAGGATATGAGTTGTCCAAGGAACCGCAGAATATTATTTATATGCCGATCAGACCAGATGGGTGTCAGTTCATCGACAACATTACCCTGAGTATATTAGATGATAACGGTGCACTGATAGATTTCCGGGGAGGAAAATTATAGTCAAATTGGAACTGAAAAAAATTGCTTAATTGCTTTTGATAATGGGATTCTTATTCAAACGGCCACAGAAACCATCAACTGGCATAACAACCACCATGAAAATCATGATATCGTTTGGACAAACGCACATGACGTCACTAAGAACTACAGGATGGGGCCTCAGCAAACAAAAACAGGATATCTTGGATACCGTCAGCCATATTTTCAGTGGAAAGTTACCTCTCAAGTACCTGATGGGCTTTGCTGAGGATTACACCAAAGGTATACTGAATGTGAAACAAGAGCTCATACTCACGTTCATTCAAGAACTCATACATTGGCGAAGTTGACGCTGACTTGGAAATTAATAAAATTGAATGGAAAATCAAACATATCATGCCTGGAGATAGACAAAAACTCAAGTTACTAAATAGAATAAATAGGAGTAATACAAACGCGAAGATCAAGTTGGCTTATCGAATGTGGGACCTGTATGAACTACCATCACTACGGGAAACTGCTTCAGATATTTGGGCTATCAAAACAACAAACAGCCTAAAACGCCCACGATATATAATCGTTGGGTTTCAACATACTGATAACATCAATGATAGATCGAAAGATGCGTCTGAATTCATACATGCCGATGTCAACAATATTCGCCTTTATCTGAACTCTGAAGTATATCCGTATGGAAGGTGGAACCTTGATTTTGATATAAAGCTTGACTCACCAGCCTATTATGCTTATGATCAATTTCAACGAAGTTATTATGATAGAGATATGAGTGAGCGAATGTTGGCAATTGGAGATTTCCGGGAGAACCCCTTATTCATCATTGATCGTTGTCATCAACCAGACGCAATGAAGACATCTACAGTAGACATCAAATTGGAATTCGAGACTCGCAAAACTAAATTTCCAGCCAATACGAGAGTATATGCTTTGATTATCCACGATGCTTGTTTGACTTTGGATGGTTCCGTTCAGACTGGTGCTGCCTAGACAATTATTGCCTTAACCTTCATTTTCTAATGCACAAAAATAATGTCAAGTTCGTTATTTGGTATCGATCAAAACAATAAAATATCGTTATAAAATGAATCTCATTTTATTTCTAATAATAATAATCATAACATCCAATCAACGTCAACTGCATTCTTCATCTTCTTGTAATTTGTATTCATCGCTAATCTCCTTTGGTATATGAGGCACCAGTTGGAATATCAATCACGTAAGTCTGCTGCGATGAGTTGTTCACAAAATTCCTTCAAGCTCAAACTTCCATATATTAGTTTATTACATATTCCAAAGCCCGCATCATACTTTTTGTGAAGCTGCATACATCTTTGAATTTCATCATTATTAAAGCAAATATTCAGATCATAGTTGGTGGCATGTAGTGCATCGAAACTTAAATCAGAGAACTGGCACTTCAATCGTTCAATCGATGTTTTTAGATCTACCGCTTCTGGCCACCCTTGGCTGGAATACTGCATCCACATAATGATATAGGAAAATCACTGAAAGTGAAATAATATTAATGGAGGGATTTTCAATTCAAATGATAATACTCACAATAGTTGATTAAAAATCAACGGATGAAAGCATGTAATCTAAGCGAACAATATTTTACAATTCTTGATATGCTACTTCCACTGATTCAAAATCATTGAATTGAACTACATAAACTATTACTACTTCTCCTGAATCTTACTATTCATCACTCCCAAATTCAATCAGAGATCGGGTTTCTGCTCCTGCATAGCTATGCACACTTTGCCCCATATATTTCAAGGTGAATTTCCTACTAGATGAGTTCATATGATTTATAATATCATCACTCAATTAATCTAACACCCGCTCAGGTAGCAACGATTCGAATGTAGTTTCCTCTTCATATAATAATAATAATCCTGATCGCCCGAATCTTGTAGTTAATATAGTGATTTTCTCAATGGTGTATACCTTTTCTAGAATTAGTGAAGATATTGACAATGTCTGGAATTCTGGCGTGGCTTGACTGATCATGTTATTGATTTTATGCAAATCTAGTTTTTCAATTGACATTTCAAAATATTTAGGTGAGAAGTATTGGAATATAATAATTGTAAAATATGTTTACCTTAATTCAGACTACACGCAATTTGACGATGTTGACTTTCACTAGGCAAACACTAGTAGATCACGAGTTCAACGGAAATATAATGAATGAGTTGAAGCGGCTTCAACTTATATATCTCCTAAGGAAGAGAGGGGATTTTCATTCGGCAGATTTCTCCCCACTATCAGGCGCAGAACGAGAGGTGGGGTTGACACACTGTCATCCCAGATTCCACACCCCGAAGAATTGAATCTAGAGCGAAGACAGCGACTCAAGAAGATGAGATAATTTAAATACGGCGTTATAGACAATTACAATAATTGAAAATGAGTACCCTACGTGATTGGGAGGGGTCAGAACCTGCCGTCTTTGGTTGATTCTAGTGCCTTCTAATTAGGGCGTAATAGACAATTACAATAGTATAATTGAAATAAAAAACGAGTACCCTGTAATTGGGAGGGGCCTAGAGTAATTGGAAAACGAGTACCCCAGTAATTGGGAGGGGCCAGAACCGGCCAATATACACTACTTATATTGTCTATAAAATCGATTAGAATGTCGAACCAAGGGAAAATATTGTCTATAGAATCGATAAGAATGTCGAACCAAGGGAAATCACAAAAAACGGTTCGTACAAGGTCGTCATGTGACTTCCAAAGATAAGTAAATGACAAATTATACGAGGTAAATTGAAAGTGGATCACTTTTCTGGTAACAAATTAATAAGAAAAATCAAGATAAATTAATATTAAAAATGTTCGAAAAAATTCACAAAATTCTTATTCGAAGTGAAGAAGGAACATTCCGGCCCTCCAAAAGGCTTCGCCTTTTCAATAGCAGAAATGGGAAGCGGACATATTTTAGATAAACGGCGCTTCAAAGTTCCTCCAGCAGTTTGAACGTTGGCAACCCGAATTATTCCGTCAGATCCCGGAAAACATTCAGTAATGCGGCAAAGACGCCACTGGAGGGGTAGACAAGTATCATCTTTCATAAGAACGAGCGTATCAATAATGTCATCGATTTTCGGAGAATTAGAAGAATTTGTCCATTTGCTTCTTTGTTGGAGCGTGTGCAAATACTCTTGCTGGTAACGCCTCCAAAAGTCTTGCTGTAACCTTCGAAGGAACTGCCAACGATTTAATTTATTTGAATTTATCTCAGTCAAATCAACATCGGGTGCATTAGTGAGTGGTTCCAGGGTTGGAAAATGCCCAGGAGTTAACACTGACAGATCAGTTGGATCGGTACTCCTTGGCGTGAGAGGTCGAGAATTGAGAATTGCTTCGATTTGGCACAAAACATTATAGAATTTTTCGTACGTGAAAATTTGAGAACCTACCACTCTTTGATGGTGTCTCTTTACAGATTTTATGCCTGCCTCTCAAAGGTCACCGAAGTTGGATCCAGTGGGAGGACTATTCTTACAGATTATATTATCTCGTGAGACAAAAGATTCCAGTTCTCCGTTAGCACCAATGAAGTTCGTAATAAAAGCATCAGTGGTCAGGTCAGAGGCTAATTCCAAATGTAAAGCCTTAGTTGACATGCAAACAAAGAGACAAATGTACGCTTTATGCGTTTTAGCACCTCCAATTTTCTCCAAAGTTATTATAAATGGCCCACCGTAATCGACTCCTGTGTGCGAAAATGGTTTCACCTCGGATATACGGGGTGAAGGTAAGACTCCCAGGAAGGGTCGATATGGAACAGGATTATTTCTGAAACAACGTACACATTTGAATAAAACCTGGCGTATAGTACGTTTTGTGGATAATACCCAGAATTGTTGAACAAGCAGGAATAGTACCGATTGAACACCAGCATGACAGTATTTTGTATAAATATCGTGAATAAGAAGCTCAGTCGAATGACTTGAACGAGGAAGCAACATTTTATGTTTTTCATGGTAGGACAGATATAAGTGATGTAATCGCCATTCGACTGGCAATTTAATTTTTCCGTCTAAGAAAATACATAGTTTTTTAAAGAATTTTGTGAGTTTTTTATTTTTACGTTAATGGGATATTTCGTCTTTGAAAGCAATTCCTTGTTCCCGTTTTACTATAGTCAATAGAGCATCATGCAATTCGTCAGATGATAAAGTTGATTCAACTCGTTCAGATGATGATTTTAGATTATGGATGAAACGCAAGACATAGGTTAGAATGCGATTCAAACTGAATATCGAACAATAACAATCGGAGCAAATTATCTATAAAATTAGTTATTTCTGTAGTCGCGAGTGCAACATCTCTCTTTTCTCCAGCTTCCACTTCCGAAGAGGTGGCTGAATTTGTTAATTCACTATTGAAAGGCCAAGATTCCGAGGAAATTTTTAAGAAATCAGGACCTGTCCACCGTTCAGAATGGTCAATGAGTTCCGAGGGAAACACACCCCGGGACGCTATGTCGGCGGCATTATAATGGTAACTTACATAATACCAAAGTGACGGAGCTACGCGCTCTGATGAGACTCACCCGTTTACTCACAAATGTTTGCCACCGATAAGGATGAGATTTCATCCAATATAGAGCAGTAGTGGAATCGGACCACGCATAAATTTTTGAAAATGCAATTTTCCTGAAAATACAGTCTAAACATATAAAATCAATTCAGAAAGGAGAACCGCGGCGCATAACTCTAATCTATGAATATTAATTGTACGAAGAGGGGCAACTTTAGCCTTTGAACAAACAAAATATATAGAAAACGAATAATTTCTGCAAATACGAAAATAAATAACACTTGCAAATCCTTTTGTGCTCACATCACAAAATGCATGAAGTACAATCATCACATTTTCAGAAGTTATATTCATGAGTCAAGGTAAATTGAATTTCGCAAGTAATGACAGTTCTGATTTATATTTCTCCCATAACTGATGGAGGTCATCCGGAGGGCAACTATCCCAATCAAGGCCAAGGGTCCACGATTTTTGAATAATTCTTTCAGTAAGAAAGGTGATCGGAGACAAAAGATCTAGGAGATCAAAGACCCTGGCGAGTTCTGATAGAATGTTACGTTTTGTGCAGGGCCGATCTAAGGGTTCCACGCGAAAAGTATAAGTATCCGAGATGGGAAGCCACCTCAATCCAAGAACTTTGGTTATATCATCAGGGTCAAGAGAAAGAGAAGCGGGTTAACTAGTGATGGCGGGAGGTCTTGCAAAACCTCAGGGGAGTTGCTGGACCATTTGTGTGAGTCGAATCCACCTTCTTTCAATAATAGAGTAAGATCTGTGCGCAGCGCTAGAGCTTCATTAATTGTGGGACACCCTGTACCTATATCGTCAACGAAGGTATTCTCCTTCAATATTTGTGTGGCACGAGGATAATTATTTTCTTCTAATTGGGCCAATTGACGCAAAGTGCGCAGAGCTAGAAATGGAGCCGAACTAACGCCATACGTGACAGTTTTCAATCTGTATTCGGAAACAGGTAGCGAGCTGTCAAAACGCCACAAGATACGTTGATAATCTTGCTGCTCTGGGGCGACGAGAATTTGTCGATACATTTTTTTTATATCAGCGCATAAAACGATTTCATGTAAACGAAAATTAAGCAGTACCTATATTAATTATATCTGCTTGCAATTTTTGACCAACCAATGGAGTTTCATCAAGAGAAGGATCAGTGCGAATTCGGGCTGATGCATTAAACACGACTCACAATTTAATTTACGCATTGTCTGGTTTTATAACGCAATGGTGGGGAATATAAAAACATTTATTCGAATTAGATGGGAGAATTACTCATTATTCTTTCCATGTGGTTCAGATCTAGGTATTCCTGCATGAATTTAGAATATGCAGTGTAAAGACATGGATCACGTAGTAGTCTAATGATAACATAAGTCTAAAAGCAAGTTCTCTACTGATCGAAAAGGTAGGTTCATCATCACGAAAAGGTAGCTTTACAATAAATCGACCATCTTCAGATCTTTCACAGAATCGGTAAATAATTTCTCACATTAAACTTCATCAGGTGAAAGTGCGGAGTTTTCTGGAACTTTTTCCAATATCCAGAAGTTTTGAAAAATTGTATTCAGTAATTCAGACTACTTACAAAAAAATGAGTTGGAAGTTTTGGAATGTTCATTCACAAATTTTCCCATAAGAATAAATCCAGAAATTGTATTGATTGCTACGGGTTCATTCGGTTCTCTATGGATTTGACCATTCTGTATATTAGCCGGAAAAATTCCCGCTCCGAGTAACACATCGATGGGACCGGGAATTGAAAAATTCCCATCAGCTAATTTGAGATTTTCTAGCTTCCATCCTGTAATAGGTAGTGGAGTCGCGGGCATATCCGAACATATTCTTGGTAAAATAATCGCACTAAAATTAATGTTTACATTGATATTTCCAACAGGACGCACAGACAGATATACACTACCCAGGTGAGTATTCATTTGAGTATTGCCAATACCTTGAATTTTGCGAAGTAATCTGAGAACCCGTATCTAAAACAGCACGAAGTCTTTGAAAATTCCCTTTGACATCTAATACCTCAATAACAGCCGTTGAAAGTAACACTGTCGTATTGTTATTGGTAAATCCCGAAAAGTTGCCTACAGTTCGCGAGTCGGTGGAGATAGCGGGCGCCGTGTTTGTTTACAAAGTTTCAGAAGAAGACGAACCACTATCATTGCTGGTTTGGCTCACAGCTTTGCTTGTTCTAGAGCTTCAATTCGAGTCTAAGCCTCGCATGGGTTCAGATGTACGATCGTTATGTGATGCCGAATTATGTCGTCTTTGACAAAATTTAATTTATCATTGAATTGCAGTTCATTAGGCGATGACTGTGACTATGACAATTCACGCATAAATTTTTGGTTTTTACGAACTGAAAACGATCATTTACAGTTTTGGATGAGAAATCGAGACACCGATTCAAAGTTGGATTATTTTTACACAAAACGCATTGTTTTGTGAGATTGGGAGAGTTGATATTCGAATTACTAGTACCTAAGAAGGGTGCACTTGAAAGAGGCTTTTGAGTTTCAGGTTTTCGTTGCGAGCGATTTTTAGTTGGTGTTTCACAATTGATAGACATCAAAGCGTTGCAATGCTTCTCAAGAAAGGCATAAATGTCAGGATGATCCGGAAGCCAGTTTAATTGTTGATTTTGCAATTCATAACGAGTTACTAGTGTTGAATCGAGTTTTTTTGAGCAATATATTCGCGAGAACAAAATTCCACGAATCGACAGGGGGATTCAGAATTCGAAGAGCACCCAAATTTTAAGCGAAAATGTCTAATAAATTTCGAATTGCCTGTAGATCTTCGGCTGTCACTTTAGATGCAGTGTAAATTGCATTCCAATGCGCTTGGGTTAATAACCTCTTATTCTCGTAGCGTTTTATCAGATTACCATAAGTAATCTGATAATTCGCGGAAGTCATAGGTAGACATTTGACAAATGACAGAGGCACCCTCTCGAGAGAAGCAGTCGAATAGTTGAACTTTTCGATTTCAGACAGCGACTGATTACTATGTACGAGGGCATTAAACATGTCCAAAAATGTAGAAAAGGCTTTAATATCACCTTCAACTTTAATGAGCCATAACTTGGGAAGTTGAACGTGGGAGGTACTTTCGGTCAGACTGGTATTTTGTCTAGTATCAAGGTCTGTTGGTGATTATTCCTCATAAATAACTTCAATTTGAAAGAATACATTTTCAAATTCATGGATTTCTTGCAACATTTCAACGTCAGTACCAACATTTTGAGCCAACATGGTGGCATGTTGCTTATTGAATTCCTCACGAATTGTATTGATTTCTTCAAACCAAATCGAACATTTTCTGATTTCCGTGGCATCGTTTTGAGCAAGTGTAGCGGATTTGAATAATTCATTTAATCGAGAAATTTAAATTTGTCTCAATGTTTTGGACCTTTTAAGTTTCTCTGCCATCTTGTTCAAGAAACTATGAATGAAATTTCCGGTGTTCGCAAATCGAAGCAAGCTGCAAAATTCGAGAGTGAGAGAGATTAGAATGTCAGCGAATGATAAGGAGTGAGATGGGCCACCATATAAAGATGCCACCTGTTCTAGGCAGATTGAATTGGCGCATGCCGATAGGTAAGTAATTTCAACTTTGACTGAGAGGAACGTGAAGCAACCGGCTTTTATTGGTGAAATATGGCGGTCAAAGAGAATTGAAAACGAAATATTCTTTTCGGCCAAATATGTACGCAATTCCTGGAGTTGTATGGGGAATTGGCATTTTCTCAAGGATCCTCTGGTCGCCAATTCCTTTAATATTGCCTGAGGTGGTAGATGCCAACTTTGAATTCACACCTCAATTGAATACGCGTATATGCATCCCGCTAAGAATCGAGAGCAGTATTGTCTATAGAATCGATTAGAATGTCGAACCAAAGGAAATCACAAAAAGCGGTTCATACAAGGTCGTCATGTGACTTCCAGAAATGAGTAAATAATAAATTATACGAGGTGAATTAAAAGTGGATCACTTTTCTGGTAACAAATTAATTAGAAAAATAAAGATAAATTATTATTTGTGTGGAGACGGAACACTATGCAATCTTCTACTTTGGGTCGAATATCTCGAAAACTGTTCATTTCATTCTGAACAAAATTGAACAATGAATATGAGAGGAACAGTTGCCACAACCCCCACTGGATAAAATGTCCGGAATGGCTTCCTGGTCGAAAAATGACTCATTCAAAGATGAAACCATATGCCGAAGTTGAATACATCATATTCAATTTTTCTTGAGATATTGCGAAAAAACTATATTAATTTCGCAACTTTAACGCCCTGTATCTCGAGAACTGAACACTTGAAGACCGTATGTCCCTATCTCAGTGATTATGAAATCACTAGGGATATAACTTGTCAAGCGGTGTCGGTCGAATTTCGAAACACCCTGTATAGTTCGATTCACGCGTTCGTATAATATCAATTTTTTTTGTATTTATTGGTTTCCTGAACAAATTATACTACATTGCAACCGCCATTTTAACGACCCATTAGCAGAATTGCACAGTAAATGAGAAGAAACACCACAGAGGTACACCTTGGTGGAGCAAGAACCTAGAAAAAAAGACAAGAAGTTCACAGGGTGCTGGGATACATCTCTAATGGCTTATAACGGAGTGATGAGGAGAGACAGAAGAGGTTACGAAGATGACGGAGGTTCTGTCAGAGTATATCAGATGTACCTGCCATGAGAATTCACAAGGCTCTTGCCAGAGATCCGACCCAAGAAATCGGCTGGTAAAATTGTTTCGAGCGAGTTTGGCGTGAAGCTATATTGCGCTAGGCTGGTCAACAGCAAGGGTTGTGTATACACACGAATCAGGTGCGGTGAATCACTCCCCACCAAAATCCTTCCGATCGATTAGCCTTATCTCGTTCTCATTGATATCTCTAGAAATTATTCTAGACAGGCATATTGTCACGACCCATGGCTACAGGGTGGTGACTCGGGAGTGAACTCGCTTGGGAGGCTGTAACGTAAATTATACAATTACACTGCGCCAACAGCTTTTCATCGGCGGCATATGGGCGTGGATTTTTGAATTTGCTATCCTGATAGATCACAAAGTTGAATTTACAGAAAAGTTACAAAATTATCAATTTAATATAAAAAATGTCAAATTTATATTTTAATGGACGCCACTGGTTCTTTCAGATAGTTGTTCATCTAGGAAGAAACAGAAACCTGTAATATATGGATTGAGAGAGAGATGTCAGTAGAAAGTAAAAAATCTGTGGAGTAGGTATATAAACAATTTAATGAAAAATCAGTCATGAGATTATTTACAAATAGTAGGTACAAAGAGGTAGATATTGATATTATTTATGTGATACTCATATGTTTCAAGTTGATATAGGTACCCTATTAATATGATGAAATTACTTCATTGACAGTTTAGTTCAAATTCTAAAAAGAAACCCACTTTGAATATTAAATTAGTTGTTATTGAATATTTGTAAACTTCAAGGAAATGTCCTAAAAATTCATGAATTTTATGGGGAAACGTTAAACTGTGAAATTGCCTGTTGTAAGCTAGTATTTAGGATATTTGAAATTTCAAATAGGGCTTGAACATTTCAAGTGCACTTTTGAAATCTGAGTTGTAGGTATGAGTATATCTTTGTACCTTGATTATTTTGACTTGATAAAACTTATCACTAAAAAAACCTGATATTATCCAATGATGACGTCATGGTTTTGTTCATCATCAGGTAGAAAGCTGAAGGGGATAGTAGACTGGTAGAAACTTGTAGACTATAGTAGACTAGGAGACTGCAAAACTGTGAAGTTGGAGACAGCAAAACGTTGAAAATTGGAGACTGCTTGAAGGTGGTGATATGTGGTCAGCCTACCACAGGAGGGATTGGGATGGCCCTTGCACAGCCATGTCAGACAAATCACACCCGGACAGGGTAAAGAATGAGCCCATATGTAAAACCCTAAAATTGATTAGGTAGGTATCAGAACCTGGTCTCAAGAAAAAATGAGAGCTAACTCTGGTCGTGAATAAAAAAAATAAAAAACTCACCTCTGGGGTTTAGAGGGTTTTACCAAATCAAAAATAAATATGGAATGATTTCCAGAATGACCGGTCGAGCAGCAGTGTCCATGGCGAAGAAGTACCTCCTCAAGCACGTGTGACAGTGGCTAATAACGAAGAATTGGTAAACCATAACCAAGACGTGAACATTGGATGATTTTATTTCAAAACAAAACGAAAATCATTGGATCACTTAAAAATACCCAGGCCCATTCGATTCTACATTATGTACAATTTATTTACAATAGAGGTAGGTGCAAGCAGTTTTCTAATCAAACCTATATTTGATTTTTATAATATGGTTGAATTCCATTCTGATGGTTACCTTGTTTATTTTCAGTGCCTGCATCTTTGGAATCAAGTAGACCATAGAAAACAGTGTGTATTCGAAGAAGACAACACTGTGTATTCAAACGAGAAAGGTAAGGTTTATTCAAGTACCTAGAATTTATTAATATATGTTTGTGTTTGTTTTCTAGTTATAGTTATTATATTAGGTACTGCCTAATTCATTAATCCTTTTTGTTTCAGTTTACTACCTGTGAGCGTTCTGTTGGATACAAGATGAGAAGTGATATACAGGGCGCTTTAATATTAGATGTTAAATTCTGAACTATGTCAACTGAATTTATCAATAAAGGTTTATATATTCGACAGTGTATATCTACAGAGTTTCTCCAGTGTTTTAGTAGAAAATACCATGGAAAAGGTAACGTTTGATATAGGCAAATTATATTAGCAAATGAAAACGTTACAAGGCCGAGAAATCAAAACAGTTGTTTGTTATAAAGCTACAGGTCATTGAAAGAAATTAGTTTCATTAGTGATTTTAACAAACGAGATTCAATGCAAACGTAAATACATCAGACTGACTGACTGAAAAGAAACATTTAATAGTTTGACAACATAACGATTGTGACAGTAGTACTTACAAAGTAATCTCTAGCAGATGCAGAGGATGAACCATAGTGAAGGCTAGCTGATCAGATCCAAACTTATCCCTTGCCTTATCGGCTGTTGGATATTCATTTAGAATATTTTGATATATTCAGCGTTTTACTCCATATGCGGATATTTCATTCCGGTTGAATGAGCTGCCTACGTGACTGAAACATTATACTCGTTTCCTTTAATCGAATGTTATACGATGAAATGAATAATGAACTTTTATTAATGAATCTTGAATCAATATAATTTTGAATAGTAGCTATGAATATTTTTGGTTCCTATCGTGACATCCCTGGCACCTCCAAGAACTGGCCCCACAGATGGAAGTGATATTACTGAAGACAACAAATAATCATCTGAAAAATTGGGCCATTTAAAGAAGATATCCATATATAAACTTATATCATTCTGGAATTCAATCTATTCACTACTAGATATGATATCGTTAGCTATAAACGAAAAAAATAATAATAATTTTCACCCAACCCAATATATTTCCTCGAAGGAAAATCGAAATGAACATATAGGATCATTATAGTAATCCTACCGATAGGTGTGAAAAAGTTGAACAAAAAAAAAACGCTTAAATCAGTCACAAATATAATAATATTACAAAAAAATCGTTTGTCTACTGGAAAGATTAAATCAACATACCATACTTATTGAATGAACCTACATTATCGAAACCTGCACTAGAGAAAAAATGAAGTATCCATCATGTAAATCCTGACCTATCAAAAAAAAACACAGGAAGTCGATGCTATAAGTTTATACGCTGACATAATTATCTGGTTCATTTCGGAATCACATTCTGAGTCCGACACTGTCTTATTTGCAATAACACAGAAAGTCAAATTTATAAGTTTATACACTGACCCACTTTGGTTCATTTCGGAATCACCTCCTAAGTCCGACACTGTCTGATTTGCAATAATACAGAAAGTCATTTCGGAATCACCTCCTGAGACCGACACTGTTTTATTCGCAAGAGTTCTCGCCTCGGTACTTGCGAGTGTGGGTGGCAGACTCATGCATTCTTCGCGACTTCGAATTCAGGAATTGCTGCGTATACAAGTGACAGGTGATGAAACCATATATCGCACGTCTGTCTTCCATATCTGAATTGTTTGGTGTAGTTACCTTCATACGCAACCTCCATATTACGTGGGCAAGCTGAGTTTGTCGTCTCGCTTATCATGGTAGTGAGTTCCTACTGGCTTCGGTGAACTCAATATTTCTGTGAGACAACTATTTTATGGTTGTTTATTAGTACTATTACCTCAGGTTGGTGGTTAGTTCTGCATATTATACCATCCTTGACTGTTTGCCGAGTTGAACAGTCATGTCGTGAGTTTTCGGCGTATGGTAGGTTGACGGGTTAACCTCTCCATTCAATATTTCAATGTTATCGCCGTCAGTTCATGGTGATTCTTTCTTACTCAGGCGTGGAGGTGTTTGTTGTTGCATGGACCAATTATTTGTGCATCTCGTTGGTATCGGGACGTGCGAGGTAAACTTGGTAGTGGATACCGAATGGGGTGTCTCCAAGGGTGGCTGCACAATGATGATTGCCCTCGTAATTGCCTTCTACTGAGACTAGTACCGTACCATCAAACAACCATTGTTTTCAACTGTCAACTTGTGTAGGAAGTAGCAGGAATCTGTCCAGTTACAGTGCTCCAGGAACTAGGTGACTGTAGCTCATCCACCACCTCTGATGATTCACGGTCGAGAATTATAGCGCAGTGTCGTGTCGTTCCAGTGTCTCCAGTGTCTTCAGTGTTTCCAGTGTCTCCAGTGTTCTCAGTGATTCGGATATATGTAACGAAAGAAAAAAAAAATCAGGTCAGTTCTTATTTTAACAGTTTGTTTAGATATTGTAACAGTAAATCAACAGAACATCCTATAACTAATCTAAGTACAATATTCACTTGTCCTATATTTTTTATAAGAATATGGACAACTTCCTTAACTCATAGAAGACAATATCCAATTACAATGGTATTAGTACGCCGTATTTGCCATAATATATGTTTTTTTCTGATCAATAATTTACTAACATCATCTCCTTTCCCACCTAAATTCAACATCAACATTTTATTTTCTCCTCGAGTTTTTCCTCTACAACATTACCAAATATTTTTAATACTCAGTGATCCCTAAAAGTTATCTATTCATGTTCCACAACAAATTAACACCTGTACTGCGCACTTTATCATTACACAAAATATATTATGTATCTCTTTCCCAATTTAAGTATTCAACTCAGTATTCTTCAATCTTTCGATATCAATAACTTTATGGAAGCGCTTCCATACCTGAAATTCACCAAGTGATTTATTTGATATCAAGCCTCAATATCAACTTAAATAACTTAGCAAAAATTGGCTGTTATTATCGATTAATATAACTTTGTTTCAAATGTTAACTATTTCAACGCGCGTACTTCAATAAAAATTTCTCTCATAATCTTTTAATACATGGCATTTTTATTTTCTCCAATTATTCGCTTCCATACTCGTCTTTATCTCTATCATCTATCACACTATGCAAAGAACATCTAATACTTTGTCCCGGAGGTAGGTATATACAATGATCCTGTACCAACCTCCAATGTATAACTCCTTTTACAGTTCGTATTATCTGGCGAAGGTATTTGAGGAATATATTTAAGAGGAATGTGTCTTTGGGAAGGGGAGGGTTTTTCTGTCGCATCTCTATCATTATTCTTCTTTCTCTTCAACAGTTATAATAAACATTTTACTGATATATACGCCATAAATATACCAAATGCCGCACAAACTAATCCTAAAAGAATGTCATGTTGAATCAAAGTTCCATTTTCTGCTCTCACTAGATTTGCTAGGTTTGGTACTTACGCTTAATTTTGCCTTCGGAATATGATAATTACCCTAATATTATTGATATAATGGAGTTCCAAATTAAAAATAACGTGTCATAACTACTAGGATAAATGTAACTAACTTTTTCCCTAACACTGTCTATTATTTCTTTGATATCGTCACCTGCAGATGTCAGATTCAAATGCGGGACCGTTAATGTCCAGTTTCGATTTAATCCTTCCGAAAACTTTGAATATCGTGGATGATTCAGCCTGTCTGGATTTAATATGAATGATTTCAAGTTTGACCATGCCGCTGGTATCATATGTGTTGCAACTATCTCACTTTGTTGATTACGCATGCACGGAAATCTTTTTGGTATAATCTCATCATTTTTTATCACTAATCTGCAGTTGCAAGGTACATTGATTTTTGTGGATCCTGGAAAGTTATATGCTTTTTGAGGGAGTTCGAATGTTTTTTGTGAACAATTAATTCTTGTTTTTGGCTTTGGGTTTGTTAGAACGTATACTTCCTCTGAAATTTCTTGAATTATTGTGGTGGTCGATTTGTGACATTGCATTGGACAGTGATGACTCAACTCATCCACACTTGCGCCCTTGTAAAGTTTAATAGCGCAAGCTGGACCTTGTATTGAATTAGCAGAAAATCTTGGAATGTAACATAACTTATCATGATAAGGTTTGCAATGTCTCAAATTGGACCCTGAAATCTGTCGTATACTATTGTTAGTTTCTGACAGTTTTGAACTTTTTGATGCGGCTAGAAATATTGTTTCATGTGTTATTGTGCAAGTTTGGTTTTCCCATGCAAATGGAGTAGTAATCAAATCGAAAATGTCCCATGTTACCAACTCTTCAGAAATAGGAATTCTAACATGAATGATAATCTTGTTTTCATTGAAGAACAATCGCTAAGTGGTAACTGATAATATTCCGAAATTTCAGAGGTAAGTATTGCTAGGGTTTGTCCAAAAGGTTTCAGCTCATTCTTTAATTTGTTCAAGTCATGTGCTAGAACTTTGGGGTTGAGGATAGCTATGGGAGTTTGGTGTTGCCTACAAGAATTTATGATGCCTTGTCTTCGCATGGCCCTTGTCATTTTCACCTGATTTTTCAAGTTCATGAACTGCTGATGTAACACTCATATCAGTGTTATATATTACTGTGTTCGTCATAATTTCTTTGTATTTGTGATTTCAGATCATTTGCGAATACCGTTTCCGTTATTTTTATATTATTCGACATTATTGTGTCATATTTAGTGAACATTTCTGAAATTTTTATGAATGATTGTGATAGGCCATCGTTAAGTTTACTTATTTGTTGCTCAATGTTGTTTCCATTTGAAATCATGCTTTCTAATTTCCGTTGAGTGGCAACGCCACAACACCAAGATAAACCCTCGCCTAGGAAATCTAGTGATCTCCTGTCACGAAAAACTGACGTTTGTGCCGTTGTGAAATTTCTCAAATATTTGATACTCCAACTACGGTGTAGATTTTTGAACTCTGATTCAAATGCATTTCGCAACAGATCCAACTTCTTTAACAATACACATTCGGAGTTAGCTTTAGTTTTATTATTTATGCAATTGCGTTTAAATATCGTATCTTCACTATTATCTTCTTCCTCTGACCATTGGGCTTCATATATTATTGGCAATGTTGCTTCGTATGTTATAGTGGTCGGTAATGGTTTCCAAAATGCTCCAGCTGTTACTTCTAAAGCGTGAAGAACCATTTGAAATTTGGCCGGAATGCATGAAAGCAACCTATATGATACAAAAATTGCGTATGATGAAAACGTTATTGCTCAACTAAGTGAGCACAATCAATACTTCTATCTTCTAGATTAACTCTTGAAACAAAAAATATGTATTCATATTTATATATATGTATCTACATTCCTAACCTATACGAAAATGATCCCAAGTAGTGTATAATTACTAGTCTAGTCAATTTTTGTCGTTAATCTTCGTCGGCCACTGGACTTCCGGTGTCCACGTATCATTGTAAGAGAGAATTCTGCTTACGTGAACTTCTTCTTTTTTTGATTTATTCGTGGGGCCTTTTTGAATTTCATAGTCGACTTCTCCGATTTTCTTAGTTATGAAATATGGCCCAAACCACCTCAGTTGTAATTTTTCACTCCTTCCTACTTTTCTCACCGGAGTAAAAAACCTTCACCTTGTCCCCTCCTTTGAACTCCAGATGTCTATGTTCTTCATCATATCGGATTTTGTCGGTTTTTTGTTTGTCATATAAATTTTCAATTGCCAAATTTCTAACCGCTACTGCTTTTTCCCTTATTTCATTTGCATCTCTCGAATTGCCTGCTGTCATAAGATTCGCTTCAATAGGAAGAATGGGTTCTTTGCCATAGACCAACATAAATGGAGAGAATTTGGTAAAATTTTGTCTAGCAGTATTGTACGCCCAAGTTATATGTGCTAGGTATTCGTCCCAGTCTGTCTGATTGGTATTCGTTAAAATTGCTAACATATCTGCTATAGTTTTGTTAAGCCTTTCAGTGAGCCTGTTGCATGCCGGATGGTATGCCGTTGTGTAGCGGTTGATGGTTCCCATGCTTTTCAGCAGCTCGCGAACCAATTCTGAACGAAAAGTTCGCCCATTATCACTCAAAATTTCCCGGGGTGTGCCAAGTCTCGTTATGACTTTCTCAAGTGAAAACTTTGCTACAGGCCTGGCTTCCTGATGGTAAAGCTTCGGTTTCCGCCCATCTCGTGGCATAATCCGTTGCTACCACAATCACGGTCTTTCCGTTTCTACTTCTTCGAAATGGTCCCAAAATGTCGATTCCAAGTTTTTCGAAAGGTGTTCCAACGGGAATAGGTTGTAATAGACCTACTGGTTCTCGGTGTTGTTGCCCTTTCCTTGCCTGACAGTCTTTGCAGCCCTTTACATACCTTTCTACGTCTCTCTGAAGATTGGTCCAATAGTACCGGTCTTTCATTTTATGAGTCGTTTTCGTAATTCCGAGATGTCCCATAAGTGCCTCTGAATGATGACTATACAAGATTTCATTGACCAACTGTTTTGGTATCACTAACAAATTTGGTCTCCCTCCTATTGACGGATTTGCTTTATACAGGACGTTGTCGATTACTCTAAAATTTTTTGCACGTTTCTTGGTTCCGATATTTATGTCTGGATTGGTGGGATCTTTTATTGATGTGATCAACTCCTTTAGTTCATCGTCTAAATTTTGTTCTTTTGCGAAATCGTCCGGTTGCAGCAAGAATGTGAGAATTCCTTCAGTGTTAACATTATCTTGTTCAGGTTTCAGGACTGGATTTCGTGATAAGCAATCCGCGTCTTTATGTACCACACCACTTTTAGGTATAACTGTATAGTCAAATTCAGATAATTTTATTGACCACCTAACGAGTCGTCCTGTAGGGTTGAATAAATGCAAAAAGCTCAAAGTCATTTCCACACAGTGTTCATAAAATGAACAACAATGATAGATTTCGGGAGAAAAACAACTACTTCCCTGGCCAATGCCACGCAGGACATTGAATTACATCCTCCCGAAATCTATGCATCGACTCGTATAAACGAATACTGATACAAATGATTCTTTCCTGAATGCCTATTGATTTCGATTAAGCCAGGCCGCTAGACAACCACAGATCGGTTTCGAGCTCTTTGACTCTCATCAGTGCAGTGTAGTCTCCAGCCAGCAGTCCTAAGACCGCCGACTCAGCGAAGCCTAGCCAAACAAAAATCAAGTTGGCATTATATTCACTCCGAGGCGTCTTTCATCGACAAAATGAAAGTAACGCCATCTGAGTAGAACAGAGGAAAGAATCACTCCAAACTGAAATTCCCACACGGGAGTGGCTGGTTGCCCGACTGGCGTAATTTCGACTACAGAATAGCCACAATGCTCAAAGTGGAATGAAATGTTAAACAAATGCAAAAAGCTCAAAGTCATTTCCACACAGTGTTAATAAAATGGACAACAATGGGAGTTGTTTTTCTCCTGAAATCTACCATTTTTGTTCATTTTATGAACACTGTGTGGAAATTACTTTGAGCTTTTCGCATTTATTTAACATTTCATTCCACTTTGAGCATTGTGGCTATTTCGTAGTTGAAATTACGCCAGTCGGGCAACCAGCCACTCCCGTATGGGAATTTCAGTTTGGAGTGATTCTTTCCTCTGTTCTACTCAGATGGCGTTACTTTCATTTTGTCGATGAGAGACGCCTCGGGGTGAATATAATGCCAACTTGATTTTTGTTTGGCTAGGCTTCGCTGAGTCGGCGGTCTTAGGACTGCTGGCTGGAGACTACACTGCACTGATGAGAGTCAAAGAGCTCGAAACCGGTCTGTGGTTGTCTAGCGGCCTGGCTTAATCGAAATCAATAGGCATTCAGGAAAGAATCACTTGTATCAGTATTCGTTTATACGAGTCGATGCATAGATTTCGGGAGGATGTAATTCAATATCCTGCGTGGCATTAGCCAGGGAAGTAGTTGTTTTTCTCCCAAAATATACCATTGTTGTTCATTTTATAAACACTGTGTGGAAATGACTCTGAGCTTTTTGCATTTATTTAACATTTCATTCCACTTTGAGCATTGTGGCTGTAGCAAAACCCCCAGTGGGAGCAATACTTGGTAGAGCCATACATGTAAAAAATAATCCCTCCGAAGATTTACTAGAAGAGTGTGACTTTGAACACAGTTCAATAGACACACGATCGCCAATAATCCTAATAAATTCATTTAATGTCGAGTTTCCTGCGATGGTTGACACAGGTAGCAATGTTTCGGTTATTTCTCAAATAGAATGGGAACAAATTTTGAAAAATGAAGAAAATATTCCCCATTTCCCTTGCGCAGGTACACGGGTAGTGGGAGTCTTCAAATCAAAATTCAAAAAAGTCCTTTATCAAGCCTCACTCGTCTTTAACTGTGAAAATAAAATATTTTGCCATGAGTTTTTGGTCATCTCAGAACTCTCATATCCTATAATAAATAGGGGTTGATTTTCTAAGGGCGCATGAGGCCGTTTTAGACTTCAAAAATAAAAACTTAAAGCTCATTCTTGATATCAACTCAACGACAATTCCCGAAAAAGAGTTCGTTCATGAATATGGAAATGCGGCTGCGCCATGTATATCAGCCATTGTAAATAATACTTCTCCAAATGAATTACAAACTCGCGTAGGAAACGATGTAACGAATTTTAACCAAACAATATCGCACTGTAACATTACAGAGGTCGAAAGAAAAAAATTCGCGTGTTTGTTGAATAAATACAGGGACGTGTTTCGGACACTCCAGGCCGTACTGATTGGTACGAACTAGAGATTAAGTTGAAAAACAGTGAAGAATTTTTTATACGTCCATACCCGATTCCTGTGGCTCACCTAGATGCGGTCAAGACAACACTAGCCCAAATGGAACAGTGGGGGGTTATCGAGCGCTCCTCGACCCCGTATATTTCGCCCATAATGACAACAATAAAAAAAGATGGTACTGTTCGTGTTTGTCTTGATGCGCGACATTTAAACTCGGTCATCGAGCCCGATTATGAGCTACCTCTGGGAATTGAAAATATTATTCAGTCCCTCGATGGGAAGAAATTTCTATCAAAAATAGATCTGTCGCACTCGCATTGGCAGCTCCCTATCAGAGAAAGTGATCGTAGGTTTACAGGTTTCATGGTAGGGGAAGAAACCTAGCAGTTCCGGATGATGCCATTCGGAATTTCGACGGCAGTAGCAGCGTTTTCTAGGGCCATGAGAGTCATTTTCGGGGAAGAATTCAATGATTTTCTCTTAACATACATCGATGATCTGTTGGTGATGTCGTCATCCTCAGAGGAGCATTTGTTGCATTTAGGTAAGGTATTGACTAGGCTCAGGGAAGCAGGTCTGACAGTGAAGCTGGATAAATGTAGGTTTTTCCAGGAAGGAATGTATTTTCTAGAATATGTAGTGAGTCCGCAAGGAGTACGTCCGGATCCAAGTCGAGTGCAGGCCATCAATGATTACCAGGTCCCGGTAGTGTCAAGGAACTGCAAAAATTTTTAGGTCTTTGCAATTATGATCGCGCTTTCTCTCCTCGTTTTGCTGACTTCTCTGAACCGCTGACGTTACTACTGAGGAAAACTTCTAGGTGGAAATGGGGGTGAAGCGCAAGATGATGCCTTCCGAAAGCTCAAAAGCGAATTGGCGCAGGATACGTTGTTGTTTCACCCAGATCCAGCGCTCCCTTGGCATGTAGCAACGGACGCAAGCGATGTGGGCATAGCTGGTCAGCTATTTCAAATTGTCGAAGGGGAAAAAAGGGTCGTTGCATGGGCCAGCCGTCTTCTGATCGATAGGGAGAGACGTTATAGTTCGAATGAAAAAGAAGCTTTAGCAGCATACTGATAGTCGCACACTGACCTACCTCAAATCCTGTCGGTTATTGAGTCCTCGAATAACTAGGTGGGCACTCTCACTACAGGAATTTCGGTTTTCTATCGTACATCTGGCAGGCAAGGATAATTATCAAGTTGACGCGTTGTCTCGCCACGCTTGTATCAGGCTGCCAACCCCAGGGGACAAATGTTTCAATATTTTCAGCTTAACGCTCCCACCGAATATACAGGGTAGCCTGAAAGATATCGCACAGCTGCAGCTTCAGGATGCCGAGTGTGCGCGTATCATACTTGATTTCGAATCCAACGTACCGCGCAGAGAAAAGTTTGTTATCCATAAAAACATTTTATATAAACTGGGGGATAATTCACATCGGTACCTTTTGTACATCCCAAAATGTTTAATCCCTGAATTAGTTATGGGAGCTCACACCACCTTAGGTCATTTTGGAATATACAAAATTTGGGTGGCGTTGAGAGAAGAAGTGTTTTTCCGAAATATGCAGAGGCTCGTGAAAGAAATCATCAAAACTTGTGACGTATGTCAAAAATAAAAAATCTCACCTCTACCGAATCTACCTCAACTTCAGATAATTCCAGAGTCTAAAGACGACCTACTCGCGATGGACGTCCTCGGTCCACTAGTTCGTAGTCGGGGAGGGGTGATGTACATTTTGTTATTTATAACGTTTTTACAAAATACGTAACGTTATACCCCCTCAAAAAAGCCACATCTACGGCCATGATTAATCGTTTAGTGAAAGATTATTTCACCACCCATACGATACCAAAGCGCATCCTCCATGACAACGCGACACAATTTTGTTCCAAACTTTGGAAAAGTACGTTTTTGGAAATGGGCGTGAAACTAGTGCATATTTCGGTACGCCATGCTATGGCCAACCCTTCCGAACGCTGCATGCGTGAGATTGGGAGAATTTTGCGTACTTACTGCCACGAGCAGCATGCCAAATGGGCATGCCATATCCCGATGTTCCAGGAATTCCTAAACACAGTCACCCATGAATCAACAGGTTTTTCTCCTATAGAACTCGCTTATGGCGTGGCCCCAAATAGGCTATTACCCCCAGAAGTGATTTATGGCGGAGAAAATCCAACTGAGCTATCACACCAACAAAATATAGTGTTAGCAGAAGCAACCTTCACACCCTGGCCGCCCTTATGTTAAATTTCAGCCAAACGACCTGGTACTGCTGAAAGCAAACAATATTTCGTCTTCCATAAAATCGGAAACGAAAAAGTTGTTGCTTCTTTTCGAAGGCCCATATCGGGTAAAAAAGAGATTATCTCAAGATACCTACGTCTTGTGCTACACCGACAGACAAGATAAGAAGAATCTTAGGAGCGTGGAACGGGGTGTTTTCCTCGCCAGCCACCTGAAACCCTATCATGTGGGAATGCCGAATACGTGAGCCCAAATTGCCTCTAGACAGAAACTTAAGGACTCAACGGAAGGGGGGGCGGGATGTAGCAAAACCCCTAGCTCTCCATTTATTTATCGTTCACTGTTGTAATGAATTAATTAACTGTAAATGTTCGTCTGGTTTGTTTAGAAAACCCTGTATGCGCTATGGTACCAAAATTGCCAGTGAAGTTCATAGGTACGCGAACGACTCGCAAAAACTCGGGCTCCGCTTTTTATATGCTATCCGACACTTCTGAATCCAACTCATCTAGAGCGGATGAATGTGACATTGTGTTATTGAAACAAAGTCAAAGAGCTCGAAACCGGTCTGTGGTTGTCTATCGGCCTGGCTTAATCGAAATCAATAGGCATTCAGGAAAGAATCACTTGTATCAGTATTCGTTTATACGAGCCGATGCATAGATTTTGGGAGAATGTAATTCAATGTCCTGCGTGGCATTAGCCAGGGAAGTAGTTGTTTTTCTTTCGAAATCTACCATTGTTGTTCATTTTATGAACACTGTGTGAAAATGACTTTGAGCTTTTTGCATTTATTTAACATTTCATTCCACTTTGAGCATTGTGGCTATTTCGTAGTTGTCCTGTAGGGTCTTTCAAACTTCTGATCCAACATAAACTGTGGTCGGTTACAATTTTGACGGGACGACCGTATATTAGATGTCGGAGGTACCCCAAGGCCCAAATTGCTGCTAAATCCTCAATCTCGGATATGGCGTAGTTTTGTTCTGCCTTCGTCAGACTTCGACTAGCGTATGCGACGGGATGTAATTGGTTATCATTACCTTCTTGTAATAAAATCGCTCCAATTCCAACTTTTGAACCGTCCACTCTCAACTCCGTTCCTTTCCAACAAAACTTTGTACATTTTTTACAGATTTTGGTTCCGGAAAATTTTTGATTGCTGAAAGTTTCTCTTCATCCGGTTTTATTCCATCCCTTCCTACCACATGACCTAGCATTTAAACTTCAGATTTAGCATATTCACATTTACTTGGTGAGATTTGCATCTGAAAGTCTCTCAAATACCTTCCTCAATTTCTCTAAATGTTCTTCTGCAGTGTTAGAAAAGACTATGATATCATCCAAATATATGAGAATATCTTTCCATTTCATTCCTGAGAATACTTTATCAGCAAGGGCCTGGAAAGTAGATGGGCCATTGCATAATCCGAATGATAGGACATTGAACTCATATAGGCCATGACCAGGGGCAATGAAAGCAGTATATGGTTCAGAAGGTTCTTCTATTTTCACTTGGTGATATCCGCTGACCATGTCAAGACAGCTGAAATATTGTGCTCCCCCTGTATATGTTAATATATCATCGATGTTTGGTATTGGATAAGTTGATTTCACTGTGACACCATTTAGTTTTCTATAATCGACGCAGAATCTCGTTGTACCATCCTTCTTTTTCACTAATACGACAGGAGAAGCCCAAGGGGATTGACTTGTTCTGATTATATTACCTTCCAACATTTCATGAATTTGTTTATCGATGATCTCCCTCTCTTTTTGACTCACCCTATATGGTCGTGATTGAATCGGTTTCGATCCCTCTGCAAGTTCAATACGGTGTTCTGCTAAATCTGTCAGGCCCATTTGTCCATTGTTTTTAGAAAATACATGCGAAAATTCATCTAGCAAATCAGTTAATATTCGTTTGAAGTCTTTATCTTCGATATGGTCCAGATTCTGATCGGATACAAAAATTCCAACTGCTGTTCCTTGAAAGAAGTTGAAAACTATAGCGTTCTCGGACGGCTCCAGGACTTTTGGCTCAAGGTATCCGATTGTCGTGTTTTTCATAATCCTCTGGTCACAAAATGTTTTATTTACTGATTCCACAAATAACCTGTCGTTGTTTGATATCAAATCGCTATTGAGTAATAACTTTTTTGAAACAAGTAATTTTTTATTCTGTTGAAAATCCATTTTCTGCACTGTCTCATTTATTGATTCGGTTAGTGGGCCTTTCAATGAACATTCCACTACGGTGATGGTTTCTGGTTTCAAGGTATAATCTTCCAAAATCACAATTTCAATTGGATCATCATTTTTTTCCTACATTAGGTGTAATCTTCTCTTTGTTTCTGAATCAGTATCGTGTATCAATGGATGTTTCATATCGGTAATGGTCACTTCTTCTGGCAGTTGATAGATCAAAATATCAATCTCTATATCTTTGAATACGTGAAATATCAATTTTCTTATATCTTTCCATTTTAGGTCATCTCGAGTTGTAAGTTTCTCAATTGCCAGTTTTTTCACGCTTTCACTTGATATTTTGTCCTTCAAATGTGTAATAGATTTCCAGATATATTTCAGCTTTTCAAATTTATTATCACCGGTTTTTGTTAGATAATATAATTAGTATGCATTTTGGGAAATATTTTTGTCTTTTGTCCGCTCGAAGTTCGAAATTGGTATGCAATATGCTCGAATATAGTTTGTAAGGATTTCTACTTGTTCGATTATGACCTCCTCTATTCTAGCGCCTCCGATTTCTTCATCTGGGTTGTAGGTTCTCAAAATTTTCTCTAAGTTATCCACCTCATTTTCTACAGTTGATTTGATTATCGATTCGTTTTTTGAACATACAGCAGTTAAACAGTTATCGTTCAAAATATTTAATATTTAATATAATTTGATATTCGAGAGACATTCAGTTTTATAGGCTTCATACCAGTTATGTGATGATAGTGAGTCAGTTGAGCTGTGGTTAATATTCGTTGTTAGTGCCGTACAAGATTCTGATCTGATGCGAATTTCTGTAATTTTTCCATTATTTTTCAGAGTGACCATCCCTTCATCCAAATTCAAAATCGCTTTGTATTCTGTCAAAAATTTCATTCCCATAATCAAATGATACGGTAAGTTCCCAATTACCTCAGCTTCACATTCAGTAGAAAAATTGTTGATTCCTAATTTGAATTTGGTTTTACCCAATAACGGAACCCTCATTCCGCCTGCTGCCCGCAAGTTACATGTAGTTTTCGTGATTTCATTGTTTCTGATGACGTCTCCTCGAATTATATTACATTGCGATCCTGTATCTGAATATTATGGCTGTAACTTTTCCAAAATGTTCGACAAAGGCACTTAGGTTAGGATATTATCTCGGATTTTCTGATCATGGTTGGCCCCTTGTGTAGATAGGACGACATCGGGGACTATTCGTGACGTCCACCTGCGTTTGGGGATTCTGATTTCCGAAAATTACATGCGATTTGGAAATGACCTAACCTCCCGCAGTTGAAAAATTTTGGTCTTCCATCGTGGTTTCTTGTATTTGGGAACTCATAGTTTTGTCTTTGAGTGATGTGGTTATTTTGGTAATTTTTCTGCGCCTGAGTATTATTATGGTTTCTTCCATTCACCCATTCCGATCTATTCCAGTTATTGGCTCTACCAGCAGGTCTATCATACCCTTGCCCTGGTGTGGGTGGCGAATTATAATGTCCCCAACGGTTTGGGGTATTGTGCTGTGGTCGTCTGTCATAATTATCTTGAAATCGTCTATTTTGGGGTTGCCAATTACTTTGCTGTCTATAATTATTACTCGTATTATAGTTATAACCTCGCGAATTATGATAATTGACCCCCTGTTGAGGTGAAAGTCTTTGATCCGTTCGTCATTCAACGTTGGTGTGTTCCTCCATCTGCGGTTCTTTGGGGGTACAATGTGAGCAACTTATTTTTTGAATCCCTTTTTTTGAGATATGTCTTTCAACTTATCCACAATATTCCCGAATTTCCTCCAGGTCAATTCGTCTTCGTCCAAAGTGAGTCGATAATGTAGGCATAAATCCTCATTAATTCCATTTTCGAAAAACTTCCTGAATTCTTCAACATCTAATTCAGGGTCATAGTCTCCAAATAATTTGAGGAGATCGAAATAATACTCTCGTATAGACTCGTTCTCTCCCTGTTTTCTGTTGTATAACTTTCTTTCCAGAGTACGTTTTATATCCCCTGTGCCAAATTCCCCTAGAAAGTCCGCTTTAACTGCTGCCCATTCCTTATTATCATTTGCGGCGTCTCCTTTATAATTTTCAAACCAATGGTTCGAAGCACCCTCCAAAAATGACTGAAAATAAGCAATTTTTAGATGATTATTCCAATCATTTGCTGCACTGGTTCTTTCATATTGTTTTATGAATGAAATAGGGTTGTCCGTACAAGGGTTGAAAGTGGTTGGGCATCGAAAATTTGGTCGGGCTGGTGTTTTCTCAGCGTCCAGGCTGCCCCTCAAAGTTGTGTCTGCCATATTTGGTTGATTGTCTTGGTTGATCTGCAATTCCACTCGAGCTTGAACTAAGTTCGACTCGGCGTCCGATCCGGCGTTCGACTCGACGTTTGAGTTGTGTACGCCTTTCGGTCTGTGGACTTCGTTCTCACTACTCTGCTGTTGTGGTTCTGTAAACCGTAGTGTGTTTCTCACTGCCTCCAAGTCAGTCTTCTGTTGAATATTTTTAATCAGTACGTTGTTTCCAACAGTTTCTCTATTCTCAACAGGAATATTATTTGCCTTTGTTGGTAACGCCCACGCTCCAACCGTTTCGATTATTGGTGATCTGACATTCTGGTCTTGTAGGTCCCCACTTCCGGTCTTGTGCTCTCATACCAGTGGCCTGGCGTTCCCTGCATCAAATTGTCGTTGTCCTTGTGGAGAGGTTGATAATTTCGATTTCTTTTTGAAAGAGTCTGGATCTAGTTCGTCAAAAATGCCAGTACTACTACCCGCTGGAGTGAATGTTTCGTTTCCTATGATAATTTTTAAATTGCTAGGTTTTGCTGAGGCTCGTGTGATTCTTTCTTCTGGTTTATTTGACATAAAGAATATACTAACTGCGTTAAGGTTCGAGATATAAAATAGATATGCTTATATTATGAGATATATCCGTTTATACTCGTGTTTATATCATGTCAGGGTGAAACAAGAATTATGTTAAGGTGAATTGTCACTTCAATATTTATATTCCATCATTCAATATGTATTCAATTTGCAAAAAATCATACATCTAATTGAAGTCTGAGTGTACTTACAAACTATTAGGTATAATTATTAATGTAGGCTACGAGACTTAAATCATTCCCTCAGAAATCCAACATCTAAGTCCTCCAAATCATCATCACCAAATAACTTCATGAATTTTTCCTTCAACTGTGTAATTTTTGATGCTGTTTCAGTGTCAGAAACAACAGTTTTCCTACTCACTATTTTATCAAAATTGAATTGTGGCACTTTATCAAAAATTATTTCCGTTCTAGGCGTTGGTCGACCAGTTTTTTGATCTATCCTATCTTCAATTATATCCCACCATATTGGAAAATCTGTAGCTATATTTGTTTTATTTGCAATATCATATCCTATTCTGAAAGCTCTAGGGGTAAGGGGGATACCAGTTTCAATATTTATTCTATCCTTAACTATTCCTGATATATCTATAACCCTTTTCATACGTCGTTTTTCCCTGCGTTCCTTATTTGCTTTCACACGCCCCATGAATATACGATACGTATTCCATTAACATGCAAAAATTACCTAAACCATTAAAAAATTACCCCTGCTTCACGACTTAGCAACCACACGATTATGGTGTGTACCCTTAAGGAATGTTTTCTCCGCAAGACAAATTCTCACTTAATTGAGAGGAAATACATTCTTAATCGGAAGTTTAACTCGCACGTGGGTAGATCTCGAAGACTTGGTCCCTGCAGCCAAAGGCTTGCCAAAATGAAGAGACACGACTCTCGATCTATACGTTTTGAGTTAATACTGGGATATTTACCTCTTGTTCACGTACTTTATGCATGTATACAAAAAAATGAATTGAGTACAAAGCTACAGCCCAACTGAATATATTAAATATAATAATTCTAATAGATTATAACTGGTCTATTCTTTAACGCCATCCTCGAAAATAATTGAAATTTATCGCTGATAGTCATAAAAGTTATTCTTGTGATGGTGAGAACGGAATAAGAAATTATCTGAAATTTTTTCAAATCATTCGATCTAATTTATCGACCCCGGCGCCTCCACCATACTGTCACGACCCATGGCTACAGGGTGGTGACTCGGGGGTGAACTCGCTTGGGAGGCCGAGAAATCAAAACAGTTGTTCGTTATAAAGCTACAGTTTATTGAAAGAAATTAGTTTCATTAGTGATTTCAACAAACGAGATTCAATGCAAACGTAAATACATCAGACTTCGCAATGAAAAGAAACATTTAATAGTTTGACAACATAACGATTATGACAGTAGTACTCACAAAATAATCTCTAGCAGATGCAGGGGATGAACCATAGTCAAGGCTAGCTGATCAGATCCAAACTGATCCCTTGCCTCATCGGCATTATTTAGAATCCTTTGATATAGTCAGCGTTTTACTCCATATGCGGGTATTTCATTCCGTTTTAATGAGCTGCCAACGTGAGTGAAACATTATACTCGTATCCTTTAATCGAATGTTATACTATAAAATGAATAATGAACTTTTATTGATGAATCTTGAATCAATATAATTTTGAATAGTAGCTATGAATATTTTTGGTTCCTATCGTGACAATATCTGATAGAAATATCCAAAATCTTCATCAATATGGCTACCAAACAGACAAATCTACGGATTTAGCACTAAAAAATCTTGCTGGATAGGTCAGCCATTCCTTAGATCATGAGGAAATTGCGCTGGCAGCTTTCCTGTACATAGAAGGAGCGTTCAATAATGCCCTACCACAATCACAATCATCTATAGGTGGTTCGAGAAGGAAACAGGAAACCGAATCTGTGTTCATAGGACCAGGGGGGGCTAGTTTTGGAATATTTCACTAGTGAAATTGCTCGAATTTCGGATAACTTAAGTGTTGAATTGATTTCATGGGAGAAATAAAATTCGTATTCGAAATATTTTCACTGAATCAATTCGGACAGGGATTACCATTCGAAATACTAATTTCGTATACTAAAACGATATTTTTCCGTGTGTATGAGGTTTATTTAGGTTGTTTTGTGGCAGAATAAATTAATAAACAGTAATTATTGCCAGTTTGTGAGAATTATTTATAACAAATGGCAAATTTAGAAAAACTACATGGAATTATGTTGAACAACATCATAGAGATAGTGGAAGATGATGTTTTAGCGCTGAGAAGAGTGCTTCACCCCCTAAGACAAAACGCTTTCAATTTAAGTGATGATCAGTTCATCAAAATTTATAGACTATCCAAAGAACTGGCTCATCATGTAATAAATTTATTGGAACCTCACCTCACAGCTCCAACAAGAAGGTCGGCTATTGATGTAAGCACTAAGGTAATGAGTATGAGATTGAAAATGTAATTGGTGACAATTGAGATTATTTGATTTATGAAACATGAGAATACATGCATGTGGTAATGCCCTTTTTTTAGAATTGTGCAGCAAATTTGTAAAATTAATTTTAGGTTTTGACTGCTCTTCGGTTCTATGGAAGTGGCAGTTACCAAGCTGACATAGGACTGAATTTGTATTCAGCAGTATCCCAACATAGCGTAAGCGTTTGCTTGGAAGAGGTGACTAGTGCTTTGAATCTTCCTCACATATTTAATAGATATGTACACTTTCCAAGAAATATTAATGAATTGGCCACCAAACGAAGAGAGTAAGTAATGTAGACCTGTGAATTCAAGAAGAGATGAAAAACTTCTGATTATATCAAAAATAACAGAAAACTTATTTATTTTTCAAGGTTTTTTCACAAATTTGATATACCATGTGTAGGTGTAGTAGACTGCACACATATAGCCATTGTTCCTCCAAGTGCAGAGAATGCAATTTATCCAGGGCACCTGTATATCAATAGAAAAAATTATCATTCTATAAATACCCAGTTGTTGAGTATTCAATTTGTGGAATAAATTACTCATTATATCAAGAGTTATTTAAGAAATATTTTGTTACAGATTTGTGATGTCAACTTGAAAATTATGAATGTCAATTCATGATTTCCAGGACGAACGCATGATGCACATATTTGGAGACAAAGTGCAGTAAAAAATTTACTAGAGGGTCTGCATGATGGTGGTAATAAGGATACATCATTTTTTTTAATAGGTTTGTATTATGCTGAAGTTGAACTATAATAGTTTGTTAATCTCAGATGATAAATTATTATTTTAGGAGATTCAGGATACCCACTTAGGACATACTTACAAACACCATTTTTGAATCCTGTGCCTAATTCGCCAGAAGCAGCCTACAATGTAGCTTTCAAAAGTGCAAGAAGTACCATTGAAAGATGCAATGGAGTACTAAAGGCAAGATTTCGATGCTTGATAAAACACAGGGTTTTACATTACTCACCAACAAAAGCATCAAAAATTATAAATGCATGTACAGTTTTGCATAATTTATGTGTGGAAAATAATGTGCCTTTACCACCACCAGATGATGAGTTCAATAATATAGATTTTGGAATATTCCATGTGGACAGTGTTGTTAATAGAGCACAAGGAATAAGAAGAAATCCAGATCTTATAAGAGGAGAGAGAATGAGAGATCAACTAGTTGTTAATTATGTATTGCTTCATATAAATATATATCCATCCTTGTATGTTCATAATTCATCTGAGAATATTTCTTTTTAACACTTTCATACCCAATCAGGGGGTTCAAACTTGAACGATGGAAACTTGTGATTTTTATAGACCTCTAATCGCAGATTCGTGATAGAGTCTCAATTCAGAATTTCTTTCCACACCCTGTATGATGAATGTCAATTTATCATACACCCAAAAGTAAAAAAACAATATATTTGAATAAAGAAATTTAATCCTATATAATATCATGTTTCTATTGATAATTTTATAAAACTATCAAACAAAAACATTCACAAAAATAAACTTACATTCTTTAAAAAAATTAAATTACCAAAAACACTGATCAGGTACAACAATAAATATCACAAGTACAACAAATAAATACATAATGAGGATTTTCAATTCTTAAAATAAAGCTAAATTCTTATAAAGTTGCACATTTAGGATATTTTGTTCATGAATACAAAATTTCACAACTCACACTGAAAATAAAACATACTTAAGACAGAACAGTAATTGACATTGCCGGAGAATCATTATTCATAATTGATAGATGCAGTAGTGTTGAGATATTGGGCAATCCCTCTCAAAGCTGTTGCTATTTCTTTCTCAACTTTGACATGTTCCCTTTTCAAATCTAATTCTTCTTTTTTTTTCCTAAACTTTCTTTCAAAATTTCAATTTCACTTTTATAGTATTCACGCTTTAAACTAGTTTTTTCTGATATTTCGTCAGAAATTTTATCAGATACTTTCAAAGCTGCAATTAACCTATTAGATTTTGTTGGTGCTTCTTCTGTAGGCACTTTGGATTTCTCTATTTTTTTAGATTTACCTGAAGAAGAGGTTGGGAGAGTATTTTCATCAGTTTGTTTGATGTAGTGATGATCGAATTCAATAGTTGATACTGGCTCTTCTATTTGAATATTTTGCAAAAATATATCCTCATTTTCAAATATCACTTCTGACTCCATAATACTTTTGTCACCTTCAATTTCCACACTTTCAATCATATTTTGAATTTTTAGATCAAAAGTATCACATTCTTCTTCTTCTTCTATTGGAGGGCCACCTCCAGTGGCCCTAGCATGTTTCTTCGTTTCTGACACTTTTTTTTTCATATTGGCCTTTAAGTCATGCCATGTCTAGAAATATATAGTAAAATTATATGGGGGTGTATTATATAAAATAACTATATATACATAGGTATTATGAATTTTTCATACTTGCCTTCTTCCACATGTGGGCATCCTTGATAGAACCTCCTGTAATCATTCCCAAATCATTCAATGTATCTGCTAACTGTTTCCATAAATTGTCTATATCTTTTTTCGAGAATTTATTTGACAGCTTGGTTGGGTTTTTCATTATGGGGTTGGCTTCGATAAAATTAATCAAGGCTTCCTTTTGTTGCTTATTGATGAATAGTCGCTTTTTAGATTTAGTGTTCAGCCATAGAAATTCTTCGTCTTGTTTTCAAAAACCTTAGAGTAAAGGCACAAACTACGGAAAATAGATATCATATCCACTGTTGTCAGATTGAACCAATCGAATTTAATTCGATGAAGCGAATTCATCAAAATTTCATTTCACTGATATTGAAAACTAGGTATTGAATCTAGGTGACGAATTTAAAATCGAAATATTTCACATATGAATTGAATTTCACGGAATTTCAAAACTAGACCCCCAGTACCTTACTTTGGGGTCTCCGCAAGTGCGGCCAAAACAACTATCTCGGACTGGGCGGAGCGAAAAAGACTCACGCACTGTTATGAATTACCAGGATTAACCCATTAGAAGGCGTTCCTGCCTAAACCAACAAAGGAAGAGACCAGGCAGATCCTAGAATGAAGCAGGAGAAGCCTGCGAATTCTGACAGGACTGCTTACGGGACACTTTCGTCTAAGATACATCCTAGAAAGGATGGGTCTGAACCAACAAGTAGACTGTTGGTTCTGCTGTGTGGAAGATGAAACGGCCGAACACATAATATGTTCATACTTTTGCTTAGATAGACTGAGATTCGAGATATTCAGCTTTACCAATTTAGAACCTATCGATCTTAGAAAAAGCTTACCCCATTCAATAATGGACTTCGTGAAAAAACGTGGATTGTACAGTGAACTGTAACCTCTAAGGGTGAGCCACAAAAATCCATCTGAGGTCGCAGTGGAGGGGCGGCATTCGCCCCACTCACATGGAAGCTGACCTAATCATACCATCTAAAGCTCGTTATCGGAGTGAAACAAAAGTTTATGACGCCGTGGACTAGTTGATGACGCTAGTGAAGGTGAAGCGTTCAGCATCAATGTGCCAATTGAAAAATTCAAATCTACTGAAGAAACTGTCAATAGAAAGTTACCGAATATATTTTTGTATCAGTACATGGGTATATAGGGAGAGATTGAGTCCAGAAACTAACTAGAAAATGAAATGGTGTTTACAAGGCATGACGCATCGTAAGCTTTTTTTTCTACTGAACTGCTGAATCTGGCGTTCCTAAACCGATAGTTATCGTGACTGACTCTGAAAAGGCTCTACTGATTGGTGTTGCTCGTGCCTTCGCCAATTGTGCAGATTTGAAAAACTACATGAGCATATGTTCCTGATTAGTGTTCACGACTTGAAGTGAATTATTTTATTACTCGATTAGCAAGATGGAAATGCCTTAAAGGACGAAAGTCGAAAGTTGTGCAGTTTTTCCTTCGTACTTTGGGGCACGTTCAATTGATGAAAAATGTTCATGATATTAAAAATGCACTGAGGTTCATGTCTATAGTCGCTTTGAGCGAACACATTGGCACTGATGAGAATCGGTCGGAATGTGACTGCTCTAATCTTCCAATATATGAACCATGAGGGAGTCGAGAACATCAGTTTTTGGCGCATGTCGCCATCCCTTATCGTTCAGCAACAGGCAGATGGCAAAATCCTCAGTGTGCGTCGCTATATCGAGTAATCTGCCAGGAGGAAGTTTAAAGTCGGAGGAAAAAAAGTCTGAATTCAAGAAAATCAAAAATTCAAACAAAGCCTGAATGAAAATAAAACACACAATAGTGACCGCTCTAGGCTTTCAATGAACAAACCATGAGGTTGTTGAGAACATCAGTTTTTGGCGCATGTCGCATTTCCTTATCGTTCAGCAACAGGTAGAATGCAGAATCCTCAGTGTGCGCCAATATATAGAGTGATCTGCCAGGAAGAAGTCCAAAGTTAGAGGAAAAATAGTTGGAATTCGAAGAAGAAAAAAATTGAAACATAGTCTGAATGAGAATAAGACACACAATAGTGACCGCTTTAGGCTTCCAATAAACAAACCATGAGGGAGTTGAGAACATCAGTTTGTGGTGCATGTCGCCATCCCTTATCGTTCAACAACAGGCAGAATGTAGAATCCTCAGTGCGTCGCCATCTACTGTAATTTTCCAGGAGGAAGTCTAAAGTCAGAAAAAATGTTTGAATTTGATGAAAACAATAACAATTCCGAAGAAAACATCATGAATTCAAAGAAAATAGCCTGAATTCGAACAGAAAAATCCGGATGAAAATTAAACACACGACAGTAGCCGCTCTAAGCTTCCAATATACGAACCATAAGGGAGTCGAGGACATCAGTTTTTGGCGCATGTCGCCATCCCTTATCGTATCGAGCAACAGGCAGAATGCGAATCCTCAGTGTGCGTGGCTACCTCGTGTAATCTGGCGGGAGCTTTTTGTACTTTGGCGGGCGAACCTCTGTTCGCGTGAACTTTCTAAACTGTTCGAGATTTCGTGATGCGATCGAGTGTGCAGTGAGGATGATGACAATCGTTTTTGCCAGTTTTGTTGACTTTCCGGAGAAGATGTATTGCAGTTTCTTGTGTTCAGAGTAGTTCAAATATGTTAGTTTCGAGTTTGAGATTGTTCATTATAAGGGGTGAGTAATGAGGAGCTATACAGTATGTCCGATATTTTTGATGAGTACTTTTGTGGAATATTTCAGTTTTTTCTGGAAACTTAGAGTTATGGTTCTTACATAAATCTTGTGGTACACACAAATCGAAATAATTGTCATTTATAAGTAATCTGCTCAACACATGGAACGTGAAATCGCATTTTTTTGAACAAATTTGAATCATCATAAATTTCGATTGCCTAAACCAATTTTCAATTTTTTCTTTCAATTTCTAAATGATCGTTGCCTTGACTATCGAAATCATAGACATGCTTGGATGATCGAAATGGAATACTACAGAAAGATCATCAAAGCTCTGCAGTTTTCCAAATATTTCAAAGGCGTCTCGATTGGAAGAAACATTTTCATATTTTTTTCCGGGGACAGAAACATATCGCATCATATGTTTTCTCGAAACTATCTGAACATTATTAGAATTGTCACACTCGTCACAGAAATATGAATAGTTTTATAAGAACATGTCATGAATTCATTTTCTAACAATTAGAAGGCTACTTCTTGATCAAGTTGTTCATAGCAACGGGTTCTATTATCTTAAATGGAATTAAAGAGTGATAATCATTCTGTCAAAAATGAAGCGCCTTATTTCTATCGGCAAAAGTCACTCAGTTTAATTTAAAACTGAAGACATAGTGATAACAGATGTTATGATGAAAATGAAGAACACATACCGAAAAAAAAACAAACTTTGTTTTGAACAGATATAATGTTGCCACAAATCTACATTTTGAGAGCTAAACATAACAGAAAATAAAAAAAAATAGAATTTTCTTAATCCGTGTCTAATTTTTCTTTCAACTAGAGCATGATCATTTCTTGACTCTTCTGATACATTCTTGGTAATAATAATGATGATAAAATAAAGAATCTGATCTGATCTGATTTACCGAATCGTTGTAATTGTCAAGTTGACTATGTTAGAATACAATTTTGATGTTGAATGATTATCATTCCAGATTTTTTTTATTTTCTCTCTTCGTCTCTATAAAATGAAAATATGAAAACTATTTCAATATCCGTGTAGTGAGGACAAATCAGATGATTTGCCCCAAAATTTTTAGACTTTGAATAAGTTTCCAGAAAAGGTTTTTATTTCAATATATTAAATTACAGAAAAAGTCAACGTGACATTTTTATATGAAGAACAAAAGACAGTCAGTATAAATCAATAATGGATATAACTACTCTTCGATTGTATACAGGATGTTATCCTATAATATCCAACACTCCGCCTCAATCAAGAGCAGTTCTCAACTTCAATCCCATCTCTTCTAAACAATATTCATGTTTCAATTTTGAGAGTGACTTTGTAAAAATATCTGCTATCATATATTCAGTAGGAATATATTTGATGATTATTCCTTGTTCATCGAGAACTTGACGAACGAAATGATGCTTTATATCTATGTGCTTTGAACGCGAATGGTGAACAGGATTCTTCGCAAGTTGTTGAGCTCCTTGATTGTTGCTAAAGATTGTAATAGGCTGTATATTGTCCATGCCTATTTCCGTCATCAGATTGTACAGATAGATACTTTCTTTGGTGGCTTCTGTTAGCGACATGTACTCTGCCTCCGTACTAGATAAAGCTACAGTGCGTTGTTTCTTGGCCTGCCAACATATAGCTGTTCCACCCAATAGATATACATGACCTGAATAAGATCTTCTGTCTGTTATATCGCTACCCCAGTCTGCATCAGAGTAACCTTCAAGTCGTTTTTTCTTCTTTCTATACTGAAGTTCCATGTTGATAGTGCCTTGCAGATAGCGTAAAATTCTCTTAGCTGCCTTCCAATGACTCTCGTTATAATTATTGTTGAATTGGCTTAGATAATTCACCGAAAAGGTAATATCTGGTCGTGTTGTTGTAGCAAGATACATCAGAGTACCTACCAAAGACCGATACGGATATTTCTTCATTTCAGTTTCATCTTTCATTGTAGGTTTTTCCAACCTAATTCCACATTCCAAAGGCGTTGCTGCAGGCTTACAATCAGGCATTCCAAATCTTTTCAAGGTGTCTTCAATATATTTTCTCTGTGACATTCGTAGAGTTCCTGTTTTTGTGAAACTGAACTCGATTCCTAGGCATAAATGAATTATTCCTAGATCTTTTATTGTGAAACATTTTCCCAATTCTTCTTCCAATTTACGAAGAAAACATTCACTTTTGGAAAATAGAATTATATCATCTACGTAAATTGCCAATAACAAAATTTCACAATCTTCTTTCATTTTATAGATACATGGATCTGCATGACAAGCTCCCATACCAAAATTGATGAGTACATCGTGCATTCTTCTATACCATTGTCGATCTGCTTGTTTCAACCCATATAACGCTTTCTGGAGTAAACATACTTTATTTCCTGATATCATGAGATTCAGCATTTCCCTGGCTTGTTCAGCTTCTTCACCAGATTCATGTAAAATGATTTCCTCCAAGATAACATCGAGTTTCTCTGGTAATTCCATGTAAATGGATTCCTCTAATTCTCCATTGAGAAAAGCAGTTTCTATATCCAGTTGATGTATCAGCATTTCATATTGTTGAGCAAGAGATAATAATACTCTCGAAGAACTAATACGGACAACTGGAGCGAAGGTTTCTTGGTAATCAATTTCAGGGCATTGAGAATAGCCCTTTGCTACTAAACGTGCCTTTCTCTTCTCTAACGAACCATCAGCTTTGTATTTATTTACGAGTACCATACGGCATCCAACCAGTTCTCTATTATTTGGACAATCAACAAGTATCCATGTTTTGTTCTTTAACAGAGAAGTGAACTCTTTTCTAACTGCCTCTTTCCATTCTACTGAATGATTTCCAGATAACGCTTCTGTCATTGACAATTGAATATTATTAGCAATCTCGTTGCCTTCGAATGATTCTATCACTCCATTTTCACTATCTTCTGAATTTGGTTGGGCCTTCCTTGGCAGCATGGTGTATATCTTCTTTGGTCTTCCAACTCTTCCAGATCGTACGATTTTTGGTCGCCCTGGCCCTCTTCGGAGATTCGATGTGGATGGCTCAGAATCATTATTTTCATGTCGCATTGGACCAAAATTTTCTGTATCTCCAATTTCTTCCTGGTCGTTATTGAAATTTTCAGAAAAAGTTATGTTTTCTTCATTAATTGCTACTTCTACAGGTAAATTTCCAAGCTTCTGTTGTTCTATGAATCCCACAAATTTGCCTTGATCTGTTGATGTTGATATACATGATTTATCTTCTTTCACCACTGAAAATTCCGTCACTATTTTGAAATCTCGCGTTATTACGACTTTACTTTAATTTTTTAGCCATACTCTATATCCCTTCGATTTTTCGGAATATGCCAAGAAAATGGACTCATTGGAACGGGATTCCAATTTATCTATATTCGGTTTCTTATTCAAGGCATAACCTCGTGATCCAAAAGATTTGAAGTGACTGAATGAAGGATTTTTTTCTTGTCCACAGTTTATATAGTATCTCACCCTGTATACTTTTTGATGGAGGTCTATTTCGTATATAACATGCAGTCGCTACAGCTTCAGCCCAGAACGAATGCGGTAACTGTGAATCAATTAACATGCACCTTGTCATATCCAGGAAAATCCTATTCCGACGTTCAGCAACACCATTTTGCTGAGGTGTATTCGGCACTGTTAGTCTCCGCCTTATTCCACAGTTCTTCAGCAGTTCGTCAAATTCGCGACTACAATATTCTCCACCATTATCAGACTGCAGATTCTGTATTTTCATACTAGTCTGATTTTCTACGAGGTTTTTGAAACACTTGAAAACTTCCAGGGCATCACTTTTCTTCCTCAGAAAACGAACCTCGCACCATCTTGAATAATCATCAATGAACGTGATGAAATTTTTAGCTTTGCCCAACGATTCAACTTTCATTGGTCCACATATATCTGTGTGAATTATTTCCAAAATTCTTGAGCTTCTAATCGATTTCTTAGGAAAAGGAGTCTGTGTCATCTTTCCTTTTATACAGGTTTCGCAAGGCGGCAATGATAAACTTTCATCAATTTTAATATTCAACAGCTTTGCCATACTCTTGATATCCTGTTCGTTTAAATGACCGAGTCTCTTATGCCATAATTGTAGAGGATCAGTCTTTTCTTGGACATGAACACTTTTCACATTTTCTTCTTTATTTTCCCGAACATAGTATAAACCTTGTATTCTATCAGCAATTAATATTACTTTTCCATCTTTATCAAATACGAATGCATTGGCATTTGTGAAGTGAACGTCAAAACCACTGTCAGTCATTTTTCCAACTGACATTAAATTTGATCTCAAGTCAGGAATGTACAGAGTGTTTTTCAACTGTAGTGATTCAGTTTGGTCGATATCTTGTAAATTCAGCTTGATGATGCCTTCAGCTACAACTTCTGTCGATGTATTATTAGCCATGTTAACTCTCTTGTTTTGAAGTGGTGACATATTTTCGAATTTATCACTTTCAGAGCACATATGTGAAGTACATCCACTATCGAGACACCAGTAATTCGACATGACCATCAGTGTACATTCCTCTTTATAACTTGTGACTTCAACTTGAAAACTTATGTCATCTATTTCATCAGCATTTTTAACATTCTCTTCCATCTTCTTCTTGAAATAACATTCTGAAGATTTGTGACCGATTCTTCGACAGTGATGGCATTTAAATCGAAAGCGTTCCGTTTCTTTATTTCCAGAATCGAAATCTTCTTTGTTGTGACCTGTCTTCCATTTATGATGAGTAAATCCCTTCTTCGCGACGAAAGCAGCCTCTCCTTCCTTCTTCTTCTCAGCACGAGCAGCATGTTCCTCAATTATTTTGATTTTGAGAAATTCAGGTTTCGGCAGTTCATCTCTAGATTCTATTGCACATCTAAAGTTCTCGAAGTCATCAGGTAAACTATATAGTAGCATTATTGTTAAAAGATCGTCATTTATATCAACTTCCATATCTTTCAACTTATCGACAGCGTCTAAGAACTTTCCTATGTGTTCATGGATATCATCACCTGGTCTCATTTTATGCAGGGTGAGTTGTTTAAGTAGTGTTGCCTTTCGGGCAGGACCTCTTGATTGATATATGCTGTGAAGTTTATTCCATACCTCACGGGATGTATTACAGCCTTTAACTTGTTTCAGCTCACACGGGCTTATAGATAATATTAAATCAGAACGGGCTTTTCTATCAGCAATATCCCAGTTCTTTCCTTCCTCTTCCGTCGCTAGACGTTCAATATTCCCACTTACATAATCCCAATTGTCATTTTTGATGAGGAGAGCTTCTATTTGCAATTTCCACGTATCAAAATTATCTTTGTTCAATGCTTCAATTCGAATGGCGGTTAGTCCACTCATTTTTCCTTTCCTCAACTTTTCTGCTTCCAAACTTTGTTTGTTATTCAATATCAACTTTTCTGCTTCCAAACTTTGTATGTTTTTCAATACCTAACAGAGCCAGTTAACCATGTTCTGGGCCCATAACCTTTTAGACTTTGAATAAGTTTCCAGAAAAGGTTTTTATTTCAATATATTAAATTACAGAAAAAGTCAACGTGACATTTTTATATGAAGAACAAAAGACAGTCAGTATAAATCAATAATGGATATAACTACTCTTCGATTGTATACAGGATGTTATCCTATTATATCCAACAAAAATGTCACTGCGCTCAAAGAATTTTCCTATCAGAGAACCTCATAGGAAAATTCACTTGCTTGTCAGTGACAATTTATATTTTATTTGTTTTTTTTTGTGTTGTGACGTTATTCGTTACTTACTTACTCAATGACACACACATTTGATAAGAATGACCATGTTTTATGTCTGTGGATTTAACTCAATATAATGTGTTGCATCGACATTTTAGTTTGGAATGAAGTTAGGTTTTTCTCGGAATGGACATTGTTCAACATTTCCATAATTCATGTTTTGAATGTAGTACAATAAACAAGTGTTGTAATAATTTTATGACAATTTGCGTACACATACAAGTAAGTCATTTATAATGATAATTTTTTACAAATACAGACATGTCCTCCCGTTTTCAATCAGGTTGGGATCCAATAATCAGGAGAATGAGAAATGGTTGATGATTTTATGCCACCTCATCATTATTGAAACCTCTAGATTATACTCAAGTTAATAGGTACAATATTTATATGAGGAAAACCCAAAATACTTTGTCTCATTTATTGTTTCCTGCTCTTTGATAATTTGAAAATGAGATTTTGAAATATTGACACAGGGTGATGTTTCGTTTCGAAACCTACTTATAAATTTTCTCATGGTCGACCCTGAAATAAGATTTTTTTTTATTATGTCAATTGTCACCGCTGTGGACGAAAAACATACCGGCCAAATATGAAAAGATATGTATAGGGTGGTTCATAAGTTATGATCAATTGGGGAATCTATAAATCAGCCTGTTTCTTTTCTGAAGGATCTCGATGTCTTCCATCTACTCCTACCGTGTGCGCATTTCCCAATGAATCATTCTGTATAAGTGAAAAAAAAAGGATTCGAACCAAATACGTGCCTGATATAATATGAGCCCGGAAGTATCGAAAAAAACTATAATCATAATTGAATAAATATTGATTCATTTTATATACATTATTTTTGTATATATTGTAACAAAATATTCCTCGACGAGAAAAATAACTATAAGTGAAAATAAAAATAGTATTGCCATTTTGTATATTCTTGTGTCATGTTCATAGCGACCCTGCTGTAAGTAGAACATTTTGTTTAATCATCTCTGAAATAGTATTTTACCTAACAAGTGCAAAATACACTTTTCCGCATTGTTAGGTACACGATTTTTTCACAAGCATGCGGAAAAAACCCAAATTCCTCTTTTCGGCACTTATCTTATTGTTGAAAGTGTTTTCGCACTAGTGAGGAAAAGTGACAGCTTCAACACGTTAGTAGAAATAATACATTTTTTCGAATATCGTAATGAAATTGATATCAGTTTTTGAAAAGATATAGATTATTATGTACTCAAATTTTGAAGTTGGTACAACCTCACGAACCTAAATTAGGAATGTTGGTTTTTATCACATCGAGAAAAGTGTTGATAAGCAGTCGTGATTCAAAAATCAATCTACTTTATGATCACCATCAAATGACTGCCTAACTCTCTCTCAAATATATCCATAATAATTGAATATTCCGCTATTGAAGAAGAAAATTGTATATTAATTTTCCTAACAAGTGCGGAAAGTGATACTTTCCCGCACGCGAATACCGTAGACTCGCACGACGCGAAGCGGAGTTCGGGCAAGCAGTCGAGTGCAAGAAAGACACTTTCTGCATGAGTTAGGAACGATATTTTTTCTACATGCGTAGGAAATTCATTGATTTCTTCAATCAATTATCCCTGCAAATAGGAACAACTAACAAAAGTGATATTTTCTCTATCTTCTGTGTGTACCGTTTGAAGCATTATGTAAGTAAGCTCATTGCGGAAGCCTTTATGCTCATGGTGTTAGGCCTCTAGGTTTCAGACATTTCTAGGAAATGAGCCAAAAATACTCTTTCTTCATTTGTTGTTTCCACTTTTTTACTATTCCACCATTCAATAAATCCCGTGTAGTGCTCCTCATACCTTTCTCAATCCTTCGTTGGCAATAACTCATCTGTATCGCATTTGTAGCTGGAAGTTTTTTATCGCAATTAAACTGAATCGAAAATGGAAGTAACGCTCTGTCTGTCACTCAGAGAATTACATTGATTTTGATTGACATAACAACAATCGTTTTCCACATTAGATCAGTTAAAGGCTATAGGGATATTCATATAACAATCAATTATTATTTTTCGATATTTCTTCATTTTCACAATAAATAGTGCAATTTGATGGATGATTTTGCACGGACTTACTTAATACTGCAACAAAAAAACCTCAAATTTTCATATTGTGTCACCCACAACTCATATTTTGCGAGAATATTATATAAATGGTTTTCCTTCACTATAGTGTGGGTAAACTTTTCCTGCACTAGTGCGGGAAAATGACACCTCTCAAACTAAATTGCGTTCGTGTATAGGGTGAATCACGCATGCTTGTAGAGAAAAAAATTACGAGCGTTCGATACTCGGACTCGGAAGTTTCGGTCGCGTTCGCATCAAACCAATTTATGAACAGTTCTACCAAATCAATTTTCCATAGCTTGTACTGGAATATATGTCGGCTCAAGCTGAGTTTTGTGAGGTAAACAAATTATCTTTTTGTATTGACTCGGCCGATACTTGAAGGAAATCCATAGTAAATGTAAAAACTTCACAAACGATAATATTTCCACAAAATTCTCAATCAAATGACATGTTTCGCTAACACAGTGGCTTCATCAGATGGAATACTGGTATAATGAACTAAACTCACATTGGCTTGCCTAACTTTTATATATCCTACTGTAGCATGTAAATATTCACTACTGTATATTTTGTCTGATTCTATACTATTTTGTACTGCTGATCATATCTGACAGGATATTTTGTCACAATAACATGGTTAACATTTTTCAATAACATAAATTGAACTCAATCTGCTTCATATTATTTAATTATTCTCAAACCTGATATGTGGATACACACCTGAGATTTCACACTATACATAAAATAAAAATATAATTTCTATAAATACACTGATATCTCTTGCTATATCTGCTTTGTTGTGATCCAAGTAGAAGGATGATTCGGATGGTTTTTACAGAAACTTATCTGAAAGAGATGAATAATATAAAGTAATATGAAATACCATTTCAGAGACATTCTCATCTCACTTTTTACACTGCTATTTCCACTTGAAACTTCATCACAGTAGGACGATAGGTATTGGATTTTCCAGGAATACTGAGGTGGATGGTTTCACTAGGAATCGACCATGGTGAATCAATTAACTTCGTTTGGCATTATTTTCTTGATTGATGCATTTGATAAATTCAGGTTGATGTTTTGATCTTGTTGAGTTGATCTGTTATTTCGCTTTACGTCAATTAGCTGTCGGTCATGACACCATGTCAACAGTGTCAAACTTGTCATGCGCCAAACGCCGATTCGGATTGATATGTCCTTAGATCATCATCGTCGAACCAACAAGCCGAGTATGCGTGAAGAAAGGTGTGACGTCATTTTGGTCATCAATTCTGATTGGTTCAGATAGACATCTGGGAAGAATCAAGTCTCTGGAGGGAGTAGCGATAACGTCTTTTATTTTGGATATTCAAATTTTCCGCCAATTTGAGAAGCGGAAACTGTTAAGTTGTTCTCGAAGTTTCTGGAAATTTTGGAGAAGGGATTTCCTTTCTGGTCGTGAGACAAGAGCTCACTTCAGAAAATTCTTCGTGGTGGTCAAGTGCCATTTTTGTGGTGTGAACCGGCTTCTGAAGTCCTGTACCGCCTGGCGTTCTGGATCACATCAGGATATCCTGGATTTGCTGCTGATCTACAAGGACTGCTGGACTCTACAGATTTCTTCTGGTTTCAATCCCCAACCCTTCATAGAAGGTGAGTCTCGCTTTATTTCCACGATTTTTCTCTCTGCAGTCCAGAAATTCAGAACCTCATTTCATGAATTATTTAAGGGTTTTTTCACCGGGAGTTTTTTCACCGGGAGTTTTCTACCGGGAGTTCTACAACGGGAGTTATCCTACCAGCAGCACTATTCTTCCCAGGAGTCATTGCTCGACCAGGATCTGTTAATTCTACAAGGCCTTTGGTGGCTATATAGTAGTCTGGAATCTGGAATCTGGATATCGTCCCCTACTTCTTCCTGATGATGGATTTTCAAGGTGGAAATACGACAACTCTGTCAATGTCATCTGACATCCAGGGATGTGAAGTCAGCACCCCGCTCTCCGCCAATCTTCCCCTCAGAAGCTTCATTTGGTGGCACTGAAGCCATTTTTATCAAGGATAACTGGTGTAGGACACACCATACAGGTTTTTGACATAAAAATATATTTTTATTTTTCATTTTTATTCACTCATAATGCCTATTGCTAGTGTGTATAATGGACCATTTTTAAATCATAGCTAGGTCAAAAATTGATGAAATCACACATGAAAGGTACATACTTCCCCTCCACATAGTATACTATGCGCTGGTAGAATTCTTCCATTTTCAATATTTTTTTAAATCTGCTATGACTATAAAACGTCCTTACAGGAGCTCTTGAGTTTTTAAGTACAATATAAAGTTGATTTATAGATATTTTCATCCACATAATAGCAGGCAACAGTGTAATTTCTTAACTGGAAATAAGTATCTAATATTCCTTTGATTTATGCATATTTGTCAAAACCATGTGATATGATATATGAGTCCTATCATCATAATTAAATGTTTTGGGTATTGTATATGACTGTTTTATTTGTTTATTGACATGACACTCCAACTCACAACATCTCTATAAGGTAAATTTAGGTCTTTCAGTCTGGGATAACAACTAATATTATTCATTATCTGGTTGCTCAACTTTCCAGGTAACTTTTCTTTTGAATTAAAAGTTGCAGTGGCGCCCCATCTTTTTTGTTTAACCTTATGATTGCTAGATAACTGAAATTTTGCTATTTTAACTCATTTTGATAACTCGAACCCATAGTGCCTACTGACGAAGAGCTGCCGTTCGCAAATGCACCTATTTTTCATAAAAGTAGGGCTGCACTACTTATAGGTTGGAAAAGTGGGATATTCAAAAGTTAGGCGAGCCAAGGTTAGTTTAGTTCATTGTACCAGTATTTCACCTGATGAAGCTACTGTGTTAGCGAAACATGTCGTGTGATTGAGAATTCTTTGGAAATCTTATCCTTTCTGAAGTTTTTACATTATCGAGTTTTCTAATAATATCATGACATTTTGATTTTATCGACGCCTCAGAGATCCTGATTGAAATGAACCCTCACTCTTTGAGAACCCATAAAACTCATTTATTATCTAAATATTATAGCAAACTCCAGGGACAAGATCGCGCACAATATCACAGTTAAGAGTAATAAATATTTCATTAAATCCACCTATAATGGAAGCTCATACAAAAAAGATCCCAATGAGATAATATGTTTAATTCGTAATTAGAAGTCAGCAAAAACGTTGCAGCATATTTTGTTCGATTGTCCGATTCACAATAGTCTCAGAATACTAAACTGTGATCATCTCTCGAATGGCTACTCGTTGATTGACTTTATATGGAATATACTGAAAACCTGAGCATTTTCAAGAGACGAGTAGCGCTTCGTGATATCATCAACTTTGCCTCATTTATTTCTTTCTTTCTTTTCGTATTTTTGTTATCAATCGAAACTGTCTATATTTGCATATATGTATAGCGACCCTTTGAAACGTACTTTTTTTATGAAATGATTATTTATGAAGATAAATGAATATTTGAACGTTTCCAGTGCTTACGGCAGCTGTACATCGGAGGCACAGGGGTTGTGAGTAGATTGCTATTAAAAGGAAGGCAATTTTTGTAACATGGACAATTTCAAAAATTATTATTATTTTTAAGTTAGAAAAAAAAAATGAATGAATCAAGTCTGCAAAAATTTGGACGCCACTGATTCTTTCAAGCAGTTCTTAGCTTTAGGTAATAATCAGAAACCTGAAAAGAAATGTTGACAAGTGAAATAAAAGCAGGAGTTTTACCTAGGAATTTTAATTTCATCTTACTTTCATTACCCATTAGTAATATGAATAACATGTATGTATGTACAGTGATTATTTACATGATTGAATCAAATATCCCTTACTCATGTGAAAAGTCCATAATTATAAGTTCATTTATCTTAAGAAGCAAAGAAAAAAAGAAACCCACCTGAAATGTTCTGCAAGTTAAAATTGTTTTCAGAATGTGATGACAAGTTGTCTAATAGTCAAAATACCCTTGGGAAAATTCATGAATTTTGTTTGGGCGCATGTGGTGTTAAAATTGATTAATCAATAGGGCTTGGACAATATCGATATGATCAAATATATTATTATTATATGATGAAGACTATAGGAAATTGATTCAATGAGAAGCTAAACTAAAAAAAACTGGTCTGCAAGTTATCCATAAATCCATGGCATGGTTCATTTAAAAAAAAAATAAAATCTCTTACAGTAGGTAGGTGAATGAAGAATGTAGATGACCAATCATAGCTGGTAAGTAGGTAGGTATGTCAGTAGGTCTTTCTATGGTGCGGAGTGTGGGGGCCAAAGACAGCAGTGCCCTAGGTACAGATGGCTTTAACACAACCTCTGGCAGCAAAACTGGGAGCCTCTCTCACCAGCACACCAGCAGAGTAGGATGAGCCCCATAACAGCATTTTCAAATCATCAGCGCAGGCCGAAGTGTCATCGTTCAAGGTGATGGAGAGTCTTCCAGGTAGAACCATACATAAGAGCCCTAATAGAGTGAATAAAAAACATTCTACCTTCTTCAAAAGAAATTGGAGTGAAAAACTCACCTCGAGGAGCACGAGGGCTCATAACCAAAAAATGAGTTGAATCGCCTGCGGTCAAGAAAGTCGAAAAATACAAAAACATTTTTGAGTGGGATGCCTGGAATGCCAGCCCCATCTTTCCACAAAAAAAAACACTCTTTAAGAGTAATTTACTGAAAATTTTTGATTTTCTACCGAAGCATGCATCTTCTTGATCTGATGCCCAAAAAGAAGATGGAATCCGGAAAACAAAAAATTGGGAAAAATCTTTGACAAGATGACTAGATGTCAAGATTCCTGTCATGTTAAATTACCATCAATTGCGGAAGCGATCACGCCAGTATCACAGAATCGCGGCTGCGAAACGATGTTTGACGGCTGACGTCATACATACTACCTGACAACCAGATGAGAATGAACCATGAATGAACCACAAAGATTAGAAGGAAAGAATTTTAGTAAAAAAAAGAAGACGAAAAGTTTCTGACATCTACATAATAATCTACATTATTTGGAAATAAACATTGGATAACTTTGCGAAAATGTAGAAAATAAAATACTTATTTTATTGAATGAATACCCACAAGTATTGAGACGGATACTATATACAAGACAGGTAAGATCAACATATTTTTAAGAGAGTATATCGACCCAGTATCATACTATAGTCACTCACTTAGAAATCTAACGCTGTCGTTCTATCTCTTGCAGGATTGGAAAATACAAGTTATTTTATTCAAGATTTTCAAGATCAATCTTCGATGAAACACAATGCTATATGATGATTGTTTTATTATCATTGTGTATCAAAGTATTTTTCAAATGTATCACTATAGAATAGTTGTTTACTGAACCTTTTATTTTATTACAGATTCCTGAGAAGCACTGCTAGAGGTGAATACAGTGAGAAACAGCGAGCATACAAGGTGGTGTCACAGTATTTAGACTATATGAACTCTGTATGATAGTAAAAGAAATAAAAGTATGTGTACCATAGTATTTAGTGTTTGAATACTATTAAAAATGACCAAACGAGTAACGTTTACATAAAGCTTACTTATTGGAAAATAAAAACGTTACACCTTATTAGAATTCGCATTGTACACATATTCATGTAAACACATCCAAGTGATCATCAGAATTAACCGAATCCTTACTATAGGCTGTAATGTCTTTGAGAGCAATAAATAATCTATCACTCTATCTAATTCTGTAATAATATCATAGTTAAGGTAATTTGAGAGCCTGGAGATTGCAATGAATATTTATAGTTATAAATAAGGATGGAGGATCTATTCCATATACAGTAGGGACCAAAATCCGTTTTTCCCCCTTCCCTTGTAACTTCTTCATTTCACACTACACTGTTTCATCACTATAACCAAACCAATTTTTTGAAAACTTCTTTTGAAGATGCTTACATAGTTAGCGAAACACGTATCGAAGCGTTGAAGAAATCGGTTTGGTTAGTGGTTAAACAGTGTAGTCGATTGTCGTGCCGAAGGTTTCAGTCTCCGATATACTCTTGAATGCACAACATTGATTATATTCAGTCCTCAGAATATTTTCCTTGGTAGTCTGCCGGTATTCGGAATACTTTCAGTATATCTTCAAAATAAGATTTGATATTACTTTCCAAGTGAACTGATCAACACTTAAAACGTAAAATCGAATTTTTTCGATCAAATTTGAGTCATCATAACATTGATGAAATAAACCTTTGGTGCGCCCACTCTTCATTTGTTTCGTCAGACTGGTTCTTGATATTAACAATTGAATTTCAGACGATGACGTGGGGTCCACATATTCAATGTTAGATGGCGTGATTCCTAGAACTTATCAAGGTTGGTAGAACTGATGATAATTTGTATAGGAAGGTTGCCTCGATCGATAGTGCGGCCAGGGGGAAAACGGTCACTCGTGACGTCACAGGCAGTAAGATCACAGGTTGTCAACCTTGAAGCGAGATGTCATGAAATGATGTTTACCAAATAGAGTATACAAACATTTTGGTCTGCTCAGCATATTTATATTAATTTATAGTATATAACTAAGTACCTACCATTATAAAATATGGATATTTACATATACTTCTGTATAATACCTTCAATCTTCGGAATGAGAAGGCAATTTTGGATGGATGAGTAGAACAGAGAGGAATACCTATCTGAAATTGTATTCCAGGGGCCATTTACCAGGTATGTGTGTTTTGAGGTATGGAGCATAATTATGGAGCTAGTGATTACTTATGCATTGATTATGAACCTACGCATCCTATAAATATCCTGCAAATCATATAAAGTGAACAAGAAACTACAGAAAATATATGAATATGCAACTGATGATCCAGAAGTAGTAACAGTGGACCAATATTCCTACACATCAGATCACTTATTTCATCAATATAAATCTGTATTCTGAAAAATTATAAAACTATCCTAGATACCTATAGAAAATACAAGAGAAAATAGTTTCATTGTTTGATTATATTGTATAGTCGAAAACAGAGCAATTGGAGTGTTTGAGCATAAAAAAATAACAAAATATGATTCTCTTCAAAATAACAAAATCAATAAAAAATAACACTGGATATTTCAAAGAATCTCTCAGATAAACATAGCTCCTCTTCTTTGGGTGACGTCCTCTTGCTCAAATATCTCAACTTGAAAACACGTGTGATATCTTCTGATGTCCATTTTACCCGTTAAGCAAGAATCTCAACATTCACAACTGGTCTGGTTCTGATCATTTTTCCAAACTTCCATATTTATGGTGTTTCTCTTGTTGTATTTGGTATTATGTATTATTTGGTAAATAAGGTATTCCATTTGAGTAACGCCAAAGAATTTCAGCATGTATATGTAGTATCTGTATTTTATATTTTGTATTGATGTACTTTATTGTCGTAATTTTATGAACTTTGCTCTTGTAGGTAACTGCTCTCAAATTTCGTGACGTGTCTATAAACTCGTGTGTTTCCAAGAACAATAAAATTATTATTATTATTATTATTATTATTGATGGGATTCCTACCTTGAGTTTTCTTCCCTTTGGTGTGTGATTTAGCAATTTTGCTTGTGCCGTTCAAAATCCTCGGCATCGAAATGGGCAGAACATATTCGCCAAGTTTTGGCATTAAATGAATTAAAATCACATCCACAAAATTGAATCCATTTCTCACGAGTAGACTCATCTTGTGGAAATTAATGGAAACACAAACTAATATTCACTAGTCATATTACACTTGTACGAATTTTAACAAGAAGTGACTGAACAAATTATCATTTTTTCATTTTTAAGTTCAAAATGGTTAAATATTCGAAAATACTGACAACTGTCACTTCAATACATGCGCCGGCGTACATATCATACACAAAGTGTACGAAAGTGCTACACTTTTCGTGCAGAAGAAAGGGCCTTTTACGTCATGAGTTACTCGCGGGGTGCGATCGAGGCAACCTTCCTCTACAAAATAATCATCAGTTCTACCAACCTTGGAACTTATGATCAACATCATCAGTTCTACCAACCTTGATGCGGCTGAATTGCAAAATGTGGTCCCTATCTTAATTGGTCACAATTCGGTCATAGTTGTCACATTGATGCCTGTAATTTCGGTACGGCACCAGACTATTCTCAGAAAGATTCACCCACGCCATGTTATGTTTATCGAAGTATGCGAAAATCAAGGAATTGTAAATCATCGAAGGATTGAAGTGCGTACACCAATTGTTCATTTGATCAATATCTTGACTTCCGATTGACTCAACCGATCTTCAACTCATTTTTAGTTTCTGAATGCTCCTTTTATTGATCGAACTTATAGACAGAATTAATGCATCTCTTGATCTCTCTCAGGAATGAGATTCAATAGGATGATGATAAAAAATGTGCACACTGAAAGGAATCGACCAAATCAAGTGCTTTGCTGAAACCAGATATATTCACTGAGAGAATTTTTCATTAGTATTATTAATAGTAATTGAAAAAATTTGCATTATCACAGCAAAATATCTGCATTGAATAGGCGACAAAGCAGTTCATTTGCTAAAATAAATGGAATAGTCTTGCTGAAAGATACAATTGTTTTCTGTCACTTTCGGTTTGACTGGAAATGACCCATATAACCTTAATTTGAATAGGACGTCCGGAATATTTTCACTTATTTCGATTTTGAGTACAACTACACGCCTTTTCCCGCACTTGTTGATATTTAACATCCTGAAATTTCCATTTCTCAATCCAGAGTGATCATTATACTGGATATTGATTCAAAATATCGATTGTGTGGTATCAAGGTGTTCGTAAAACAAATTCCTCTTCAGATATGGTGATGAGCCAGCCTTTTTGTATTTGAAAAAATTTTGTTAACATCACACTTAATTACGATATTTTAAATTTTCAATGAACCTGTGGAACAAATGAGAAGGAAAACTTCATCGAAACTATTTTTCATAGGCAACATGATTGAAAATAACATGTTTCAACTCATTCATGGCACTCTAGATTGAAAATTGAAAAATAAAGATTTCATGGATGATAAATGTCAAGCAGTGGCAAATTGGGTGACATTGCACTCACAATGTTATTCTCTATCGGAATAGGAAAAGATATACCGGGTGTCCCGTTTGAAATGAAAAGATATGGGTAATTTCCGGTCAAACCGGAAGTGACAGAGAACAATTGAATACGTCGAATAATGCATATTTATATACATTTATGTTCGGACAAAATAGTTATTCCTCTGTCATAGCATAAAATCCATTGATTCTGTCCAAAAACGGGCAATTCGTCTTGTGGGTGATGCCTCGCTCACAAACTCACACTTCTCTGGAACACCGTAGGAAAGTTGGGGATCTGGCTCTATTCCATAGATATTTTCATGGACGATGCTCTTCTGAAATATCAACAATTGTATCTCCCTTGACAGTCTCCCCGAGATTAACCCGTCGAGTTGAGGTTTCGCACCTCTTCGTGGTCACTTTGGAGACCTGCAGAACATCTCTTTCCAAAGACTCGTTCATTCAACAAACAGCAAGGCTCTGGAACACATTGCCAAGGGAGGTGCTCCCCGAGGCATATAACCTCCAGAAATTTAAGAAGAACACACAATTCCTACCTTATTTCTTTCGGTTCTCACGATGTACTCTCGAATAGAATATCTCTTTTCGTGGAAACCAGAACATAAAAAAAATATGGTTTCAGCAAAGCACTTGATCTGCTCGAATTCTTCCAGTGTTGGATTCGACAAAATCTATGCTATTTCAGATGAACAATTATCTGCCCTGAAACTATGAGCGAACAAATACACATAGAGTAATTTTTTTTATACTTGCACTATAACGATTTGTTTCTTGAAATTCACTTGCATTAATTGGTTCCAATAAGACTATTCCATTGGGAACAAAAAAGAATCCATCTACTGTAACCGGTTGACTTCGCTAAGAACGCACCTATTAGAATTGGAAAGATTGTTTATTAGGTCTAGGATTGTCATCAATTTCTCACTTTCAACTTTGCTGTGGTGAATATAAACCAACTTAACACTAATTGGTAGCCTCTTCAATTTGTTGAGGAGCGCATAAGCTATACAAATCCCCACATGATTATTTATGTTCGCCCAGATAGAGCCTGATGCATTCATTCATGACTATTGGATATCAATGCCAACTCGAGGTTGGCAATCAAAAGCTTCTTTGTCTTCAATAATAATCTACGAATCTACGAATCATTTTCAAATTAAAGTGTGTGTAGTATAGTGTGTGTGGTGTGTCTACATTTAAGTGGATTATAAAAGTTCTGAATTTCGATTTGATGCTGTATAGAGTGATTCAAATTGGTTGTAATCGTAGGATATGGATAAGTCTGTTGATATCTTCGCTATGATAAAACAACGAATACACATAGCTTGATTCGATTCATTGAACACAATTGTGGAGATAGTTATTTTCAAATTCGTAACATGTTGTCATTTGTTTCGGCTTATAGGCTACTTTTTGATTTTTGTCAGTATTGACAATTGCTAGAAAAGTCTGTCGTGATGCTGAAATGAATGAAAATTATTAATGAAACTCATCGTTCCTATTCGCGTTTTGTCAAAAATACAAATATCATCTAGATACCATAATGTGGACAATCAATTATTCAAAACAGCCTGTACAGAATAGATGGAATGAACGGTGTGTTTTTGAAGGAACCGATATTGTTTCAATCAATTGACGTTTGGCCTATTTTTTGAAGCAATTTCGGTTAGGGACTGCGATTCAGATAATATAATTCATAATCTGTGAAGGAGAAGTAATGACATGAGTCAAATTGTTATTATTTTATTCAATTTCATATTTTATTTTTCTTCAGATATTTCCTCTCCATCATAGTTGTTGATTATAATTTTTAATTCAGTCACCTATATGGATACTTCAATGAATAGGTAGAACTTCAACTGATCTAAACACAGGTTCTGTTTAAGTACAGAGAGACACAATACACACGACCCTATACTAAAGCTGTTAGGAAATCTATTTATGACAATAAACAAATCTATCTAGAATAATACATATAAATTTCCATCAGCTATTCGACGATAGTAGTAACAAATTATCCGAGTATTGTAAATCAGTCAGCCCATTCTATACAAGTCAGTACGATCTATATTACTTACAGCGAAATCTCTATTTGTGCCAGGCAGGTTTCGAACAATGCGATATTCTATTTGGATTTAATGGAGTAGTTCTCTTAGCAGAATCGATCTATTTAGTTCAGCAAATTTTTTATCGCTTGGAGCGCACGAAAGGAAATACCTATAATGTTCAGAGAACATCGTGCGTTCCTAGGGATGATAGGGATAGGAGGTAGGTATTGGAATTTTTTTTGAACTTCTGGAGATTATCTGTTGTTGGTAATACTTCCTCAGGCAATGAATTCCAGAGCCTAGCCGTTCTATGGATAAAGGAGTTTTGATAAAGTGCTGTTCAACATCTCTCGAGTTTGACAACGAAAGGATGTGCTGACTGGGCTTGTCTAGTTCGTCTGACTTGTATTGCTAGTGAAGGGATGATAGCAGAGATTTCCGGAGCACATTTCCCGTGGAAGGATCGATAGAAAAATGAAAGGTCGCCGACCTTACTACGGTGTTTCAATGATGTCAAAGAGTGAGTGAGTGTGGCGTCATCCACCAGGCGGATGGCTCTTTCCTGGATGGAATCTGAGAGCATCAGCGTATGTTCTGGTGCTGAACCCCATATGTGGGAACAGTATTCTAGAACAGTCCGTATCTGCGCTTTGTAGATAATGAGAAGCTGTTGAGGTGTAATGTAGCTCTTCGCACGGAACAAGAATCCGAGTTTTTGTGAAGCAGCTTTTGCGATGGATCTGACATGATAATCCCATGAAAGAGTGTTGCTGATGGAAATACCGAGCATAGATATGGTGGGCTTGGTGGAGATGGTGGTGCCAGACATTACAATGTCGGGCATACTGAGTTCCGCCTTTCTAGAGAAAATACAGGCTTAAGTTTTGGTGGCGTTGAATTCAACTAGGTTGTTGGTTTCCCAGGCTGTGATTTCAGCAAGGTCTTCATTGACAGCATTGACCTGCCTGCGCCGTGAGTTCTTAGTTTCCTGGGAAGAAATGGTAATTCTGGAAGACAACGCAGTATGGAGGGTAATATCATCTGCAAAGCTGTGGATGGGGCAAGTTGTTACTCCCAACAGATCATTGATATGAAGAAGGAATAATGTTGGTGCCAAAATTGATCCTTGTGGAACGCTGGAATTGATGCCAATGGTATCAGACGATACACCGTCCACCACCACATGAAGCGATCTGCCTGAGAGAAAACTCGATAAGAGATGGCATAGCTGAGGTGGTAAGCTGTATGATGATAGTTTATGGAGGATTCCTTCGTGCCAAACACGGTCAAATGCTTTTGATATGTCCAACGCGACAGCTAGAGATTCTCCGTGTTTTCCTAATGATGTTTGCCATGAATGGGTGACGTAGGCAAGTAGATCTCCAGTAGATCTTCGGTGGCGAAAGCCGTATTGTCTATCATTGATGATTCCTGAGCTCTCCAGATATTTGATAAGGTCAATATTGATGGCTTTCTCCATCACTTTGGAGATTTCTGATAACAGGGCAATGGACCTGTAGTTGTTGTGCAGGTTCTTGTTCCCTTTTTTGGGTATTGGTTGGACTCTAGCTGTCTTCCAGCATGATGGAAAAATACCCGACCTGTACGAGACGGTAAACAACTTGCAGAGAATCGGTGTTAATTCAGGTGCACATTTTTTGAGGATGATAGGTGGAATTCCGTCAGGACCGTTAGCCTTATTCGTTTTGAGACCAAGTAAAATTCGTCTGATAGTGCGTTGACGGATGACGATTTCGGGCATTCGACTCTCAATCGGTGGAATGTCACTTTTCCTTGGGAATCTAATGTAGAGTTTGCTGCGAACATCTCTGCAAAAATATTTGCTTTCTCCTGCGATGTTGTTGCTAATGTGCCGTCGGATTTGGACAGTGGTGGAAATGAACTATTAGTGAAATTTCTTCCGACCGTTTTAGCAAGGGACCAAAACGAACGGGAGCCATTGGGACAATCTATGAGTTTCGATCTTATCTTGGCATTGTATATTTATTTTGAAGCATATATTGTTTGGCTGCAGTTATTCCTGGCATCAACGTATTCTGCTCTAGTCGCGAGGTTAGGGTTTTTGCGCCAGCGATGGTAGGCTGTTTGTTTCAAGGCAACAGTTCTAGAACAGTTCTCGTTGAACCAGGGTTCCGATGGTGATCTTTTCGAAGAATGAGATATGTATGTGTTTGTTCCGAGCATAATGATCTCGGATATTTCCGCAGCACTCTGTGAAGGTCCTCAGAGTCAAAGCATACTCTATGCCAAGGAAACTCGGAGAAAAACATGAGGAGACCGTCCCAATCTCCTGGATTGTAATACCATATAAGACGTGGGGGTGCCGGAGCAGTTGATGGAATGAAGAATGGGCAGGTTGTGGAGATGAGTGTGTGGTCAGAATTGCCAAGTGGAGCTCGTATATCTATGGTGTAGGGTGCTGAATTATTAGTGAGGAATAAGTCAAGTACGTTAGCTGAATGGTTATTGGCATCAGGAATTCGTGTGGGTTCTTTGACAAGCTGCTTCAAGCCGTGAGTGATGGCGAAAGCTTCGGCTTGTCGCCCAGCTTCATCCGTTCTGTTAGAGTGTACGAGCCAAGCAGTGTTGTGTACATTGAAATCGCCCATCATGATGATCTCTGCTGCTGGATGGTTCTGTTGAATTCGGTCAAGCTTCAGGGACAAGAATTCGAAGATCTCTTCATAGGATGGATCATCAGGTGATAAGTAGAGACAACAAAGGTATTTCACACAAAGGTATTTGGTTTGTTGCTGGCTATCGAGTTTGAACCACATGACATCAAACTTATTTGGTTCCAAAGTTTTTTCTCGTTGACAAGAGAGATTCGTTTTAGAGTAGAGGCAGAAACCTTCCTTGAATCTGAAACGTGTGTGGAGTTCGTACCCAGGACAGAGCAGATAGTTCGTATTGGTAGATGAATTGGCACATATGTCTGGCTTTTCAATTTGAAGGTGTCGATGGACATCGTTGATGTTCTTACTTAGACCTCGGATGTTACATACGTCTATCTTGAGGACTTTTTCAGTCGATGGTGAACCCCCTCTAGCACTTCTCGCTCGAAAATCCGAATGGAGAGGTATTTTACTTCCGGATAATTTTACTTGAGGACAACTCATCATCGCTTATTCTGTATAGAGAAGGGAGGTTGGCGTGGAAGGAAAAGGAAATTGGGTTGGGTTGGCTGGAACATCAACCAGCTACTGAAACACAGGTAAGTATACCCATTTCACAGTGCCTATAGTTGATGTGGTGGTATCGCACCAGGCGATGGCGTTAACCATCTTCCACCTATTGGCGTCCTTTTAGTCGCCTTCTACGACAGGCAGGACTTACCGTGAGGTTATTCTAATTCGACCACCACACAGAAATAAATAGCTTTAGCGCCTATTTGATGCAGATATTGTGCTGTGGTTATGCAGTTCCTTTCAACTGCTAATAGAACATTATATCAGTGCATTTTTCCAAAAATTTCAGCCAGCCTGGCACAAATAAAAATTTTGCTGTCAGTAATAGGTCGTACTCATTTGTTTCAACTATGTTGACTGATTTACAATATTCCGATACTTTGTTACTATACTTACAGATCTCCGAATGGCTGCGGGAAATTGATATGTATTATTCTTTGTACTCGAAGAAGAAAATCTTTCTTCGAATCAGTTGAAGTTTCACCTATTTATTGAAGAATTAAAAATTGAAATCAACAATCATGATGGAAACTCATATATGAAATCGAATAATATTGATTCGACTCATCTGATCACCTCTCCTCCACTGAATATGAATTATATGAATGCTTCAATAAATATAGGCCAAACGTAAAATGATTTTGAAGCAGTATAGGTTTCTTCGAAAACAGAGCGTTCTCCTATTCGTTCTGTACAGGCTGTTTCAATTGATTGTCCACATTATGGTATCTTGATGATATTAGCACTAAAAGAAACGAAACACACATCCCCATATTCTTATTTTTGACATAACTCGAATGGCAACGATATGCAACAATGACTTTTATCAAGAATTTTCATTTAATTCAACGTCACGATAGACTCTTCAAGCCTCTGTCAATACTGATGACAATTGAAACGTAGCCTTGATTATATTCAAGAAAGTCGGTTATAAGCCGAAACAAATTGAGGAATTTGGAGAATTAAAAAAAAACATCTTCAAAAATGTAACAAAAAAATATGTAGCGATGTGTATTCGTTGCTTTATCATAGCGCAGATATTAACAGAGATATCCTTCGTTTACAAACAATCTCAATCACTTTATACAACGTCAAATCGGAAGTCAGAAGTTTTATAATCCACTCAAATGCAGACACACCACAGACTACACTAAACACACTGAAACATGAAAAATCAGAAACGTAGTTTCGTTTACCACTATCGAAGCCCAAGGTTTTTGATTGAAAATCACCAACCTCGAGTTGGTATCAACATCCTTATAGTCATGAATGATTGCATCACACTCTATCTTACAGAACATGAATCAGGTGGTGATTTATTTAGCGCATACGCTAATTTTGGTTGGGAGCTTTCGAAAACAGTTTTTGAAAAACTTTATTTCCAAAAAAACAATTTGTCTGAGTTACAAGCGGCAATGTCAAAGCCAGAATCATAACTGAACTGGATTCTGAACAGAGACACAATTTAAAGCAAACAATATTATAATCAGTGAGATAAACATTTAGCGATCTTGCATTTTCGCTAAGTTCCATGGAAGACGGCTGTATCTCCATGCATCGGGCTTCGTAGTGGCGGCTATCTGGATACAGGGTGGTTTGATACATAACACCTCATGACGTTGTTTAGAAATTAGGGCCTGGTCTTCCTTGTGGCATATCGATTTGACAGTTGTCTCGTTGGGAAATATTCCAAGCCATTGATTGGAATTGATTTTCTGGATTTTCTTGTCTCGTAGTTTGATGTGCTGTGGTCTGCAATTCTCATACTTCTTCGTGAAGAGGATGAGGTTGACTTCACATGGTGTCCTTTGGTCAATGGGATTCGCTTCCGGAAGTGCACACATGGCTTCTCCTGGGATGACTTCTTGACATGGCTCGTTGGAGAATATATAGTGATGCTCATTGAGATAAAGAAATTCAGTTTCAGGAATTATTATCTGGTATGAATCTTGTTCTGCGTGAACAGGAAAGGAATATAGGTGATAATAGTTATAATATTCAGGTTCGACAATTGGAACTTCAAGGATGAACACAATTTTCGTGTTTGTTTGATAGGCTTTTATATTAATTATTTTTTCAAAAATAATTATATGTTCTCTATCTGGGCTGTATGGTAGAATGGCATCATCTAAGTATTCGGAAATATACTGCAACTCTTGAAGAAGGTCTTCAGGTTCAATAATGAAAGGATGGAGCACTGCAATCTTTGCAAAGGTTATAGCGGTCTCCAACTCTTCAATTATTCTCAAAATGGTATCCAATACTTCAATTAACTGTATGAAGGTCGTGTGAAGGTTAATTAATAGATACATTCCGGTTTTCGTGAGGTCTTGCTCTCGTACGGCTGCTTCTATTTGAAGAATTCTTGATTTCAAAACTAGTTGATTAGTCGCTAACTTATTCATAGTTGAGTTGAATTTTTCTATCGACTTGGTTGTCAATGATATTTGTTCTTCTAGTAGGACTTTTTGTTTTGTTTGTTGACTATGTAGTCTTTGTATAGCTTCTTCATAATGTTGGCCATCTTCTGCATCGAGGTTTCCAGTAATTGATTTTATTACGTTTCCAAAGATATTTAATATTCCACGTTTTGCTCGTTTATTTGGTAGTATTTGTGTTTTTTCTCAATTTCTTGAACAAGGTGTTCCAAGATCATTTGATAGATGTGCATTTCTCGTTTATATGCTTCTCCGTGATTTTCAGATGAAATGCTGTTATTAAGCTCTATTACATTTGTTTGTAATAATGCGAATTCTTTAGTCAGGGTGCTTACATCAAAAATTCGAATGAATGTCCAATAGTCAATGATATTACGGGCTGTTCCAATTCTTTGTGGTAATAACCCTGGGTTTTCCGTTATTTTTTTCATTGTTGGTCCTCCGGTTCCTCCAAGGGTCCATCGGATCGCTCTGTAACAATAGGATGTCTTAGTTTATCAAAATGGATTCTTCTTGGCGGTTTATTAGGGGATTATATAACGCACGTATGATGATCTTCGTTTATTTCTGTGATCGTTTATGGTCCTAGGTATCTGTCCTTGGATTTGTTTCTGTCTGCTTCGGGATTTTTCTCGAATACTTGATCTCCTATCTTGAAGGTCTTTTGTTCCATTTGATATTCCTTCTGGTGATTATTCGTTCTTTGTCTCTTTGTAGTTTCTCCTTGACTTTTTCGTATGTGAATATGAGTTTTTTCTGATGTTCTTCGACATAATTTTGATAGTATTGTTTATCATAATATATGTCATACGGATTTCTTGATGCTGTATGTCCATATACAAGTTCTAGTGGTGTAAATCCAGTGGCGGAGTGTATGGAATTATTATATCCAATAATTGAGTACGCCATTAGTCGTGATGGGGTATCTGTAGAATGTTGTTTTACAATTCTTTAATGTTTTGTGAGGGTACCATGTAATCTTTCGATTAATCCATTCGAACGAGGATGTTGAGGAGTAATAAAATGAATGTTCACTTTGTGTAACTTCAACAGAGATGTCACGGTTTCATTTTCAAATTCAGTGCCGGAATCAAATGTAATTGATTCGGGTATACCAAAATGTTGAAAGAAATGTATTAGCTTGTCCGATATTTCGATAGCATTTTTACTGGTAACTTGATAGGCTTGTCCTAATTTTGAAAATTCGTCAATGATTGTGAAAAATGATGTTCCTTCGATAGTGAATATATCTGCATTCAATTTTTCAAATGGCCTCGAGGCTGTTTCGGTTACTTTTAGCGGTATTGTTGGTATGTGTCTTTCGTATTTGGCTTTTTTACATACAAAACAAGAGTTTACATAGTTTTCGACAGATTTTCTCACGTTTGTCCAAAAATATCTCCTGTTTAATTCCATGTACGTTTCATTGATACCTCTATGATTTGTTTTGCTCTCATGGTAGTTCTTTATGAGATTTTCTTGTTCTTCTTTATCGTCAACAGTGATCATTCTGTTAGTACATCTGATTAATATAGGGTGATTTCTATTAAAAGTGGTACAGAATACTCTACAAAAGTCTTTATACATTGCTTCTTTTTCAAAGTAACAGAAATATTTCTTTCTTGGTTCACAATATTTCGTGTATATCGGGGTATTATCTGACAATTTTATTGCATGTTTGATTTGATTGTTGAAGGTCAAAGGAATTTCTTCACAGTGAAAAATGTCTTTGTATTCGTAACAACGTTTTGCAATAACATTTTTTTCTTCTTTGTTCATATGATCTGAACGTAAAGTATTCAAATTTTGTATTTGAAGTTGTTCGAAATAATCTTTGTTAGGATCATAATTTTCAGTATGAACTTATTCTCGTAATTATGAATCTGGAAGGCTTCTATTTCTTCGATTTCAAGTGGTTCGAAAAGATCTAGAGTCAATTTTTCTTCAGTAGGGTTGGTTATGGTGGTAACTGCTTTTTTATTCTTCACGGTGACGTATGCTGAGGGCATTTCTACACTTTGGAATTTTTGGTAATTGATAATTCCTTCGGAAATGTCTTCATTTACTGGCATTTCGACAATGTGTTCGGTTCGTAGTAATAAATCTATGTGGAATATAGATGTTTCTTGTTGTGATGTTTCATTTTCGATTTTTTTATCAAAATATAATGGAATGGATGCATTTTGTGTGACAAGTGCATTTTTCTCTAAGTCAATGGATGCTCCGATTTTTGTTAATAAATCGATTCCAATGAGTCCGTCATATTTGAGATTGAAGTCAAATACATAGAACTTTTTGTAATATTCCTGGTTTCTTAAAAATTTTCGAAAGTGAAATAGTTACGCTGTAATCGTGATTACTCATACTGTGAGCTGATTGGATTTGAAATTGATCTTCTTGGATGAATTGCGGATAACAATTATTTGCAATATTGGTACTGATTAAGGTTTTTGTTGAACCAGTATCAATCATGAATTTTGAATTTGTTCCTGGGAAAATTATGTATGGTAATTTGGATGATGTAGTTTTGTTGATGACTATCACTTCGTTTTGCTGGTAGACGGGCCAATCTGAAAATTTTGGTCGTCACATTTTTCTGGTCCGGGTGTTGACTGTTCGGATGAAACAATGTCCGGTTGATAATAAGACTCGGTATATTGTTCAGGTTCATAGTAAGATTCATATTCATAGTCTTCATATTCTTCGGGATAATAACCATCATCTTGGCAGAATAGTTCTTCGGCCACGAAGTTTAGTCTTGGTCGTTGTTGTGTATTTCTCGAATAGTTTCCTGAAGAAGTATCCATAGCAGTAGGCTTTGGAAGTTGTCTGTATGGATTTGGTTGGAATACGTTTCTTTGTTGTGGTCTTTGTTGAGACTGATTCCCGTAAATATTTTGTTGAGGTGGTGATGATCTGAAGAATTGTCTTTGCGGTTGTTGTACAAATGGTCTGATCATTCGAGGAGGGAAATTTTGTATTGGACGATTTTTGGTATTTCCGAAATTCTGTCTGATAGGTGGTCTACTGTACTGCTGCTGTTGTGGATGTGGGTACGAGTTTATAGGCTGAGGTCGTTGATCTCTCTTGTGTTGTTGTAGGATCCGATGATTTGTTTTATTCCGGGCATATTAAATGTTTTCTTTCGTCATGACTTGCTAAAGTGCTACTTCCAAGGTCTGCAAGCCCCTAGAACAAATTATAGATCCGAATGTCGTGCATACCGATTTTTACTGTACGTATCTGAACATTTGCTTCTGTGCAAGAAAGATTCGAGAGTAGGAGACTTCGAATATCTTGACATCTGGCACAATATTGTTGGGGAGTTTCATTACTGTCTTGTTTTAGTATTATCAGATCTCTGAGTAGGGAGTTTTCGTCTCGTTGATCGGCAAAGTTGTGTCTGAGCAACGTACGAAGTTCAACCCATAACTTGATTTCTCGAGCTCCAACGATGAGTTTAGCTCGGCCTACGAGTTTGTTTTTTATGCATGTTATCAGGAATTTGTTGATAAATGCATTTGGATCTGTCTGATTTCGAAATTGAAGTACGATTAGATCGCAAGCTTCAATGAAGTCTGCTAATTCGGCAGGTTCACCTCCAAATTTGGGAATAGCATCTAAATAACTTTTTTCTACGAACGTCAAAAAAAGACAAGCTTCGCGCATTGATAACAAACTGCGAAGTGACACTTTCTTCAGTTTCCTACGTTACCATGATACCTTGCACAAAACAATGCGCGAAGTAAAACAGTGCGCGAAGTACCAACTTCGCGCATTGTCATGTAAAATATATGAGATATTTATATTCCAACTTTTTGGTCCTCAATCGAGCAAACATCCACGAAATCATTTATTTCTGAATGTTCAACAATAACTTTGTTTCATCTCTTGGAGCGCACGAAAGGAAATTCTTATTATGTTCGTGGAACGTCGTGTGTACCTAGGGAGGATTGGGGGAAACCTTTTAAGCCAGTTCAACACTATTTTTTATATCAAGCTGAGCATATTTTCACTTCAGAACTATACTTTTTGACGTTTGTAGAAAAAATATTGTTTGCAACTCGAGCGCGTCATCTCGACTATATTAGATCTCGATCACCAAAGTGGCATTTCGCGCTCTAGATACAAAAATAACTATTTTGGAATGCTGTTGCCATATTGATTTCGGTGTTTTCTTGTAATTCGCGTTCTTGTTGTTCTGTTTCTTGCTCAAGACTAACGTTAGCAAGTAACTCTGAAAGCAGGTCTGTTACTGACATGAATTGTAGGAAGATTCATGGAAAATGGGATTTTCGCGAAAAATAGGGAAATGAGCAATCACTTACATTGAGATGACAATAAAGATGATCTTCATTCTCCTAGGTCCAGATGGTTGCTGGTTTCTTCTAGTAATCCTATTACACTGTGATCCAATTTTGTTTTGAGTGCACTCCACTTTTCGTTTGATTTCACTTCGCGTTTTGGTCTTTCACTTTTTCGTTTCGACACTTCGCGATTTCTTTCGTTTCGTTTTGTCCTTAATCTACTTTGGTAATAACTCCGACGATTTTGATCGAAATCTACCGGTTCGCGAATAGCTTAGGATAATGTCGATATTAGATCAATATGGCCTTTTTACTATCCTACCGACTGCGCCAATTTTGGTTGGGAGCTTTCGAAAAGTTTTTAAAAAACTTTATTTTCAAAAAACCAATTTGTTTGAGTTACAAGTGGCAATGTCAAAGCCAGAATCATAACTGGACTGGATTCTGAACAGAGACACAATTGAAAGCAAACAATATTATAATCAGTGATATAAACATTTAGCGATCTTGCATTTTCGCTAAGTTCCATGGAAGACGGCTGTATCTCCATGCATCGGGCTTCGTAGTGGCGGCTATCTGGATACAGGGTGGTTTGATACATAACACGCTGAATGGACAAGCAATTAGTGCTAAGATGATGCATAGTTACCACAGCAAGGTAGAGTGAGGAATTGATGACACTCCTAGACCAAATAGACAATCTATACAATTCTAATATTCTAAGTCAACCTGTGTACGGTAGATGGATTCCTATTTGTTTCGACTGGGAAAGTCTTATTGAAACCACTTCATACAATTGAATTTCTAGTAACAAATCGATATCGTGATGGTCTAGGAAAAAAAACTCAACAAAATGACTCTATATGTGTATTTATTGCTCATAGTTTTAGGGCAAATAATTATTTTTCTGAATTAGCATAAAATCCATTGAATCCAATACATACAGTTTCAGCAAAGTACTCGATTCAATTGACTTCTTCCAGTGTTTATATTCTGTTGCAACTTGACATGGTGAGGAGAACTTCTCCTATACACGCATTGATCGCCAGAAAACTTCCTAATCGGTTTCCTCACAAAAGAATGCGTCGTAATTTTTTTGCTCCTCAAAACAAGATTTATTACCTGATGACAAAATTTTTGTTTGAGAACATGCATCGTTTCAAGATTTTTGACCATCGTTCGAACCAGAATGGCAGGAACACAGAGCCAATAAAAATTAGAGCATCAAATGATTATGAATTCCCACTTATAATCTCCCTAGCATCACTTATGTTTCTGTTGATGGAATATTATAGTCGGAGACAACGGAAATGTTCTATCAACAAAAACATGAGTGATGCCGAGAAATAAATTATTGGAAATTAATACTGCTGCGTAGGAGATTTGGTAAGAAAAAATTCGTAAATTGGGGTTGCTTTTAATATGATGTGAAAAAGTCCTATTTCGCGTAAATAACTAATATTCGGAAATCCAATGTCTCCATAGTCTTAGATTCGAATAAAACTTGAAAGAGAATACTGTAAAACTATAATGTTTTACACAACTTAACACCAAAAGTACACGAAGCTGATTTTGTAATTATATCAATGTTACATCATTGAATTTATTCCCATGAAATAAATATTGGAATTTGAAGCTATAACAAACACTTGAAATGTCTTCTCGTCAATAGGCAACTCATATATGAATGGGTATTATTATCCTCAAAATTTTTACAATTCGTTACCAAACAGGACATTTGCGGAAACATTCTCGCGAGGAAGCCTTTTCAATTCTTAGAAATGACGTTTCGAATCTGAGAATGATAACAGTTCGGAAATGTCAGTGATGACAATGGTGTCCACACTCTTCAAAGGGCTGGTAACTCGGCAGGTAATGAGATGTTCGAGACATTTCATGGATTAGTTATTCATATTATTCATCGATGATTTTTTGTATCAATTTATTTCCGCTGATCACAATTGACTCTCATTTTTCAAAATCTCATGAATTTATTTTGAACCGACTAGAATGCCCCGTTTTGATTACGGTCTCGTCTCCGTGGCGGTTTTTTAAAATTCTTTTGTGATAATAACTTGTCATATTTCGCCTCACCATTGTCGATCCAAATGGAAAAGCTAGTTATCAATAGGCAAGGTATCCTCTCATTTGGATCGACAATGGCCTTACTAATATCTGGAAAAACAGCGCACGCCTCTATTGATGAATCTTATTAATTATTGTTTATTATTTGCACTCAATTTGTAGGTACATTCATATTGAAACTTAGCATCAATAAGACTTCACAAAATATTGATAATGAGTCTGAATTTGGTAATCCATTCTTATTTAAGTATAATGGTTCACAATAGAAATGAAATACACCTATAATTATTGGCATAACATATGAATTTTCGAAATAACTATAATATATGGATTCCATTCCAATATTCGCAAATTATAAATCCATATCAGAAGATAAACCAAAGAAATATTTATGAGCATAGCCCTCAGGAAGACTTAACCGTAGACACGTGTTTCGGTCTTTCGGCCCTCATCAGTACGGTGAAAGAAGTGCAAAATATAGAATGCCCGGAACACGTGTCCATATATACGGTCAACTCTTCCTGAGGGCCATGTCCAGTATTCTTCCTCTAGTTTGCTTGGAACAGTTCCCTCAATATTCCTTTCATCAGAAGAAAGTTATATTTTTTGTTCTCAAAAATTGAATAAATATAGGTATATAGTTAAGTGGTGAAAATTGGGATGAACATGTGATTTTCCTCTTTTACCGTTATTATATGGGTTTGTTATTAAGTTAACCAAAAGTAACACTCAGTATATTATGATGATGTAAGATGCTCAATAGATAACGTGACTGCAACACTTTACATTTCGCGATGGCATGTGAATTGAATATCCTGTGGGTGTTGAACCTCTTGTAAGCTTAACTTGAAGATTATTTTGTCTTCGCGGTTTAACTTGATATGAGTTTCAGGATTGTATCTTCTGGGTATCCATAGCAGTGGTGTTGATCTGTCCTTCATCATAGCTGTAATGATAAACGATTTACATTTCTAGTTGCTGTTGACTGATTGAGTGGATAATAGTTCAAGTACACAATTTTACAGACCTGTTGAAGATTGATATATCCTTGCTGTTTTCAATTTGATTATGGATCCACAGGAGTTTATGTTCGAGGTAGTTGTAATTGTTGACATCCATATTCTAGTTCCAGCCTGACAGTCAATTGGTTACGTGAAGCATTAGGTTATTTCGCTTCGGCCATAGCACTGTGGATTTATTTCCTTCTTCTTGTATTTTCGGCCTACTGGCAACATCGTGATTAGACCAATAGTACTGTGGTTCCGTGTCGGACCTAACTTCACAATCCTTTCAAGACTGGCAAAGGCCCAGTGGCCCAAACGGACAATTTCCTTAGATATTCTAGGTAATTCAATAATTTCTGTTGGTAACATTCATTAGTTGGACAAGATTCCAACTGTACAGTGTGTCCAATTTTCGATGCTTTTGCATGATATCTCAGTTATCTTTGGAGATAGAACCTTGCGGTTTTCGCGGTCCTGTGCCACTTTTTTGTGAAACTCAAGATGGCCTAATCAGATTTTGCAAGACTGTTTCCGTTTATGAGATACAGGGCGATTTTGAAAATTTATACTTTTTGGACCCCCTCCATATTCACGAAGTTTCTCAACAAAAATGTCAAATCAAAATCTTATCGCATAGAGAATTTCACGCATAATCCAGTGGCGCACTTTATTTTTTTTCTCGGGGTATGGTTTTGGAGATACGACTCAAACTTATGATTTTTTGAATGGAACACCCTGTATTTCATAAGCTCATCGAATTCCATATTTTTTTGTCTTCAAAATGATATATAGAGAATAAATATAAAATTTTCAAAATTGCTCAAAATCACTAAAATATTGAATTTTGATAGTTGGTTATGGATTTTTCTAATAAAAAACGTTCCAATTGAAGAAATATTTCTTCAAATTTCTCCATGGGGAGATCAAAACCAATATCAACACTTATTAATTAACAAAACACTAAACTTGGGTAGCTGATAGCAACAAATAAATAGTAATAAAAAGTTCATAATGTAGAATAAGCCCCTGATTGAATATTTACTAAAATAATTGAATTCCGGAATTATTCAGTAACTTATTCATTGACATGTTCAAATTGATATCCATTTTCCCTAACATACAGTTGACAAACTTTCTTGATACAGTGAGTGGCCCAACATACTTGAAGAACTTTGTGGAACAACAGAGGCAGTTTTCCAGGAATTACAAAGACATCTTTCAATGATTAATATGTATTGAGAAAGTTTGTGTTGGAAAATGATCATTAATTTGAACAATTCAATGAATAAATCACTAAATAATTTCGAAATTCAATTGTTTTAGCAAATATTCAATCAGGTGCTTATTCTACATTATAAACTTTTTATTACTATGTATATATTTGTGGATATCAGGTATCTAAGTCTTGTGTATTGCAAGTTAATTAGTGTTGAAATTGTTTTTCCCCCTTCATGGAACAATCAAAGGAAAGATTCCTCCAATTGTCAATTTCTTTATATGAAAATCCCTCGAAAAACCCATAGCCCACTATTAAAATTCAATGTTTTAGTGATTTTTGAACATTTTTGAGAATGTTATATTCATACATCATATATCATTTCGAAGGGAAAAAAATAAGGAATTTACTGAGCTCATAAAATACAGGGTGTTCAATTTAAAAAATCATAAGTTTGAGTCGTATCTTCAAAACCACACAGCAAAAAAAAATTTTTCGTGCGCCACTGGATTCTGCATGAAAATCTCTATGGGTTAAGATTTTAATTTGACATTTTCGCTGATAAACTTCGTAGATATAGAGGGGGTCCAAAAAGTATAAATTTTCAAAATCGCCCTGTATCTCATAAACGGAAACAATCCTGCAAAATCTGATTAGGGCATCTTGAGTTTCACAAAAAAGTGGCCCAGGACCGCGAAAACCGCAAGGTTCTATCTCCAAAGATAACTGAGATATCACGTAAAAGCATCGAAAACTGGACACACTGTACTTGCGCAGTGAATTATTTCTAATTTGAAGCAGTTTTTTATGAACGGTTTTGTTTTCTGAGTGCACAGGAAGATCTTGAAAATCCTTGATTTCCTTCTTCTCTACCGAGAGTAGGCAAGATGGGCAGTTCGTTTGCCATTTTCCTGCCAACCTTTATGGGGTTTAAAACCCATATTTTCGGCTGTTCCAGACGGAAGGTGAGCATTTTTAGGGTGTACAAACCTATTCGAGATATTCAAATTGTTAGTATTATCCCAGATTTAGTGGCCTGTCCATGGCAGATGTCCTGTTGGGACGCCATTGTAGAGTGGAAAATTGAATTTACTCTGGGAGCACCTCTTGATCCCATCCTGAGCATCCACAAAGCCAGGGGGTGACTAGGAAGCCTCAACATCACGTGTGCTGTGAAGCCACCGCTCATTTTGAGGTTTTCCTCTTGATCCCACCCCGTTGGAGTTCCAAGATGATTCCAGGATGACTAGGCAGCTCCAGGAGACCTTCTTTTTTATAACTATACCAACCAGGACTTGGAAGTTGGAGTTCACTGGCAGAAAAGGACAGATCAGCACTACATGCTCTGCAGACACATAAGGTCAGATCCATTTTGATTACCCTTTTGTTCCTGATGATGCAGTAGTGCACAGCACCAAGTTACAATTCAAGTCTCACTACTCGTAACTACATATTCTAAATCTATATTTGAAATACCACTTAACCCAAAATATAAGGAGAATGGGCGTGTAAACTTTGGTAAAACTTTCAACTCAAACCATGTTTATAATGATCCTTTTATACATAAATAATGATTGACGACATAATTCGATCGAAAAATTAACTGGAATGTTTCATTTTTGGACATAAATAATAGTACCTTCTGAAAACGGACCCTCTTATGACGTAGAAACCTCATCTCGACATAGTTGGAAGAAAATACCAAACGCTCGACGGAGAATGAGGCAACTGATATATTAATTCTTTCAACTGTGATCTGGCGCTAATTCACCCTGTCAGAAATTATGTATAATTCATCTCTGTCTGGAATAGTCTTGTTTCAGCATTAGGGTTTTGACATCACATCATCGCCCCTTTTTTAGAGGTCCGAAAAATCGGTGATTTCAATAATTTTTCATGAAACATAGGGAGCTCACAGCAAGAAACGGTTTGCGGTGGTGAGCTAGTTTGGGTGAGTTCTATCGAATTATGAAATGAATTTTTTTTGTGATATGAGCCCATTCAGTCACTTCTGTGAACCGGAAATATAGGCCAATATAGAAGGGGAGTACTTTGAGATATCTACATTTTTTTGTTCTGCTTAGGCATTTAACTAATATGATACTGATGAGGTGATTTATCATTTTTCTGCTGAATAAGGTGTTACTGAAAGTATCATTGAGAATTTCCTGTCACATAAACCTTCTTTGAACAAGCTCAAGAATATATCTGGTACAGTTATTTGGTGTTTCATTAATTAGTTTTCCTCCTATTGAATACTGAGTGGCGCCTGGCAAACAAGGTCCCTAAGAATACTTTATAACTTGAATCCACAGCCTACTCCCAAACAACAGAGCTGTCGTGCCTATAACTCAACTACACACTAGTCTTGCATTTTCCAATTCACTAAATAAAATTCATAAAGTAGCAAGAAAGAGCAATAGAAAATTGGCACACAACGTGATGGGCCCTAAAATTCCAGGTTACGAGTAGTAAACATTCGAATTACACAATTTGGTTAAATTTTTGATCTACAGGATATACAAAATTTTTTTAATAGCCATCTTATACTTGGAAGAGCATATGGATGGGTGTTTTGCCTAATTTGGAGGTTTGAAGTTCCAAAGAATGTTCCATTTTGTGCGACTGAGTAAATTACAATTTATATAGGAGGATAACATAGTGCATTTGCTTCCTAGGGACTTTCCTAGTGCATTATGGTTAACCTTAGCTGGTTAGAGTCCTAATTTCTTGTGCATAAAATGCAAACTGTTGATTCCACAATTCAATAAAATTGGACCCTTGTCTAAAAGCCTAGTTTTATCTGATTTGGGTGTTATCTTAGAATAAAATCTATTAAATTTATGGACTTCAAGTAGACCAGCTTGAAACAGGTGTAACTATCATATATATTTCAAGAAATTGAAGTTGAAGAATCAAGAGGAGTTAGATCACACTCTACCAATCATTTTTGGGGATTCAATTAAAGTTGGATCACTCTGGAGAGATGAGAGAATCTTGCAAGTTTCAATCTTTAAAACTGATCTACAGCTGACTTGAAACTTTTTCTGAGATGGAATCTGAATTGAAACCCCGACATTTACTCATTGAGGAGGTTAATTATGATCTTAAGCTTGGAGGAATCATAACTAATCGTGACATGAATGAAAAGCGAAAAATCCTATCGGCTAAAATTAAAAGAAAAAAAAAAAAGAGTAATATTTTAGCTTCTCAACTAGTAGACCCAACTTACGACTTTGTAACTGAAAAACTTCAAATTGATGCTACATTAGACAATATTAGACAGTCAACTCTGGACTTTGAAGGCAATGAAAGTGATCCTTCATATGGTCGTTTGAAATCTAGGTTAGTTCATGTCAATTTGAGGATTAATCGCATTGTTAGTGGTGATGACCCAACCCATCTGGCATATAAGAATGAGTGTTATGCAACATGTTCAGCTCTTGAAGGGGAACTAGATGAAAAATTTAAAGATGATATTTCATCAGCATTACCACCTACGGCTCACTCTTCTCCTTCAGGGTTTCAACAAAGTTTCTTTGGAAATTATTCAAAACCAGTGTCCTAATATAAGTGGGATTTGAAGTTCGATGGTACAAATAAGGCTATGGGTGTTAAGTCATTTTTAGAAAGGGTTTATGAGCTGGGAGAAGCCAGACATGTCTCCAAACAACAACTTTATGAATCTGCAGTTGTTATCAAGGAGACTTGAACAAGATTTCTTGAGTAAGGATTACGATGAAGAACTTTGGGAAATCATATATAATCGTAAGCAATTTCATGATGAACCGGTAGTAATTCACGTGGCAGTAATGGAACAGCTTTTTTCACGGTTAAATACCACTCCAGCAGTTTTTACCAAAGTTAAGTAGGTTCAAAGAGGTCTTAGATCAGAATTTGTTGAAAAACTGGCCAAATATAAGATGATGTTTATAAAGATCTCCATGGTAAATCTAACTCTCAAATCCATTCTATAGCTAGTGATTCAGACTATGAATTTGATAATTATACAATGGAAGTCAAAGATAAGCAATTTCCAAGGAAATCGTGGAATTCAAAACCCAAGGATAAAAATGTAAGGGCCACAGTCTCAAATAGTTCTTCAGATAATCCTGGTACTACCGGTACTGCAAGTCATAGTAATCCTCGAAAAACAATGATTTGTTACAATTGCGAACAGGAAAATCACCATTTTCGCCATTGCTTGAAAAAGCGCAGTGTATTTTGTTTTACCTGTGGAAAATCTGGAGTAACTCGAAAAGAGTGCGACAAGTGTTCGGGAAACGGGGCCCGGAGGTGAAGCAAGATATTACTGGCCGTGATTTGCCTCCTAGCATACAGGCCAAACATTCTCTTCATCGAACTGCTGTTACTTTGAAATGTGTCCAACATTATTTCCAGAATTATCCGAATACTTCACAAATTTCATCAGCACCCATTTTTGCTAAACAGAGTTCAGATAATAGACCATATGTTAAAGTGTCTCTTTTTGGGAAAGACATAACTGCATTATTAGATTCAGGTGCCAGTAGTAGTACAATTGGGAAAAAGGAGGTGTATTTTTTTGATTCTTTGAATATTAAGAGCAAAAAACCTAAACATAAATTTGTATTTACGGAAGACGGGGTCAAACAATTTGTGAGAGATACAAGTAGAGGGGCTATGTGACTACCAAGGCAAGCCAATCAGAGACCAGCATTTGGTGGAGGCCACGCCCACTAAAAACCAGCGCGAAATTCAAATTATTCATACATCGTCACACCGCCATCGTGAATAAATAAATTAAAAAAAGCTGTCACCGCTGGGAAATTGAACCAGGGACCTTTGCATTATGAGGCAGCGTATATACGCACTGTGGTATTCCGACCTCTGTGATATTTCAATTATTTTAATGCTATTCAAACGGGATATCCATCGCTGGCGCGCCCTTATCTTTGCAACGGATCTATCGAGGTAGAGTGAAGCGAGAGATGCATTCCAGAGATAAGAAACTTCGAGTCGAAAATAATATCCATCGCTGGCGCGCGCTTATCTTTGCAACGGATCTATCGAGGTAGAGTGAAGCGAGAGATGCATTCCAGAGATAAGAAACTTCGAGTCGAAAATAATATCCATCGCTGGCGCGCGCTTATCTTTGCAACGGATCTATCGAGGTAGAGTGAAGCGAGAGATGCATAATTCGAATTATTCATACGTCGTCACGCCGTCATCGTGAATAAATAAATTAAAAAAGCTGTCACCGCTGGGAAATTGAACCAGGGACCTTTGCATTATGAGGCAGCGTATATACGCACTGTGGTATTCCGACCTCCGTGATATTTCAATTATTTTAATGCTATTTAAACGGGATATCCATCGCTGGCTCGCGCTTATCTTAGCAACGGATCTATCGAGGTAAAGCGAAGCGAGAGATGCATTCCCATGATAAGAAACTTCGAGTTGAAAATAATAACCATCGCTGGCGCGCGCTTATCTTTACAACATATCTGTAGAGGTAGAGCAAAGCGAGAGATGCGTTCTAGAGATAAGACACACAAGTATTACATCGAAATAAATTTATGGTGAAATATTTGCGATAACCGACACATTGTTGCCAGACGTTGGAGATTATTATTTATGAAGTCGATAAGGTGTTGTCAGATTTTCAAAAAATATCTGATGTCGCATAATACATGACATATGACGTATGACAGATGGTGTTTGCAATATGATGAATGTGGGGAGTGGAAGGATACGAAAACAGCTATATATTATCGGGACGATTATAATGAACGAAGCATGGCAGTTTGATTTGTAGGTTAAAGTTGCTGCGATATTCTTGAGGAAGTTTGTGCCACACCCCTAATAGCCCATAAGGATCTGCATATTCAATGAGACATTCTACTGGAATGTACTGCAATTCTTGTTCAGTGAATTTTGTCAGAGTTAAAGCGGGAGATTTTATAAACCCCAATAGCACAGCTATTTCAGACTTCATGATTTTTCGAGCAGAGCTAAAATATTTCAGATGCTACTAGTCTCGCGTCAAGTTGTATACTGATGAAATAAAAAAAACTAGTCACATTTTTCACAACATTTTATTCAAATCAGACATAACCTCATTTTCACCATAATAAAAATATTCTCTGAGAGCATTACTAGACATACAATCAGAAACATCACAAAATCCAGATATAAGCTCTTCCGCACCCAAATCAGTCAGGCTATTTATAATCCAATCAGCTATAGTATTCAAAATGTTCTGATAATACATGGAAAAGTCCAATTTGTTTATTAGCGCAACTCGATGTGAAACAACACACGTTTCAGCCCTCAAAATGTCTGCAACATCCCCTTCCACCAATTCGAATGTAATGTGGTATTTGGTGAGTGACAACATTTTGACACCATCGCAAACGAATTTGGTTATGGTGATATATTCTCCGCAGGTGGTAACGGCAGGATCATATTCATCAATGAAACAGGGCAGGGGTGCTTCAAAAAAGTCTCGTTGTACCTTATACAGCGAATCGATGAAGGTGGCCCATTCATATGTGGAGAACGAAATTTTCGCTGGATGGAAGGGTTTCTTCAGGATGATGCTCGGACTAAACTGTCTAGCTGGACTAAGTCCGCACTGAATCATGTAGGTGGACAACTGGAACGATGAAGTCAGCAGGAGGTACGATTCAGCTTTCGCTGCTCAACCATCTCCAAATACGTATCAACGTCACCATAATAATCCATCATTGCCAATGAACTAGTACTACCGTTTTCGGAAAACACTTCACGAGACGAATAACCAGAGTCGATACTCATTGCTATCAAACTGATGTGTTGGATTGGGTCGGTCCTCACTATTTATACCACCACTGCCAACACGTCACAACATCCGATAATGGTTGTTATTTGTCAGCGATCGACGTGAAAGTCCCCTCACATCCATTGAATTTGTGCTAGTTTTCCATATGATTACATTATAACTTGTTGGTGGAATCAATCCAGCTGTTGTGTGTATCATCGAATCCTAGCCATTTGACAAACACCTTTTTACCCCTCCTCCTTAAAATTTTTTCCACTAGGTAAACATCGGAATTTTCAGTTTTTTGCAATTCTTCAGGATAAAAGGCACCTTTGATTGGTGTACCACGCAAATCTTCCAAGATGTATGTAGTAGGTTTCGTAATACGAACTTTTACGATTTTAAATAGTTCAGTAGTCCAATTTGGTGTATAATTCTTTTCGAAAACATGTTTGGCATTGCTTATTCTCACAATGTCACCAACGTCGAATTTTCTGGTTCCAGCAATTTTGATGTGATTGTACGTGGATTTTAAAATATCTTGTTCGTTGGCTTTGGTGACGTCACTGGGCGTGCATCTTATTGTCGTATGTTTCGTGTTATTATAATTTTTCGTGATTTCAGGCAGGACATCTATCCAACGGTATGAGCCATTCAAACTAAAGTACTTGTATAGTTTTTTCTTCAATGTCCGTATAACACGTTCAGCAATGGCTGCCTTCATTATGGTGTACGTATGATAATGGTTGATGGAGAACTTTTTCTTCAGACTTTGAAACTTTTCGTTGTAGAACTCAGTACCTTGATCGGTTTGCAAATTCTTGGGAATTCTGTTGTTGGCATGCGATAGAATATCAGCGAATGCACGAGCGATTTCAGCACCAGTTTTTGATTTTAGTGGTCTAGTCCATAGGTACTTGGAAAAACAATCAATCACGACCATTATCAGCTTGTGATCCTTATTAACAGAGGCATAAGGTCGCATTTCGGCTAGATCCATTTGCCATTAGTCATCCAAACCTTTGATGATAGTGCGGCGCCTTGGAAATTTTTTCCTAGCAGGTCTATGTAATTCATTGACGAGTTGGATTTTTTCTTTAGAATGTGACATATTGACTTCGTTGGATTAGGAGTTTATATGATGGGTTTCACACAGGAGGCTTCCTTTTTGGTGGCGGTGGTGTTGTCGTAGATTTTGGAGTGATGGCAATCTTGGCCAGATCTTTTTTTATTTGATCAATGACATCAGCAAGCTGGCGTTCTTTATCACGGCTGTGTTGGTGCTCAGCCTTCAAATCGTGCAAAATCTTCACAGTGTTGTCAATCTTATCGTCAAGTTCTAGAATATTTTTCACATTCAAGTCGATGTCGCTTTCGAGTTTTGGTAGAGAGTTGTTGCTAAGCTGCTCCACATGTATGTTGATCTTGTGCACTATGCCAGACAACTGAACAAAGTTTGTATTGTACGATGTCAGTTTAAGATCATGTACATCCACTCTCTTCCTTTCTTCGATTATTTCGTTGCTGAAGCCAGCAAGGTAATTTCGGATTTTTTCACCGTAATTATCGAAAGCAATCTTGAAATCTAACTTTATTTGCGATATAACTTCATCCACATATTGTTTGTTTGCAACATCAGCGGCATCTGTTGGCAGTTTTACGTTACACATCTTCAAATGACCAACATCAATATCACCGGTTGGAGTATGTGAAAATCCAGATCTGACTGTCACCATCTGAGCTGAGCGTGGAAACGAACCACGTCCGAATTTGTCGAGACTCATTATGCTAATGACTGAAGTATTGTACGTTATCGATAATGGTCGGCACTTTGCCTCGCCAATTATTAGCCCCTGACATGCCATGGAAGTGTCACGGAACTGTCACGGAAGTGTCAAGGAAGTGTCACGGAACTGTCACGGAAGTGTCAAGGAAGTGTCACGGAAGTGTCACGGAAGTGTCATGGAAGTGTCACGGAAGTATCACGGAACACGGAAATGTCACCAAATCGTCACACATGTTTTATTATGCCTGCCTCTTCCAATTCGTTCAAGATGGCAACAATCTCGTTATCGTTTGATGTATTTCCGGCTTGCTGTGATGCAATGAGCAACTTCAATCTATCTACCAATTCGTTTGGATCATCCCAATACATGTATTCGATAGGTGCTGTGCTGTATGTCAACTTCAAACCACGACCACTGGAATTGGATCCGAACATTGGACGAATAATTTCTACGTATTTGAGTCTAGAGGAAGACTTCATACGTCTTGCAGAATTCAGATGAGCTTTGGTGAGCAAGAGTATTTGCTTGTATGGGTTCGTATCATCTTTGGCACAGGATGGATCATTATAGAAGAGTAATTGATAGAGGCCTGGGGTGCCACGGAACCGAAAGCCATCAAGAAGTATATCTCCAGTTCTTCGATGGAAATTCATTTCTTTTCCGTTGAGAGACCATTTCGATGTTACTGGATCATATTTGGGACCATAAACCGTATCGATATTTTCATCATTTGTCCAGTATTCAGTCAGATATTTTTGAGCCATCGCAGGATACTGATCAACGTAATCATTTATTGCAGCCGGTGAGATATTTTCCACTATCTACAAAAAGTTCATCATCAGCATCGTCATAACCATCCTCATCATCATATTCAGTATGCCCAGCATTATCAGCCACATCCATCATAGGTATGAAATTAGTTTGATTCAAATCCGATTGCTCCCTCTCCACCTCCCCATCCTCTTCCTCCTTCTTCTCCTTCTTCTTCTCCTTCTTCAACCCCAACGACTTTGCTCTGCTTCGCTTGATGTTTGAAAGTCGATCGAGTTTTTCTTCTATGACCTTGGACGCGGAGGCAATTTGTTTCAAAGGTGATGTCAGTGGTTGGAATATATTCTGTAACGCATCATCATCCTCAGACTTGCCCAATTTTAGTGCTAAATATTTTCTTCTGATTGATTTCGATAGTTCGTTGATATTTTTCTTGCGCAGCGCATCAGCAACATCATCATGCATCTTGGTTGACGTCATCTTGATGAATGGTCCAAAGATCACAGTCTTATGAACTTATCGAAACCATTTCTATATCTGCCAGCATTCATATCGAAAGTTTTTGCAATCACCATCGCACCATATTGGTTGGAATTCCAACACTCTGAGCACAATGCTTTAAATTGATCGAATGACATGTCTGGTGAGACATTCTCGTCGAACACATGCTTCAAATTCATTTCATTCTGTCGAAATAACACCAACAGGTTACTGTTGTCTCGCACCAGCTGCTTCGGTATCTTAGAAAAAGTCTGGCATAGGTATGCTACGTCAATATCCTTGTGTCTACACATTGAAAAATATTCTCGAATTTTTTGCTGCTTGTCGCATGATACATCATCAGAAATGAATATCGAATGATTTTTCGCTTCTGATGGACTAATGACATCATCATTTTCTTTGAAGGGAAAATACCCAACACCTTTCACTGAATCCAACACTTGTTGCAGCAATTGATATTTCGGTTGGTACAACGACTTTGAATACACGTAAACGTTCTTGAATTTCGCGCCATTTGGATTGAACAGCAGGGAAAGCATCGCCTTGGTCTTTCCACATCCGCTTGGTCCGCAGAAGATTGCTCTGAACGAATGGGGAAGCAGTTTCCCATGTTTACTATTTACTGGTGGTTTGGTTGACAAAATTTCATCCAAATTCACAATGGGTAACATCCGTTCTTGTTGAATGATCTTCATCATGTGATGATATATTTTTCATTTCATTAGGTATATGCAGAGTTGTCGAACTCCCTACACGTCAGTCTTCATGTTGCTCTACCACGGAGAGGGTGTGCTTAATTCTCTGATCGATAAACTTCCCATCGAATTACACATTCCAGGCTACAGATTTTGTGGTCCAGGTACCAAACTCGATAAAAGACTTGCAAGAGGAGACACTGGTATCAATCCGTTGGACGACGCGTGTCAAGTACACGATATCGCCTATTCACAAAATTCCTCAATAGAAGACAGGCACAAAGCTGATTGGATATTGGAAAATCGAGCGTGGGAGAGAGTCAAATCGAAGAACGCTAAATTCAAAGAGAAGGCTGCTGCTTGGCTTGTCACCACCGGAATGAAGGTCAAACGAAAACTTGGCATGGGTCTTGTATCACAGCAATCCCTATCCAACATTATCAAATTCATAAAAAAATGTACTATCAAAGTCAGATGGTGGTGGTGGTAGTACAACATCAGGAAGTAGTCTGAATAAATCTGCATTGAACGCACTCCATGCCGCCAGAATGGCAGTCAAGAGGGCTGGCGGTAAAAAAAGAATCAGAGTACCAAGAATCATACCTCTTCCACACAGTGGCGGTATACTACCATTGATACCAATCTTTGCCGCCTTGGGAGCCCTAGGATCTCTAGCTGGAGGAGCCGGAGCAGTCGCAAAGACAGTCATTGATGCGAAAAATGCAAAGAAAAAGCTCGAAGAAGAGCAAAGACATAATAAAGCAATGGAGGCTATCGACAAGCAGGGTTCCGGCCCATTTCTACGCAAAACATCGAGAGGATTCGGACTGTACTTGAAGAAACAATCAAAAAAACTCAAAAAACTTCTAGACAAGCTACCCAATAAATCAATGTACGATAAAGATGTGATAAAGTATGCCAAACAGCTGAAAATACCGTATTTTCGAGGTGTTTTTATGCGGGACACTCTACCTTCCACCGGTCCATGGCATCGCGAGTGTGCTGTATTGAATTTGGATACCTCCAATCATGCGGGCACTCATTGGGTGGCTTACATAAAAAATGATAAAAAAGCCTTATATTTCGATAGTTATGGTAATCTGAAACCGCCCAGAGAATTGGCGCAATATTTGGGTGCCAGCACGAAAATCTTGTACAATAACAATCAATACCAAAATTTCAATCAAAGTAATTGTGGACGTCTATGTTTGGAATTCCTTCTAAATGAGACCAAGTAACTCGGTCATTGTGCATCAGTCATGTCTCTGATTGTGACGTTGAAAGGTCGTACATCTACGCTCTCCATAGACTTTTTGACACCACTTCAACTCGATCCAGACTCTGATTACGGACTAGCATTATTGGGATTCCATTCATACAACAGTATACCAAATATCGACAAAGGATCAAAGTTTTATCTGCAAGATAAGACCAAGGCGGGAAAGATCATCGATATTCCCGAAGGTTCATACGACATTGTGGACATTGAGACATTCATACGCAAAGAATTGGGCATCTCAAGTGCAAAGGACGTTGATGATATATTCTCGTTGAAGCCCAACAATAATACACTAAAGTGTGAGATTTCGAGCCAAAGGTTTGCCATCGATTTTCGCCCGAAGGATAGCATAGCTCAAGTCTTGGGATTTTCAAATAGATTGTTGAACGCACAACAAGTCCACACTTCCGATTTGCCGGTCAGCATAACCAAAGTGAGAACCATTCACATTGATAGCAACGTTACTGCTGGAGCTCTCTACAACGACAGACCATCACATACGATCTACGAGTTTGCAGTTGCAGTCGATCCTGGTTACGCCATAGACGAGACTCCCAGAAATCTAATCTATCTACCTATAATCAGCAAGCGGGAATTGCCCAACATTACACTCCAGATTCTAGACCAAGATTTCAGGCAGGTGAATTTTAGAGGTGAAGAAATCATAATAAGATTGGAATTGAAGAAACTCGCAAGATGGTACTAGTGTTTGATTACTCCTATAAATCAGATAATATACCATCATCAGCAACATCATCAGCACCAGTTCTCTTGACACCGTACACCAAAGCAGTCGTGTCTTCGAAGAGCAGCAGCAGCAACAGAAAAACATTGACATTATCCAGTGTCCTGTTTCTGAAATCACTCAAAGACTACAATGTTGTTAGCACCCGTGTTCGACGTTTTCCGCAAACCCAGACTCGACGAAAGCATCACTAAAGTGGAATGGCGTACCTATTATCCATATGTGAAACCATTCGAGAACAATGATGTCATCGATATAACGGTTGATCAAGCAGATTCGTGGTTGGCCATGTTTGAAGGTATCATTACCATCAAGGGTAAATTGAAGGTGACTGGTGGTGGTACTGGTACATTAACCCACAATGCTGGAGCTTATCTCTTTGATTCCTGCACCTATGAATTATGTATTAAAGAATTGGACACTGTCAGATATCCTGGAATAACGAGTGCTGTGCGAGGATACTTGTGTTATACACCTGAAGACTCACGTCATCTAGCCATAGCAGGCTGGAACTATCCCAATGCTCCGATCCTCAACACCGATGGTACGTTTTGCATGAACATTCCACTGAAACATTTGTTCTCCATCTTCAATGATCATCAAGTGGTAACGTGGGGCAAGCAGTCAATCCGTTTAGTGAGAGCTCGCAATGATGCCAATAGTGTGAAGGTTGTCGAGAGAGCGAATACTGCTCTGCAAGGATCTCCTCAGACTCAGAGTATTGCTAAAATAACGATAGAAAGCATCAATTTGAAAGTGCCACATCTCACACCCAACGATGACATAAAGTTGCAGTTGTTGACACGTATCAAAGCAGATGAGTCTATGATGATACCGTTTCGCCGATGGGAATTGCACGAGCTACCAGCACTCACACAAGGATCTACCATAGAAATCTGGTCCGTAAAGACATGTTCTGCATTGGACAGTCCAAGATATGTTATAGTATTTTTCTAAACGAAAAAAGCCGATAATTTGCATGAAGACGTCACCTTGTTCGATAATGCCAACATCAAATCCATACGATTGGCTCTGAATAGCGACTATTATCCGCAAGAAAGAATGCTATTGGACTTTTCCCGAGACCAATATGCTGACGCTCACTTCAACTATACAGAGTTCAACAAGAGCTACCATAACTGTCAAGAAAAGCGCTCTCTAGTAAACTTTGCCGAATTCAAATCCCGACCAATGTTTGTTATCGATTGCTCGAGGCGCTATCTGGGTCTAAAGTCGTCTACAGTTGACCTAAAGTTGGACATTGAAGCGACTACAGGCTTCCCTCCCGACACCAAAGCCTATCGCATCATCATTCACGATCAAATCATGGAACATCTCCCACTCAGCGAAATTGTTCGAAATATTGCCTAGTTAGGTGTTGCTGCATCAGTCAGACGTCAGTTTGCTTCGAAGAGTCATGGAGATCGCACTGGTTGACATTCAAGGGTTCACGGTTGATGGTGAATTCATTCCAAAGGAAATGACCATTCGCATTGGCAAAAAGACGAGTCATTTTCTATTCAAGCCATCTGTAGAGTTTTTCAGTTTGAACAAAGAAGATAAAAAGATGGCGAATCATGTGGAGCGTTACGTTCATGGTTTAAAATATTCCAGTGGTTATGTGGATTTGAATGAATGCCAATAACGTTCCTACAATCCATTTCACCCTGCATGAATCATTTTCATGGAGGAAGGTTCCAGTGCAGTCTCCACAATGTCGATACTTTATATAATTGGTTATGTAATTTATTGCCAAAATAAAAAACTTCATAATAATTTCAGAGTTTTTATTCATCACATTCCTTATTTCTCAGTATAATGAAAATAACATGTGAGATTAAAATGAGTGAACATATTAGTGTACAACAAAGTGTCAAAATTGCAATGATATTGACAGAATCTTGATCATCATCTAATTTTGCGGGTGATTTCTTCAATGTAAATGTCTGCCAGTCCCCAGTTTCGCCGTCACTGCCATCAGAAAACGATAATTTCAATTTGTAGTCGATGGTGGTCCCATTGACTCGAGGCATGTCGATTGAATATACAGGTAGTTTGTTATCATTGACATGCATTCTTTTCATCATCTTCCAATCACATTGTTGTGTACGATTCATATCAAAACATATGGCTGCATTCCTCGTATCATATGGTATGTTTGTGTAGAAGACGTTGTTGCTCAGAGCTGTCGATAGAATGAAGCTTGCTTTCAGTATCGCCATCTAGCTGTGTTGGTTGGATTCTTCTCGATGTAGGAAACGTTGCAACTGAACGTCTTGGTTCTGTGAACACCTTGTCCCAAATACTCAATTGCTCGAAATCTTTAAACAAACAAACTTTCTGCTCATACAATTGGATGTCTGCACTGAGCTTTCTAACTTTCAACCCAAATTCTTCTAGTGCACGTCTGTATTCGTCAGAAGACATGATACAACTGTTTTTAACATCCATACTTTCAACCCACATCTCATTACATCTCTTTCCCTCTCTCTCTCTCCCTTTCTCTCTCTTCTTTTTTCGTCTCTCTCTCTTCCTCGTACACATCATCCAGACAAGGGTGTGGAAAAAGAATACACAGAAAAATCTGATAATTATTTCTATATTCTAAATTGTAAAAGTGTATAATAGTATAAATGTAGAAAGGGATAATAAAAATGAAAAAAAAGTTTATACAATAAAATATGAATATTAGGAATAATAAGATAATACTAAAATAATTGAAAATATACATATATACAACATTTGGTAAATTATTTGATGAATAAAAGAGGTTACATTTTTTTTTCATGGAAAAATAAGTCATCAATACAACACAGCGTTGGTTCAAAAATTTTAGTGCAAAAATACTGAGGAGAAAATCAATCCGTCAAACTGTAGTGACCCCACGGAAGTGTGTCAAACGAATCGTGAATCAGTTTCCGCTTATCATCTTTGGGACTCAGACCAATTTTTGTTTGTTCGATGGAAAAATCATCGTGAGCGTAGGAACGAATCGTTTGCTGGGCTACGGTCTTTTATTTCCAAGCCGTCAGACAATTCACATAGTCATCAAAAGTCAATTTATTTTTGACAACACATTTCTTGACACCCTTGGATTTTTTAGTTATACCGAAATTTTCCAATTCCCTATCTAGTCGTTCTTTACTGAATCCCTTTCTTTCCAATCGCTTTCTCTCTTTTTCAATATCCCCATCCGTTATATCCAATTTATAACTGTACATCTTGGATCGTAGTCCAGCAAAATGCGTAATAATCTTGCCGTTTGCCTCATCCTTCAATAGGCCCAAGACTTTTTTATTTACTCGAGGTATACCATAAATATTGTCTGGAGCATAGTCAGACGTGTCAAATCTCTCGATATTTGCATCAATCACCTCACTATACACATCGTCACATACAATTTCGTAGATGAAGCTGTCCGTATCGGTATACATGAGTTTTACGTCAGCTCCAAGCTTTGGTAACATGAAATTGTAGTGGAAATCATACATGACGATTTTTGACAAGTCAAGGATACACATGCCAATGTAGAGAGGTTTATTGAAAATCAGCTCTGCTTTTTTCAACTCCACTGCCACCAAATTGGCATCGAAAACTGTTCGCTGTTGAAACCGAGGACTTGAAATTAAATTTTTAATGCCATGGCGGCCTTCATACATTCTGACTAACTTCACTGTTCTATGATTACGAATATTCTCCATCGTCTTCCCAAACACCGCATTATTGGCCAATTTCCTTAAATCTTTTTCAAAATCGTGTGTGGCCAGAGTCCTCAATCGAGTATTCAACTCGATGTAGGGCTTTAGCCACGTGGATTGTTTGAACTTTAATACTTTATGAATCTTGGTCAATTTCAGACCGTGTTCTAATGCCTGCTTCAAATTTCGATAATGTGAAGTATATTGTTTTTTATCGTGGAGTGTGGTCATTAGTTTGGATAATTTTGAATTTGGTGGTGTGCGGTGTTCGGGACAAAATGGTAGGTCCTTGTGTAGGTCATGCAACCTCTCAGGATACTCCAAATCAACTTGGAGAATATAGCCTTCTGGACTGTTGTCAGGAATTTGGGTTACATCAATGTCAACATTTTCTACCCATGTAAAGCCCCCATAAGGGAGGGGTTCACTCATTGCTTTTCCATAAAGGTTATTTACATCGAGATAAAGAAGGTACTTTGACGGCTTTTTTGGATCGTAATTTTTCTGGTACTTATTGTTTGCTTCGCTATACCTATTGCAACAAACCGATACTCCTCCTCTCATCGCCTGCTCCACAAACATCACCATGTCGATGTATTCGATGATTTGCAGCTTACACCCAGTATACTTGAGCATGCAGTCCCAAGTATAGCCGGGCATGGTGTAATACCAAGCAGGATCGAGGCCATAGGTCTTGAGGGATGACGCACGGAAATTTTCCATGACGTCGGCAAGAAGAAGAATATCGGTCCGCATATATAGGTCGCTATATTCTCCCAGCGATTTCAGTTCGAAAGATTCCCAAACTTTTTGCGCGTGCGCGTAATCGTCGTCCGAAATATTGGTATCGTTCAATTTGTTGTAGAAATTTTGAATGCTTGGCAACTCGGATTCATCCAATCTTTCCACATTATCGACATAGTCATATGGGAATACTCCTTTTCGAGTCAACAATTCAAATTTCGTCTCATTTACGTCACTGAATTCTTTCTTTAGAATTTTCAAATCATTAATTTTTAACGTTGACACTAAAGCATCGAGACTGGTTCCCAAAAAGCGGAAAGAGTCGATGAATCGGAATTTTATGCTTGTTTCATCATCATGTTGTGTAAAGGAAATGTATTTTTCGCGATTAACCGGGAGTACGCTCACACGTCCCCGCTTGGAAATGTCTCTGATTATAAAATGCGAATCATATCCTGAGAGGTTGTGGAACGTAATGGGAACAACGAACAATTTCCTAAAGTTGAGATTACAGGGAGCCTGGTGTGCGAAGCCTCTGAATGCGCCAGTAAAATGGTCGTGGTCACGTACGATAACGTCTTTTGCCTTGAATTTCTCGTCGCAAATGTGGCAGATGGTTGCGCCACTGGTACTAGCTGGTTTAACTACCATTGGAACGATATTTTTCAATTTGGATTCGACAAATTTGGCAATTTTAGACATTTCGCAGGCAAACCAGTCCATGCAATCTCCACCCCTATGACTACGATAAAATGACAGCGAGTCATCGAAAGAACATTTAAAATAGTACCCAGCACTGTATGCTTTATGATGTTGATACTTTGAAGTGCTTTTTGAAATTTTGGAATTACATTTCTCCAACTGCGATTCGAAATCAGCATAAATGATGAAAGGACATGTCTGCTTATACACATGGTTCTTGAATTCTACAAAATCATACTTGGGGAATGAAATTTTCTCATTATTAATTTTCTCACATAGAGCAGCATGATTATCAAGCTTCTCCTGGCAATGGTAATAGTTGAGGCACCGATCGCAAATAAATTTCTTACTACGATTTTTGTTGAGTTGACTTGATACTAGTCGTGAAAGGTCCTTAATCCAGACATAGTGATATTTTACGTTAACGTTTTCCTCAACACTATCATTTTCGGGAGGAGCTTCATAGTCATTCAATTTTGGGAAATATTTGTCTTGAATTTATAGCAAATTAACGTGTCGATTACATTTATGCTTAGTCAGTCTGGTGGGTACGACAGTGTAAAATGTTCGTTCGTTGACTTCTGTCAACTCTAGCGCATAAACATTAATCGAAATATCATTCATTTTTTCAAATTTTGTGATTTGGGGCAGTTTCATTGGTATGTCTAATCCTTTGATGTTCAAAACTTGTGAATAGTGAGGATAATTATTAACTCTTTTCGTACTTTCTTTAATAGGGTGCAAACAACTGACTATGCTCCAATAGAAGCAAGCCTCATCATCATTTTGAACGTTAATGCAAGCCTGCTTTTTCTCAATCTGCTCTGGTAATTTGATGTATGATGAGCCATTGCCCATTTCATATTTATTTATGGCAACCTCCAGAGAAATAATTTCGCTCAAGGCCCACCTGCTATTATTCTTGGCAAATTCGCTAAGTTTATTAAGGATCACATCTAGCACATTGATTTTGAACCAATCGGCTAGGTCCGTTCCTGCGTCCACGATGGCATTGGGAGTACAAAAATGTTTGCGGTCAACCAATTCCCCATTATTTGACTGCTCAATGAAGTCACCGGAAAATGTAAAGTTGACTTTTAGCATTGAAAAGCGCCCCAAAATTTTTGAAATTCTCTCATTTACCAATCTAAATGAATCCTCCAAAAAGTCGATAATCTCCTTATGTCTCAAATTCAGAATAAGACCGGTCTGCGCTCTCGACGCGAAGATTGAATTAACATCAATCCAACGAATATAGGGCTTCAGGCCGGAGCCAACATGTCCTCTATTCATAGTTTTGATGAAAAATCTCATCCGTTTCAGTTCCCCGATCTTAGTCTGAATTTTACGCTTCAAACCAATCGAAAAAGTATTTCTTTTCAATGCTAAAATACATTTCCGTATGTGTGAACGGATCGATTTCAATACAGAAAGTGCCAATGGTTTAGAATCAATTTTCTTAATTAATAAAAGAGTTTCGTCAACTCTCCATTGTTATATTGATGATATTTTACCCAAATAAAAAAATGTAGCTTACTTTAATTCTCCAAAATTTCAAACGAAGCTGCTGGATTGGCCTTCCCAGTCTCCACCTTTCCTCTGAATACCAAGGAATATTTCCCGCTACCGAAATATCCAATGTGGGGGGAATAGGTCTCAGTTACACGACTGGGCAGGAACACAACAGAGTCCTCCAACTCAATCAGAACAGATTTACCAAATTTTGTGGTGACCACTTTCGCTGTCTTGATTGGTTGGGGTTGCCCGAGCAGGAGATCCACCAACTTCACGCTTGGTTTCTGCTGTTTTGGAATAATCAGAGAAGCCGCGTTGATTTGAGTAAGATCCATCTGGTGGGAAGAAAAAGGACAAAAAACATCAGCAGTCCAACAAAGTCATGATGAGCTTGATACTGGGATGGATTATTTTCGATAAAACTTGAAATAAAATCAATCTGCGATTGATCATTGACACTTTCATTGAATTGTCTCTCGAAAAAACTTGGAATGGAAAAGGTTGATGCGGAATGAGCACTAGGTTGTATTATTCTCAAAATAAAATGAAAGGGGCCGATGATATAAAATTCGGGAAAGGAATGGGCACTGAATGAATAATTTGCAATGAAACTTAAAATAAAACTAAGAAACTCAAAATGGAATAAAAAAGTCAGATAATATAGGATTGAGAATATAAATGAGCACTTTGATGAAAAAGAGGTACTTACTATTAGAGCTATCGATGCACAAACACACACACAAACTGTATTATATGAAGGAGTTGGTCAAAATAGTAGACGTTGACAAGTGTAGACTCGAGTGTGAATGATGTTGCGCTGCGTCGTCGCTTTTATACGCTGGCGGAGATACCACGTGACTTGCTGATTAGCGATGTGGATGTTCTGGAAAAACCCATCTAAAACGACTGCTGATAGCGATAATTTCTTGCGTCATTCTGATCACGTATTTTGTTTATGCGACTAGTTGGGTTTTTTATAGTTTTGATAACCTCCAACGTTTCCTGTTATGCTGCTGATTGTGAAATTTGCTGTTGGGTTTTTTGTGGTTTTGATAACCTCCAACCTTATCTGTTATGCTGTTGATTGTGAAATTTGCTGTCGCTGCACCCGTGTAGAGATAGGCGCGCGCCAGCGATGGATATTATTTTCGACTCGAAGTTTCTTATCTCTGGAATGCATCTCTCGCTTCGCTTTACCTCGATAGATCCGTTCCAAAGATAAGCGCGCGCCAGCGATGGATATTATTTTCGACTCGAAGTTTCTTATCTCTGGAATGCATCTCTCGCTTCACTCTACCTCGATAGATCCGTTGCAAAGATAAGCGCGCGCCAGCGATGGATATTATTTTCGACTCGAAGTTTCTTATCTCTGGAATGCATCTCTCGCTTCACTCTACCTCGATAGATCCGTTGCAAAGATAAGCGCGCGTTAGCGATGAATATCCCGTTTGAATGGCATTCAAATAATTGAAATATCACGGAGGTCGGAATACCACAGTGTGTATATATACGCTGCCTCATAATGCAAAGGTCCCTGGTTCAATTTCCCAGCGGTGACAGCTTTTTTTAATTTATTTATCCACAATGGCGGCGTGACGACGTATGAATAATTTGAATTTCGCGCTGGTTTTTAGTGGGCGTGGCCTCCATCCAAATGCTGGTCTCTGATTGGCTTGCCCTGGTAGTCACATAGCCCCTCTACTGATACAGTGGATATTGAAATTTGTGCAGGAAATAAATGTCAGAAAATTTCGTTTCTGGTTGTTCTATCTATTAATTATTTTTTTTATTTTGGGCAGTGATTTCTGCAGTAAATTTCAATTAAAAGTTGATTTTCGGAATAATACTTGGGAAGTAAATGATAGCACTAATGTCGACATCGCATCAGTCGGATTATTGAACGACAATTCTATCACTATTGATCAAGTTGAAGGTTCAGCCGATATGTCTGAAAATCAGAAAATTGTAGCTGACAATATATTGGCGAATTCAGAAAATTGTCTAAAGATGGGAGCCTAGGGAGAACCGATGAAATGGTATACCACATTGATACAGGGAGTGCCCAACCCGTAAAACAGCGTCAATACTTGATGTCGCTATATATGTTGGCACATTTAAATAAAGAATTAGATAAAATGTTGAAACTTGATGTAGTTGAACCTTCGGGTAGCGCATGGTCATCACCAGTATTACTTGTGATGAAGGCCAATGGCGATTATCGCTTCTGTTTTGATGGAAGGAAGTTAAACTCTCTCACAAGAAAGGATAGCTACCCTTTACCAGTTGCAGATAGAATTTTGTCACTTTTGGGGAATGCTGACTATATTTCCTTAGTCGACCTGAGAAGTGTTTTTTGGCAGATACCTTTGGATCAGGAGTCCAAAGAGAAAACAGCATTTTCGGTTCCTGGGAGAGGTTTGTTTCACTTCAACGTCATGCCTTTTGGATTGTCTGATGCTGCCCAATGTCAACAGAGATTAATGGACGCTTTGTTCGGTCCAGAAATGAAGTTGAATGTTTTTGTATATCTAGATGATGCAATAATAATTATTTCAAGTTCTGAAGGACATATCACCTTATTAAGAGAAGTTGCAAACCGGTCGAGTAATGCCAATTCGACAGCCAATATTGATAAATGCGAGTTTTTCAAGTCATCTCTCAAGTATTCAGGGTTCATAGTAGACAAGTATGGACTACGGACAGACCCATTGAAAGTTATGGCTATGGTTGAGTTTCCACTACCAAGAAGTACCACTGAAATCAAAAGATTTGCTGGGTTATGTAGTTATTACCGTAGGTTCATACCACACTTTTCATCGTTAATGACTCCTATCAACATTTTATTGAAAAATATGGAAAAAGGCCAAAAATAAGTTGGAACGCTGATTCAGAAAAGGCATTTCGTGAAGTAAAACAAGCCATAGTTTCTGCTCCTGTGCTGACGACTGCAAATTTTAACTTACCTTTCGTTATCCAATGCGATGCCTCGGATACTGGGTTGGGGTGCGTGTTAACTCAATGTCAGGACGGTCAAGAAAAAGTAATAGCTTACGCCTCTAGAACTTTATCGAGATGTGAGAGTGATTATAGTGCTACCGAGAAGGAGTGCCTTGCTTGCATTTCTTTGTGTGAAAAATTTCGGCCATATATATATATTTTTTTATCGCTTGGAGCGCACGAAAGGGAATCCCTATAATGTTCAAAGAACATCGTGCGTTCCTAGGGAGGATAAGGATAGGAGGTAGGTATTGGAATTTTTTTTGAACTTCTGGAGATTATATGTTGTTGGGAATACTTCCTCAGGCAATGAATTCCAAAGCCTAGCCGTTCTATGGATGAAGGAGTTTTGATAAAGTGCTGTTCGACATCTTTCGAGGTTGACAACGAAAGGATGTGCTGACTGGGCTTGTCTAGTTCGTCTGACTGGTATTGCTAGTGAAGGGATGATAGCAGAGATTTCCGAAGCACATTTCCCGTGGAAGTATCGATAGAAAAGTGAAAGGTCGCCGACCTTTCTACGGTGTTCCAATGATGTCAAAGACTAAGTGAGTGTGGCGTCACCCACCAGGCGGATGGCTCTTCTCTGGATGGAATCTAAGAGCATCAGCGTATGTTTTGGTGCTGAACCCCATATGTGGGAACAGTATTCTAGAACAGGCCGTATCTGAGCTTTGTAGATCATGAGAAGCTGTTGAGGTGTAAAGTAGCTTTTCGCACGGAACAAGAATCCGAGTTTTTGTGAGGCAGCTTTTGCGATGGATCTGACATGATTATCCCATGAAAGAGTGTTGCTGATGGAAATACTGAGCATAAATATGGTGGGCTTGGTGGAGATGGTGGTGCCAGACATTACAATGTCGGGCATACTGAGTTCCGCCTTTTTAGGGAAAATACAGGCTTGAGTTTTGGTGGCGTTGAATTCAACTAGGTTGTTGGTTCCCCAGGCTGTGATTTCAGCAAGGTCTTCATTGACAGCATTGACCTGCCTGCGCCGTAAGTTCTTAGTTTCCTGGGAAGAGATGGGAATTCTGGATGAGAACGCAGTATGGAGGGTACTATCATCTGCGAAGCTGTGGATGGGGCAAGTTGTTACTCCCAACAGATCATTGATATGCAGAAGGAATAATGTTGGTGCCAAAATTGATCCTTGTGGAACGCCGGAATTGATGCCAATGGTATCAGACGATACACCTGTTATATAGATTTACCATTGAGTCCATTGAGTGACTTGGGAAAACAAGGGATGTATGTTATTATTGATTAGTTACGGAATAAACAAATTCAGAGACGTTGGTACATTTTTCAATTCTACATTTTCCGATTACATACACAACAGTTTTGGCGACGAGGATAGAAAAGTATATAGGTAGACCCACATACAGAATGCCAGAAGGTAATGGAACTACAATTGCACCTTCATCAACGGCGCAAATACAGACGTCCTTCAATATTGAAGCATTTGAGCCAACAACGATGAATTGGAGGAGATGGCTTCAACGTTTAGAAGGTGCGTTCAAAATATTTCAAGTGGCTAGTCATGTCCGTGTGCATTACTTGTTGCACTACATGGGAAGTAATTCGTTCGAGATTATTTGCAACAAGATAGCACCAGAAGATCCTTACACGAAAACTTTCGAAGAGATAGTAGAAAAACTTGAACAGTTCTACTCTCCAGCTCCTTTAGAAATCGCAGAAAATTTTCGCTTTCACCAAAGGAACCAGAGGGAAAATGAAAGCCTACAAGAATTTATTGCTGCTTTACAGAAACTTTCAATCTACTGTAATTTTGGTACGTACCTGAAAACAGCACTAAGAAATCAGTTCGTTTTTGGGATTACAAGCAAGAGAATACAATCCAGATTATTGGAAGCTACAGAGTTAGATTTTGATAAAGCCGTCAAAATTGCTGTCAGCATGGAACTGTCAGAAAAAGATGCACATCAGCTACAGAGTGTACGAAATACAGGTGTTTCTACAAACATCAACTACATGGGGACCAAGTCGGAGTCGAAGAACAGATGCAGTACATTGACGAAGAGATCTATACATTCAAATGATACAAGGCCAAATAAATGTATTAATTCTATAATTAAATGTTACAGATGCGGTGGTGGGCATCTAGCTACGAACTGCAAAATGGATAAGAATATTCAATGCAGAGGATGTGGAGTTCGGGGACATCTGCAGAAGGTATGCATGCGGAAAATGTCTCAAACCACTAACCAAGTTGAAGAAGTTCAGGTAGAGGAGATTTTACAGATGGAACATCCAGAATATAGGAATAAATTCCTTACTACGTTGGAAATTAATGGTAAAACAATCGAAATCGAGGTTGACAGTGGTGCAGCTGTTACCTTGATGGGTAAGAACCATTTTATGTCTTTATTCCCCTTATCGTCCATCAACAGTACGGATTTGAAATTGATTAGCTATTGTAAAACTTCACTTCCGCTTCTTGGTTTTGTTACAGTAAATGTTAAATACAAAAATATTATGAAAGATTTGAATCTTTATCTAACAAACAATGATAGAGAACCCCTGTTAGGTAGAGAATGGATACATCAATTACATGTACAATTGGGAGAATTGAATGCTATTTGTTTAGATTCAGATAAGGATTTAGATGTTCTTAAAACCAAGTACCAAAGTATATTCGAACCGCGCTTATCAAAAATAACAGGTATTCAAGCCAAACTACATTTGAAACCTAATGCTAAACCTGTATTCTTGAAAGCTCGTACTTTACCATTCAAATTGATTCCACTAGTTGAAAAACAGTTGGAAGACTTAGTTGATGCAGGAATTTTTGAGAAAGTTAGCTCGTCAGAATGGGCAACACCAGTTGTACCTATTCTGAAGAGCAATAATACAGTGCGTTTATGTGGAGATTTTAGTGTTACAGTAAATCCACAGCTAATAATCGATGATCATCCTTTACCATCAACGGATGAGCTTTTCTCATCAATGGCCGGAGGCCAGACATTTTCGAAAATTGATTTACGTCAGGCATATTTACAAATGGAAGTCATTCCTGAAGATAGACACTTGCTTACAATAAATACACATAGAGGTTTGTTTCGTTGTAATCGACTTTTGTATGGCATTGCATCTGCACCTGCAATTTGGCAGCGGGAAATTGAGATAATTTTACAAGGCATACAAGGTGTATCAATTTTTTTAGATGACATAAAAATTACGGGGCCTACGAAAGAAATACACTTACGAAGACTCGAAAACGTTTTTCAGAGATTACAACAGTACAATATTACAGTAAATATTGAAAAAAGTGAATTTTTCAAAGATCAGATTCAGTACTGTGGTTATGTAATTGATAAACATGGTGTTCATAAGGATCGTAAGAAAATTGATGCCATAAATAACATGCCCAGACCCACAAACATCGGAGAGTTGAGGGCTTTCATAGGCATGATCAATTATTACGGGAGGTTTATCAAGAATTTGAGTTCTATACTATACCCTTTGAATAGACTTTTATGTAAAAATGTTTCATTCAATTGGTCAAAAGAATCGGAGGATGCTTTCCTCAAAGCTAAAGATGCCTTTCAAAGTGATGAATTTTTGGTACATTTCGATACAAAACTACCACTACTAGTAGCTGCAGATGCAAGTTCATACGGGGTGGGAGCTGTTTTATCACATTCATATCCAGATGGCACAGAAAGAGTTATACAGTACGCCTCACAAACACTCTCGGATACCCAAAGGAAATATTCACAAATCGACAAGGAAGCTTATGCTATAATTTTTGCCGTAAAGAAATTTCATCAATATTTATTTGGAAATAAATTTACATTGATTTCAGATAGTAGACCTTTAGTTCAGATTTTTTCATCTTCAAATAGGTTACCAGTTTACAGTGCAATGCGAATGCAACATTATGCAATATTTTTGAAAGGTTTCAACTATGATATCAGATACAAAAATACAAAATTACATGCGAATGCAGATTGTCTGTCCAGATTACCCATTAAACAAGAAAGTGGTTGTGATTTACAGGATGTAGTTGATATTTTTGAGATAGAAGTTATTGAAAGTTTACCAGTATCATTTGAAAATATAGCAGAAGCTACTAAAAATGATACCGATTTGAATGAACTGTTGATAAGTTTACAAACTGGAAAAGAATTGACAAAGAAAAATAGATTTAAAATGCCCATATCAGAGTTTAGTCTACAGCAAGGTGTAATCATGCGAGGGCATAGAGTTGTGATACCAAAAGCATTACAACAGAAAATGCTATCAGAATTACATACAGGGCATTTTGGTGTTGTTAAAATGAAAGGTTTGGCCAGAGGTTACTGTTGGTGGTCAGGAATTGATTCAGATATTGATCAATTAGTTCAAAATTGTGCTCATTGCAATGAGGTAAGGAACAATCCTTCAAAAGTACAGCCACACATCTGGGAACCTTCAACGGAACCATTCCAAAGAGTACATGCAGATTTTGCATCTTTCATGGAATACAATTTTTTCATTTTAGTAGATTCATTCACAAAATGGCCCGAAGTGTATATTGTGAGTAATATTACAGCCTCTAGTACAGTAAAAAAATGTCGAGAAATTTTTGCACAATTCGGGTTACCGAAATATTTTGTGTCAGACAATGCAGCGACTTTTACTTCACGAGAATTTCAAAATTTTCTGAAAGTTAATGGAATCATTTCCAAATTCACAGCACCCTACTGCCCATCTACAAATGGTCAAGCGGAGCGCTTTGTACAAACCTTGAAAAAATCGTTGAAATCCATAAAAAGCAATAATTCCTGTTTTGACATACATGCAGCTTTACAAAAAGTTTTGTTACAATATCGTATAATGCCGCATTCTTCAACAAACATGTCACCATCTAAACTTCTCTTCGGAAGGCAAATCAAATGTAGGTTAGATTTAGTTTTACCAAGTGAGATAAGTAACACTACATCAACTGTTAATTCTTCACTGAAATGTAGAGAGTTTAAGGGGGGAGAAAGAGTGGAATGTCGAAATTATATTGGTACACGAAAATGGATATTTGGAACAATAGAGAAAAGATTAGGGAAACTACATTATACAATCTTAACTGATGATGGACGATGTTGGAAAAGGCATATTAATCAATTACGTTCAATCGGAAGTAATACTACCACTAGAGATATGGAGTCGGATGAAAATAATCTCGACTATTTCATGCCATATGAGACTGAAGAACCTCAAACTAGAAGTACTAATGAACCTGTATCTTCAAAGTCTGAAGACATACCAACTGTAGAGCCTCAAGCAGATTTTCCCGAACCTCCGCTCCATGAGCAGCCAGAAGCTACCACCGCATGTAGACTTAGGAGGGCTAGAAGGAAGCCTTCTCATTTGAATGATTTTCAACTGTTTTGAATTGTTATTTTACAATAATCATATTACGTATCTCTTTGTGAGGAGGGGAAATGTTATATAGATTTACCATTGAGTCCATTGAGTGACTTGGGAAAACAAGGGATGTATGTTATTATTGATTAGTTACGGAATAAACAAATTCAGAGACGTTGGTACATTTTTCAATTCTACATTTTCCGATTACATACACAACAACACCGTCCACCACCACATGAAGCGATCTGCCTGAAAGAAAACTCGATAAGAGATGGCATAGCTGAGGTGGTAAGCCGTATGATGGTAGTTTGTGGAGGAGTCCTTTGTGCCAAACACGGTCAAATGCTTTCGATATGTCCAACGCGACAGCTAAAGATTCCCCGTGTTTTTCTAATGAAGCTTGCCATAAATGGGTGACGTAGGCAAGTAGATCTTCGGTGGCGAAAGCCGTATTGTCTATCATTTATGATTCCTGAGCTCTCCAGATATTTGATGAGCTCAATGTTTATGGCTTTCTCCATCACTTTGGAGATCACTGATAACAGGGCAATGGGCCTGTAGTTGTTGGGCAGGTTCTTGTTCCCTTTTTTGGGGATTGGTTGGACTCTAGCTGTCTTCCAGCATGATGGAAAAATACCCGACCTGTACGAGACGGTAAACAACTTGCAGAGAATCGGTGTTAGTTCTGGTGCACATTTTTTGAGGATAATGGGTGGGATTCCATCAGGACCGTTAGCCTTATTCGTTTTGAGACCAAGCAAAATTCGTTTGATAGTGCGTTGACGGAAGACGATTTCGGGCATTCGACTCTCAACCGGTGGAATGTCTGGCGGCACTTTTCCTTGGGAATCTAAAGTAGAGTTTGCTGCGAATATCTCTGCAAAGATATTTGCTTTCTCCTGCGATGTTGTTGCTAATGTGCCGTCGGAGTAAGTAAGGAAGTGAAGTTTACCATTATCACCGACCATGCATCACTTTAATACTTGTTTAACATGAAAAACCCAACAGGAAGATTGGCTCGTTGGAGCGTTAGGCTAATTCAGTTCGATTTTGAGATTGCCTATAGGCAAGGGAAACTTATCGTAGTCCCTGATGCACTATCAAGGAGTCCTAGCAATCAGGAGATTGATGAACCAATAACCGATGAAGAAATTTGTGTTATGAATTCAGATGAAGTCAGTAAGGCAAATTCACTGAATATTGATTTAAACGATTTAGATTCGTTTTATGTCAAAATGAGGTCAAAAATACTGGAACACCCTGGGGAGTACCGTCAATGGGCTGTCAAGGACGATTATGTCTATAAATTAGTGCCATCTGAAGTTTCATTGGATACCAATATCCCTGACTGGAAGTTATTGGTGTAAAAAAAACAACGTTCATCCATCATCTGGTCTTGATGTCAGTACAGCGGCACACGCTGGATATCTGAAAACCTATTCTAGAGTCATACTCACATATTATTGACCTAAAATGCGGTAAAATATAAATCATTATGTGAAATCTTGTAAAATGTGTGCATCACAAAAGTCACCAAACCACGCCAAGTTTGAATTGATGGGTTCACAGCGTAGTGTTAGGTTTCCATGGCAAGTTATTGCAATGGATTTGATGGGACCACTTTCCCGGAGTTCCAATGGTTACCAATATATTCTTGTCGTTTCTGATTGGTTCACCAAGTATCCTTCGGTATGTCCATTACGTAATGCCACTTCTAACAGTATCATTAAATTCTCAGAGAATGAAGTATTTTTGTTATATGGCACACCACAACAGATTGTGTGTGATAACGGTAAACAGCTAGTTAGTAAAGCTATTACAAAACTTGTTCAAGATTATGGGTCAAATTTTAGATATACTCCATACTATCATCCCCATGCAAACTATGTCGAACGATCAAATCGTACAATTTGCACGGCTATAAGATGTTATGTTAACGGTAACCATAAATCATGGGATAAAGAATTACCTGAAATTGCATACTCTACGAGGACCGCTGTTCATGAGGTAACAGGCTATAGCCCTGCATTTCTTAACTTTGGACGTGAAGTTCCATGCTCAGGAAAGTACTATGAGGCAAGGTTGGTAGAACTGATTATAATTTGTATAGGAAGGTTGCCTCGATCGATAGTGCGGCAAGGGGGGAAACGGTCACTCGTGACGTCACAGGCAGTAAGACGACAAGTTGTCAACCTTAAAGCAACATGTCATGAAATGTTTACCAAATAGAGTATACAAACATGATACAAACTTTTTGGTCTGCTCAGCATATTTATATTGATTTATAGTATATAATTATAAGTAAGTACCATTATAAAATATGGATATTTACATATACTTCTGTATAATACCTTCAATCTTCGAAATGAGAAGGCAATTTCGGATGGATCAGTAGTACAGAGAGGAATACCTATCTGAAATTTTGTTCCAGGGGCTATTTACCAGGTCGTGGTACCAGGTATGTGTGTTTTGAGGTATGGAGCATACTTATGGAGCTAGTGATTACTTATGCATTGATTATGAACCTACTCATCCTATAAATATCCTGCCAATCAGATAATGTGAACAAGAAACTACAGAAAATATAAGAATAATCAACTGATGATCCAGAAGTAGTAGCAGTGGACCAATATTCGTACACAACAGATCACTTATTTTATCAATATAATTCTGTATTCTGAAACATTAACAAACTTTCCTAGATACCTATAGAAAATACAAGAGGAAATAGTATTTCATTGTTTGATTATATTGTAGTCAAAAACAGAGCAATTGATCGAAGTATTTGAGCATAAAAAAATAACAAAATATGATTCTGAACAAAATTAATGAAAAATAACTACTATTATAAGTGAACCTATATATAAAAAAAGTTCAAGGAATCTCTCAAATAAACATAGCTCCTCTTCGTTGGGTAACGTACTCTTGCTCAAATATCTCAACTTGAAAACACGTGTGATATCTTCTGATGTCCATTTTACCCGTTCAGCAAGAATCTCAACATTCACAACTGGTCTGGTTCTGATCATTTTTCCAAACTTCCATACTTATGGTGTTTCTCTTGTTGTATTTGGTATTATTGATGGGATTCCTACCTTGAGTTTCCTTCTCTTTGGTGTGTGATTTAGCAATTCTGCTTGTGCCGTTCAAAGTCCTCGGCATCGAAATGGGCAGAACATATTCGCCAAGTTTTGGAATTAAATGAATCAAAATTACGTCCACAAAATTGAATCCATTACTCAGGAATAGACTCATCTTGTGGAAATTAATGAAAACACAAACTAAATTCACTAGTCTTATTACACTTGTACGAATTTTAACAAGAAGTGACCGAACAAATTATCATTTTTACATTTTTAAGTTCAAAATGGTTCAAATATTCGAAAATACTGACAACTGTCAACTCAATACATGCGCCGGCGTACATATCATACACGAAGTGTACGAAAGTGCTACACTTTTCGTGCAAAAGAAAGGGCCTATTACGTCATGAGTTACTCAAGGTTACTCGCGGGGTGCGATCGAGGCAACCTTCCTCTACAAAATAGTCATCAGTTCTACCAACCTTGCTATGAGGATGGTAATGTGGACGTTTTTGATTCAGGGGATAAAGAAAGATGGGTTCGAAATTTAGGCAATTCATCTGAAATTTTTGAAGATGTCCAAACTAAACTAACCGTTGCATATCAACGGAATGCAATGTATTATAATTTACGTAGAAGAGACATGGGATTCTTCGTGGGTGATAAGGTATGGAAAAAAATTTTGCTAAAAAGTTAGCACCGCGGTATTTTCTTTGTACTGTAGCAAAAAAGAAATCGAAACTTGTATATGTACTCAAGAATGAGGATGGTACAAATGCAGGAGTATGGCACATACAGGATTTGCAACCTTATGATGGGTCTTCGGTCGATACTGACGATGAGGTAGAAGAAAATAGTCAGAACGACGTTTGATCCAGAGGTTATCTGTTGCCTGAAAGCACCTCTCAGGGGGTTTTGTGAATAGTAGGGTAGGAGTAATTGTAAGTTCTGATCATTAGGAATAGTATTAGGTAAGGCCTAGGTTAGTTTTCATCATTCAAATCGAGCTCGATATTCATCTCACCATACACAAAAAATATAAGTGTACTAGGATTGTCCCCAATTAAAATAGACATGTGTGTGCATGCCTATTTTTTTCGTCGGAGGGGGGTGAATGTAACATTTGATTTTCCTCTTTTACCTCTATTATATGGGTTTGTTATTGAGTTAACCAAAAGTAACACTCAGTATATTATGATGATGTAAGATACTCAATAGATAACGTGACTGCAACACTTCACATTTTGCTATGGCATGTGGATTGAATATCCTGTGGTTGTTGAACCTCTTGTAAGCTGAACTTGAAGATTCTTTTGTCTTCGCGGTTTAACTTGATATCAGTTTCAGGATTGTATCTTCTGGGTATCCATAGCAGTAGTGTTGTAGTCCTTCATCATAGCTGTAATGATAAACGATTTACATTTTCAGTTGCTGTTGACTGATTGAGTGGAAAATAGTTCAAGTACACAATTTTACAGACCTGTTGGAGATTGATATATCCTTGCTGTTTTCAATTTGATTATGGATCCACAGAAATTTATGTTTGAGGTAGTTGTAATTAGGCAATCCAAACCACGTGACATTTTAGCTGACAAGATGGCGTCTGGTTGGCAAACAAAGATTATACATCACTTGTAATTGAATTGTATTTTGCCCGAATCACCTTATTATTCTGGTAGTTTTATGTGTCAGGTGTTTGAGGGAGTCTCGGAGCTGAATTGAACAGTGCTTCAATATGCTGAGTTCATATTTCCAGAAGTTATTGCAGGAAAACCCAGAGGTTGGTAAGAGGTAAACATGAATATTTATTGTTTTTTCGGCTATTTCTCTCAACTAACCAGTAAATTTTCATTCCTGAAACTATCATACAACCATAATTTGTTTGTAGATATCTGATGAAGCTGATGTTGATCAAGGATTTGAAGCCCTTCACATCTGAAACTGCTGACTGATTAGACTACCTCATAATTATACTCTCCTACTATTTATAGTGTACCACAGTTTCTACCCTCATGAGCAAATGAAAGCATTCAAAACTCTTGTTGTTCACAAGAATTTTTCACCAACTTTTGTCCAGGAAGTAGACAGGAAGATGAATGATTTCCATGTCATAGTTGGAAAGGTAACTTTTTACTTTTATACCTAAATAACTTTCATGATAGGAACATTTTGAATGATGAAATTATGTTATTCATATATTTTTAAATATATTTCCTACCTCATATTCATGTATATCTTATGCAATTTTTTTATAGGTAAAATATTCACAGATTCTGTGCTAATGAGTAACTTGAGGCTTGGGCAAGTAAATAAGGAACAGTTTCATGTACTGATGTATGTGCTTTGTGGCCCATGCCACCACTCTCACCATGATTGTGCCCATCATACCAATAGCAGAAATGGACATAGGTACACTTGCTCTGATGCTCTGGCTGGTTTAATACAAAATCCCTTCTATATCTTCAATGTCCGAGAAACATGTTTTTTGGGAACAACATTCACAAATTGCTTTGAAGTTTCATGCTGAAGTTATAATACCTGGACTTTTGGGTGGATATTGATTTCACCAGAAGTGAACTATTGGTGTAAGTGTTCAAATGCTGATGATGGAACCCCTATGACTAGTTGTGACAGTGATGAAGGGAAATTGTATGGTTCTATTTTAAATGTGTAGATATTTTAGGTACACCAGAATCAGCATGGTTTTGTGAATTCTGATTCAACAAGTTCTATAAAAGAAATATGTACCTATTCATAATAAATATATCATTCAATCATTGTTTATTATTGTTTCTATCAGATCACTGAATAACTATAATGTTCTATGAAGATTTTTTCATGACTCATGTAGATCTTTTGTAATATAGTGGAATAATACAATGTATTTTTCATTTAATGAATATTACAATTATTTTGATATACTTACTTTAATACTTTATTTGTCTTACATTTATAATTGATAAAAATAAATCACAACAAACTGTAATTTGTAAAAGTACTTATAATCTTGTAGATTTTCACCAATTTCTTCTATTTCTTTATCTCCCAGGACACTTTCTTCATTACACTAAAATAAATGAAAAATGATGTAGTAGTAGTAGTATCAGGTAATTAGGTGTTTTCTTGAGAACATACCAGGTCTCTCGGTTCTGATGCTTGATTCATGATTTGAACCTTTTGTCTGCTCTCAATTTTTGATCCACATCAGTCTTGCATTTCGAATGGACAAGAGATTGATGACCCATATTATATTGCAATGGGACCCAAGCTGGATATTCTCATCTTTCAGGCACTACGTTCTCCTACAAGGTAGATGATTTATTTATGTAAGTATTAGAAACATGATGTTTCCAAACTGTAGGACCATCAAAAGTAATGTGTATTGGTTTATTTTATCAAAATGAAAGAAGATAAGTTTTCCATAGGATGAAACATCATTTCTAGAGTAGGTAGGTACATATGAATAATATTGAAATCCTTTTTCTTAGGTACCTGTTATGAAAATAGTGTCTGCCACATATCCTCTGGTTTATTATGATTGATTCTGTTGCTGATTCTTTCTCTTCATGGCTGCTATCCACATTTCCCTTATTTTTCTTGATAGATCCTTCATCTGTGGGTAATGCTCAGAGTTTTTCACAGTATTACAGTAGGAATGTGACAAAACAGCAAATGGTCCCGATCTGCACTGCTTCCACAATCCACCACAATTCACGTTACTGGCAATTTTTTCTTTGAAATCATACTGAGTTTTCATTGTTCACAATAAATCTAGCCAAAACTCGATAAAATAATACTGTAAGAGGCTTCCAGAACCCACAAAGTTCTCAAGTAAACAAACTTGTCTTTGGTTTATTTGCCAACCAGACGCCATTTTGAAATTATTTGACAGGTCGTTGGATTGCCTAATTGTTGACATCCATATTTCAGTTCCAGCCTGACAGTCAATTGGTTATGTGAAGCATTAGGTTATTTCGCTTCGGCCATAGCACTGTGGATTTATTTCCTTCTTCTTGTATTTTCGGCTCACTGGCAACAATGTGATTAGACCGATGGTACTGTGGTTCCGTGTCGAACCTAACTTCACAATCCTTGAAAGACTGGCAAAGGCCCAGTGGCCTAATAGGACAATTTCCTTAAATAATCTAGGTAATTCAATAATTTCTGTTGGTAACATTTATTTGCTGGATAAGATTCCAACTGTACTTGCGCAGTGAATCATTTCTAATTTGAAGCAGTTTTTTATAAACGGTTTCGTTTTCTGAGTGCACAGGAAGGTCTTGAAAATCCTTGATTTCCTTCTTCTCTACCGAGAGTAGGCAAGATGGGCAGCTTGTTTTCCATTTTCCTGCCAACCTTTGTGGGGATTAAAACCCATATTTTCGGCCGTTCCAGACGGAAGGTGAGCATTTTTGGGGTCTACAAACCTATTCGAGATATACAAATTGTTAGTATTATCCCAGATTTAGTGGCCTGTCCATGGCGGATGTCCTGTGGAACGCCATTGTAGAGTGGAAAATTGAATCAACTTTGGGAGCACCTCTTGATCCCATTCTGAGCATCCACAAAACCAGGGGGTGACTAGGAAGCCTCAACATCACGTGTGCTGTGAAGCCACTGCTTATTTTGAGGTTTTTCTCTTGATTCCACCTCGTTGGAATTCCAAGATGATTTCAGGATGACTAGGCAGCTCCAGGAGACCTTCTTTTTTTTAACTGTACCAACCAGGACTTGGAAGTTGGAGTTCACTGACAGTAAAGGACAGATCAGCACTACATGCTCTGCAGGCACATAGGGTCAGATCCATTTTGATTACCCTTTTGTTCCTGATGATGCAGTAGTGCACAGCACTAAGTTACCATTCAAATCTTACTACTCCTAACTACATATTCTGAATTTATATTTGAAATACCACTTAACTAAAAATATAAGGAGAATTCAGTCACTTCTGTGAATCGGAAATATAGGCCTATATAGAAGGAGAGTACTTTGAGATTTCTACATTTTTCTTGTTCTGCTCAGGCATTCATTTTATATGACTCTGATCAGGTGATTTATCATTTTTCTGCTCAATAAGGTGTTACTGAAAGTATCATTGTGAATTGCCTGTCACATAAACCTTCTTTGAACAAGCTCAAGAATATATCTGGTACAGTTATTTGGTGTTTCATTAATTTTAAATTATATCTTCAGTATTGAATTTTCTTAGTTTTCCTACAATTGAAAACTGGGTGGCGCCTGGCAAACAAGGTCCCGAAGAATACTTTACTTCTTGAATCCACAGCCTGCTCCCAAACAACAGAGCTGCCGTGCGTATAACTCAACTACACACTACACTGAGGAAAAAGCTCTAATTAAATCGTCTTATTATGTCTTTGTTGATTATAGTCATTCAATATCTAATGATGTTCACCCATGTCATGTATAAAAATAGCGCAAACGACTAGTTATCACAATTAGAGACGTTTTATAGAGAGTACACCAATAAGCCTCATTAGACGTCTTGTAAGTATAATAAGATCATACCCTATGATAATGAAAGCAGTCGAGTGATTTTTAATCTAATAACCGTAATTCGTTATCTAATTACTTTTATTGTGAAAATGTATGGCGATCGTAGACGAACGCGTTCGCGCCATGTTCGGGTACGACAGTGATGTCAACTCGTACTACTCGTAGGCATATTCCCTACATGTAGAAAACATTTTGTTCAAATTATTGGTGCGTTGGGATGTGAGGACAGATTTTTGAATAGTCCAGAATTGTGGGGAATTTTCGACTGTTCTTGTATACGCATACATGTAGTTATGAAAACAAAATGTGTCAAAAATACCTTCCTGAGATACCTATAATTTGCAATATTGAGTTACTGTCGAATCGATTATTTTATTTTTGTAAACCCCCGTTTCATAAAAAATACGTGTTTTCTATCTAAATGGATTTTTGAACCTTGAAATTAATATTAAATATCACCCTTATATCACTGAAGAATTCAATTTGCTAGATCAGTTATATAAAAATAACGTTCCTTTGAATATAAATGAGTTGTAAGGATTTTTTTCCAATGTAGAGAATTCTAATAGGTTCGTGTAGGACAAAACGTATTTGGAAGGTTGGCAACAATGGTACCAGCCCCGCAGTTTTTTGCGCTTTCGCGGCATCCTGCAATCCCGGCATTTATTTGCGTTTGGCCGTTGGCGTTCCTGCTGCTAAGTGCTAAGTAGGTCAGTGTAGGGGTCAGTTGTGTGAAGTGAATCTTTCGGTTTTCGCATGTCGCATGGTTTTCGCTGTCGCTGTGGCTGTGACGCTGTGTTTCATAGTGAGAGAAGATCTACAATCGCACAAAGCCTACAACTACAACAATTGAACAATTAACGGATTAAATAGAGTTTGTGTCCAAGTGATAGTGAAACTGAAACTGCGAAACTGCAAACTGCGAGCTGCAAGTACCTACTGCAACATGGACTATCAACTCCAACTGATAGAGTGGGGATTCTGCGAGTACGTTTCCGCATTCGAAGGTAATAATTAAGGTTGAGTACCTACCTATCTATCTTCATTTTATACAATCATAATGCTGGGTTTATAGATTCAACTAAACTAACAATTATGAATTAATAATTAAGAATTACAATTAGAGAATTAGGAAGGTGTTTATACACATCTACTAAAAACTAAGCTTCCATCATTTTCAAAATGCCTTGATATTCATAATCCTTGTCAAATATTTGTGAAAAATTTCAATTATAGGCTATTTTATGGGGTATTTTAATGGAGCAATCACAAGAACATGAAAAAGTTTTGAACCTGAAATTTCACCAAATTTCACTTTGTATAACAAGCCCACAAAATTCAACAATGATATTTACTGACATTCTAAAATCCATCAACAACTCTTTTTGTCAGCATTTGTCACCAGTTTGTCATGTTCTGCATGTTTTCTCAACAAAATTCTTAATTCTTAGTTGTTAAGTTGAAAGTTGGCCAACTTTGTAATTATTAATTCTTAATTTAAATGACAGATGTAAATGTATAAACCCTATATTATGTTCTTGTGTATTCAACATTCTTAGTTCTTAATTGTTAGTTGAATTCTTAGTTTAGTTGAATCTATAAACCCAGCATGACGGGTATATTCTTCATCAGTGTAATATTCAATGCACATACAAAATTCGATGAGATGACAGTGAACGTGTGGATTTATTCGGCATCATTTAACATTTAACTAGCCAGACCCAGAAGGTTATTACCATTTATGCTCAACAGCTCTACATGTGCACAACAAATCAAAAATCAAAAATAAATAGTACGCAGTACGCATGCGCACAAGTCAGTTCCAAAGATGGTAGGTACCTATCATAACATCAATTTCTATTTTTGTTTCATTATTTTTTTGCACTATATTTCACGATACACATACTCACATCAACAACACGCAATGAAACAAATATAAAATTATGATGAACTAATTAATGAATAATTTTTATTTTTAGGTTAATTACGTTTCCGGCGGACCAATCCGCGATCATGTCCATACTAGGGTACCTTGATGAAAATTTGACGTATTTGTCATCTTCAAATACGTCAAATTGACATCAAGGTACCTTAGTCCATACTAGGTTGCGCACAATAGGAAAATTTCGTTCATTTAACGGTAAAAAGTTAGTACCTACCTAAAAGTTGGCCAACATCTATTGGGCCAACATTCTACTTATTAATCTGAAAATATGGAGTTCATCAACTCATAAATGATAATAATTGTTAATTGATAATTATTGTTACCATGATAATTGTTAAATGATGCTATACATAAATCCACACTTGTGACCTTCAGGTGAAAATCGAATGTTATTTCAATCTAACCCATCTGGCTTTCTCGATTAACCTAAACCATAAAATAAGCAAATGCAAATACCTACCTACCTATATTCTGCTTTGGTTCTAAAACTCTCAATAGGTTGAACTTCTTTGATGTATATACCTACTGCTTATACAGGGTGGTTCAAGTTTTAAGGCAGAAACTGAAATGCGTGATAGATCTCATCATTTTAATCAAAAAAGTTCATATATAAACATGGGTCCGGTCTCGATCAGTAGCGGAGCTACAGGGGGTTAAAATCTTTAAAATGCTACAAATGATGATCTCCTGGGAAGTATCAACCACACCAAATTTCAGATTGATATCTTCAAAAGTGAGCGAGATATTTCAATTAATAGAAAAAAATCATTATACTTCAACCGAGACTTTAACCCCCTGTAGCTCCGCTACTGATCGAGATCGGATCCATGTTCTTATGAACTTTTTTGATTGAAATGCGATCTATCACCCCATTTCAGTTTCTGCAACTTGAACCACCCTGTATATTTACAGGGTGGCCAAAATAAGATTTTTTATTTTCTCAATGAGAGACACCCTGTTGATGTAGAGTGAGAAGAGAGAGATGCCCATTTGGCATTCTGGATTATACCTACCTATACCATAAAAAAAGCAAATATGTTCCACTTTGGTTTTAACTCTCAATGGTTTGAACTTCTTTGTTGTACTAATATTAATTTATAGGGTGTCCGAATTCAGATTCTCTATCTTCTCATGTGAGAGAGAGATAGAGAGTCATATAGAGAGGTAGGTAGAGAGAGGGAGATAGAGAGAGAGATAGATAGAGATAAAGAGAGTGAGAAAAAGAGAGAGAGATAAAGAGAGTGTGAGAGAGATAAAGTGAGTGTGAGATAGAGAGATAGATAAAGAGTGTGAGAGAGAAATGAAGAGAGTGTGAGAGAGATAAAGAGAGTGTGAGAGAGAGAAATAAAGAGAGTGTGAGAGAGAAAGGAATAAAGAGAGTGTGAGAGAGAGAGAGAGAAATAGAGAGAAAGAGAGATAGAGAGATAGAGATAAAGATAGTGAGAAAGAGAGAGATGAAGAGAGTGTGAGAGAGATAAAGAGAGTGTGAGAGAGATAAAGAGAGTGTGAGAGAGATAAAGAAAGAAAGAGATAGATAAAGAGAGTGTGAGAGAGATAAAGAGAGTGTGAGAGAGATAAAGAGAGTGTGAGAGAGATAAAGAGAGTGTGAGAGAAATAAAGATAGTGTGAGAGAGATAAAGAGAGTGTGAGAGAGATAAAGAGAGTGTAAGAGAGATAAAGAGAGTGTGAGAGAGATAAAGATAGTGTGAGAGATAAAGATAGTGTGAAAGATAAAGATAGTGTGAAAGAGATAAAGAGAATGTGAGAGAGAGAGAGAGAGAGAGAGAGAGAAAGAGTGAGAGATAGAGAGAGAGAGAAAGAGAGAGAAATAGAGAGAGATAGAGAGAGATAAAGAGAGTGAGAAAGAGATGAAGAGAGTGAGAAAGAGAGAGAGAAAGAGAGAGAAAGAGAGAGAGAGAGAGATAAAGAGAGTGTGAGAGAGAGATAAAGTGTGAGAGAGATAAAGAGTGTGAGAGAAATGAAGAGAGTGTGAGAGAGAGATAAAGAGAGTGTGAGAGAGAAATAAAGAGAGTGTGAGAGAGAAATAAAGAGAGTCTGAGAGAGAGAGAAAGAGAGAGGGAGAGAGAGGGAGAGAGAAAGAGAGAAAGAGAGAAAGAGAGAAAGAGAGAAAGAGAGAAAGAGAGAAAGAGAGAAAGAGAGAAAGAGAGAAAGAGAGAAAGAGAGAAAGAGAGAAAGAGAGAAAGAGAGAAAGAGAGAAAGAGAGAAAGAGAGAGAGAAAGAGAGAGAGAGAAAGAGAGAGATGCTTCGATAATTAACTCATCTGTTCAATTAGTTGGAAAGGTTGATTTTATTTTTCAGAAGAAGGGATTGATGATTCCAGTTTCGCATTGCTGGACGATGAAACCATAAGAAATATTTTTGAAAAAGCAGGACCCAGGCTACTTTTCACAAAACTGTTCAATGATCTGAAATCATCGAATAAAGAAAATACGAGAGAAAATGTGTCTAATAATTCTGGGCTAATAATGGTAAGTATGTATGTTTTCTGAAATCCTAATTTCAGCAAGTTTCTCCCTTTTAAAATTTTTGTTCAAGAAAGCTTGAAATATGATGATTTTCATACACCCTGTATATTTCAATCTACTCAATAGGGCACAAATATAGTCATTGGTGAGTACATATTTCAGTGTTTGTATCTTTCAATACTGTTTTAGGTAGATACATCCCAAGATGCATCCATAGATCCGAGCATAGCATCTTCCATCATCTCTACCCCTTCAAGTTCATATATATTTGAACCAGATGAGGAGATGAGAAGTTTATTATTCGACAAAAGTGGAATGGAAATAGAAGAGATTCCAAATGACAAAAGAAAGGGTGAAGATATGAACCTCAGTAGGCACAAAAAAGTACAAAGAACATCTCAGAGTATATTTCCTCAAGTGAGTTATTACCTTTTTGTCCTATATTTAATTTTTGAGGAACCTCATCTTATTATTGGTTGAATAATTTGATCCTTGGAATATTATATCACTCTATCTCACTTGAAAATTTTCTGTAGGGACTGGTCACTTTGTTAGAAAAATATACTGATGGTAAAATTGTTATACTGAATAAGAAGAAACTAAATAATGATCACCGCCAAAAACTATGCAAGGTCATAGTTAATGAACTGATTTCTCTGTTTGGTCCTGAGTAAGTGACTTTCCTTTTCACCATTCTAGACACTCGATCATCGTTTACAGTCAAATTGGTATCTTATAATGTACACCTATTTTTTTCACAAATTGTCTCTTTCAGTCTAAGAGCACACCAGTTCGTGCAAGTTTGTGAAGAAATTGAAAGGGTTTTCGAAAATGAACTAACAGAAACTTATTATATCCCATACTCAGCTGGGGGAGAAAAATCAAAGAAAGGTTCTGGGCCAAAAGGCAAATTATGGTGCAGGTATGTGAATGTGAGGGCTGCTTTACGGTTGGCAAATGCTCAAAAGAAACCTCTAGAAATTGAAAAGAGAATGAGTCCTGAGGAGAACATCGAGAACATGAAACAATTAGATTTTCTGAAAGTAGGTGTAGAGCCATACACTAAAATTCTGTCAGCTTGGGAAGACACACATAAGCTTAGGCGTAAATTGTACCAGAACACTGAACTTTCCAAAATATTCAATGACTTCCCATGTCTCAGAATGAATTCTGGCATTGAACTGGTGAGTATGAAAAAAATAACCTAAATTAATGTTGATACCAGTAAACGGGAATGTAAGAGCCTAGTTAGAGCAAATTAAGTTTCTCTCAGGTTTCAACAGTGTTATATTAATTAGTATGCAATGCTGTTGGTAGATAATTAATGATGTGCAATAATACTGAAAACATGCATCTAGGTCTTACTGCTCCTTAAATGTTTTTAAGTGTTTTCCTTATTTTATTTCATCAAGATACTGTCTCCGCTATCAACTCCTATGTGTATGTATAGGCTAGTGAATATTGGGGATTGCAGCAAAGAGAAAAGTAGACTTTAAAGTTTGTCTGAGCTTTTGTATAGCTTCATTTCCATCATCAGAGAAACTACAATGAAGAATATAATATTGTATTTCGAAGAATATAATCTTCAAATGAGGTACATTGAAAAAATATTGATTGAGGTTGTTTCCTCGGTTGTTTCTTAAAAATATTGAAAATATCTAAAACATTTTGGAAGAACATTGAAGAGTCAACTATTCTTTTTGTTGCAACTTCCAATATTCACAAGCTTGAACCTAACTTGACAGCAAAGACTACCCTTTCAAAATAGGTACCTATTTGTATATTCATATTTATTTTCAGATCGAAACAGATTTCAATAATAGGTTCCCTGATAAAATCGATCGAATATATTCAGAATTTCCTAAAGTGGCACAAGCTATATTGAAAGAGGCTGCGGAACGAAAAATCGAAATTGATTCAAGGAAAGGTGAGGTTTTTTGCATTTTATTTTTCAATTTTGATTTCTTCCATTGTTCGAGCAGAAAATCATCCTGATCATTACCCAAAACATTCATCCATACCAAGTTATCCTGGATTGATAAAATTAAAATCATTCTGAATGAATACACCTGTATTTTTTAAGAAAAATTGAATTGAATTATTGTTTCTGGTCTCATTTTCAGATGAATCAACAGAAGCTCTGCTCATTCTTCCTTTTCTGTTTTCTCCAATAACCCTAAAAAAAAAACAGAAAGGGCATTACATGGAAACCCACTAGATCTGAAGTTCAGGAGAGTTTTTTTCTACATGTCACGGTTAGTCATTAGCAACTGTGTATTGTTGAGTTTGATCAAGGTGGAATTTATAATCAAATACAAATTGTCCAATGCCTGCCTTCCCCATAACTTCTAAATCGTATACAGCGTGTCTCATAATTAGCGTGCAATACTTCACCAACAGATTTTACGATCAACAATAAGAAAAAAAGTTCCCATAAACTTGGGTCTAGTACTCCGATAGTACCCTGAAGATGGTTTTTATTTTGAATCTCATAAACTGTTGATAGCAGAATTATGAAATTCTGCACGTCGGCTAATCTTTTTATGTTTAATAATATGCGATGATCATAATTTCAAAATTTCATCCAGAAATTGGTCAAACTGTGGGGGCTGTGGCGTAAAATCACCCCAACTTTTTTAATTGCAGTTTTTCTGCAACTTCATCATACAACTCATGAAATCATGAAACTCTGAACCCTTTTGCATGAAAAGGTTCCTTTGTTTAACTCTTATAGGAAGCGCAGTTCTAGAGCAAAATCGATTTGAACGATAACATGCAAGGTAATTTATGAAGCATTTTTCAACCCAAGTTCATAGGAACCTCTCTTTATTTTTGATCGTTAAATAAATATGCTGGTGAAATATTGCACGCTAATTATGGGACACCCTGTATATCACGAATAATGTTATATACAAATATCAAGTGGATATTAATTTTTTAAATATTTCTCCATGTCTCCATGTCATTCTTGAATATATTATTTCTAGAACTATGATGAGCTAGAAGAGAGGATAACTACTAGAAGGACCAAATTGAGGAGTTATGGAATGACCATGCAACCATTTGCTGTTATAGTTAATGAAACCAAGAACTTTTATATCGTTATTGACGATGTCAAATACAAACTTGAGTCTGCAATAAGAACACTGGAGTTATTGTTCAAATTTTTCCATGCCCTGGATGTGGAGTACCCTACTGAATGTGAGCATGTGTGGTTATTCATCCAAGACTTAGTTTTTTCCATGAAGTCAACAAAAAAATGCCCATCAACGGTAACTCTCATATCTGATTTAGCATATCATTTGAGTATGAAGTAGGACCTAATAGTTTCACTCTTTGATTGCAGTTCCTGGCTTGAATTAGTTGACTAGTCATCATTTATTTTTGTACCTTGTGAAGTAATGTTTTAGTTATCACTCATAAAATGCCGAACTGTAGCATTTGTTATAATCGTTTTTTCACAATTAATGCTCTAATTGTTCATTTGAAAATTATCCATAGATGTGATGCTAATAGCCTTTACTTTTGTGCTGATGGAAACTGTAAAAGAAATTTTCCATCATTAAATTCCTTTCGTAAACATTTGAAAAATCATGTAAGTTGTCACCAAACATGTAATTCAGAAGTTTCTACTCTCAGTAAGGAAGTCAGTCATTCAGATGATGGAAATGGAGTTTTTGAAGAAACTCAGCATTCTATAACTGTTTCCAAAATCATTGCAGATGGAGACATTGTTGATTTACACAGTGAATTCAAAAATGCAATCATACAGAATAATATTTCATTCATTTGCAAATTTTACAATGAAAAAACTTTCTGCAGGAAAGATATTCAAAAAGTAATGAATTATGTGAGTGAATTACTTGGAAAACCACTGAATATTTTCAAGAAGTTTTTTCTAGAACAAGTTTCACAAAAATATTCTATATCTGATATTGATAAAGACCAATTCAGGAAATTTATGGAAGAATTAGAAAACATGTTTGATGACTTCAGAAGTGAACATTTACGATTGAAATATTTGGAAGAATCAGGATATTACATAAAACCTATTGAATATGTCATTGGTCAGCGTTTGGTAAATAATAAAAAATCAGAACCATCTCCAAAAAATTATACTGCTCAACATATTCTATTAAGGAATGTTCTAGAAAAATTCATGTCTTTACCAAATATCTTACTTGAAACTATTCAGTACATGGAAAAGTTGAGAAGTGAACCATCAATACAAAATATAGTTCAGACCAAATTTTGGAAAGCGAAAATTGATGTTTATGAGGAAAATGATATTGTCATACCATTATTCATATATTTTGATGAGTTTGAAAGTGGAAATCCCCTTGGCTCTCATTCAGGTATCCATAAATTAGGTGCCATTTACTGTTCAATTGCATGTTTGCCACCAGCATTTGAATCACGTTTAGAGAACATATTTTTGATATCTTTATTCCATGCATCAGACTTGAAAGAATTTGGTGAAAATGTGTTATTCAGAAAAATGGTATTTGAATTAAACCATTTGAAAAGAGAGGGGATCACTGTGAAATTACCTGATAAAAATGTGAGATTATATTTTTGTACTGCCTTATTTTTGGGTGATAATCTTGGCCTCAATACAATACTTGGTTTCAAAGCAGGATTCCGGTCAAATTCATTTTGTCGTTTCTGTAAGCTCATCCGAGCAGAAACAGAAATATCAACCATTGAGAATTCAACAAAATTACGAAATATTGACAATTATTCAAGCGATTTAGCAGCCAATAACTCTTATTCAACTGGAATACATTTCTCCCCGATTTTAAATAATATTGATCTCTTCCATGTCACGGAAAACTATTGCGTTGATATAGCGCACGACATTTTTGAGGGAGTAGGGGTATTTATTATGTGTGAGCTATTGTATCAATTCGTCATCGTAGATAAATATTTCTCTCTAGAAATTTTGAACAATAAGATACAATTCTATAGCTTCACTGCAAATCATAACAAACCACCACTTATTTCCCATGAAAATCTGAAGAAAAAGTCTTTGAGAATGTCTGCATCTGAAATGAAGAATTTCATTCTACATGCAGGTTTGATTCTTGGGAATTTGATACCAGTAGGTAACAAACATTGGCAGCTCTATATTTATTTAAGAAAGATATTGAGAATTGTACTGAGCAACTTTGTTACATCAGCTATGTGTAAAGAATTAACTGAATTGATAAGTCATCATCATGCACTTTATATGAAATTATTTTCTCTGCCTCTGAAACCCAAGTTTCATTTCATGACACATTATCCATCAATTATCAACAAAGTTGGTCCATTAGTGAAAACTATAACTTTGAGATATGAATCTAAGCATCGACAGCTTAAACTTGCTGCCAATGTTGTTTCTTCTAGAGTTAATATTACCCATACACTTGCTGTGAAACATCAATTACAGTTGGCTTCACGATTGGTTGATAAGGAAGGTTTAGTGAATTCAATCTCATTTTCACAGAACAAACCCTCGAATAGTAACATCAATGACATTCTTTCAAGTATTCATTTAGAAGAGTTCAAAACAAATGTCATCAATGTGCACAGAATAACTTATAATAATACAGTTTTCAAAATAAAAGATGCAATTGTGATTTCTTGTGATGAATATCCAAAATTTGGAATTATCACAGCAATAATAATAAGTGAAGAAAAACATATTTGTTTCATTTATAACATAGTAGAAAATATAAGCTTTTGTGAACATTTATTTGCTTATGAAGTGAAAGAATCTCATGATATACAGTATATATTACTGAATGATATTTATTATTTTGACACATTTGGAACTGTTTTACGTAATGGTAAAAGATACATCACACTTTTCTCATAAACATCTATTTTTAGTATGTTATATTTCATATGAGTACACTGTCTCCAACCATCTTTCAAATGTGCCTCAAATATTCTGTTGCAACTAACAACTTCGTTTCAATTCCCTGTGATTGGTTTTCAATTATCATAAACAATCTAGACATTTTCTCCTGTACACTTCATGTCAGTGGAAAATGCACGAAGAGGTTATCGAAAATAGTCCACCTACTCGAGCTAGTTCAGTCGGAATTTTGAGAAAGAGATCTACCAGAAACTAAAATAATCGAGAAATTGTCTACAAAGGGTGTAACAAATTCGTGGCTGAGCAGTTGGATCTCGGTACCCTTAAGAGATACAGAGTCGGTCAAATCAGGACAAAGTTACGCTTTTTCAAGCTCAAAGAAATGCTGCTTCAAAGTTTGAAAATTTCCAATCATTTCCGGAGACATCCACAGAATAACAAAATTGTGCAAAATTCTTTTCAATAATTTCTCATCAGTTTATTTGAAGAGATATTTTGGAATGAATGACACTTCATCATTGTCACGACGTTTCTACTTCAAGCAGCCACCAGCTTTATTTTTTAAAAACGGACCTTGATTTTTCATTTCGTTTTTCGGTAGTTCTCGACCTCCTCGATACAATGATTTACTACAAAAATCAAATCAATATTTCAGTGGTAAAAATTGGTTGGTTGATTATTGTTGTTGTTGCATCATCGTATCGAGGAGATCAAAAAATATCGAAAGACAAAATAAAAAATCCAGGTCCCTATGTAAGAAGATGAAGTTGATGGTGATGGCTGCTTGAAGTAGAAACGTCGGATTTTCAATTTGACAATTCCTTTTTGTGGAGGAGAAAAAGTGATAATGATGACGTGTCATTTATTTCAGAATATCTCTTTAAATAAACTGATGAATGAATGACAACTATTTTGCACAATTTTGTTTGTGCATACCCAGAAATGATTGGAACTTCGAAGCATCATTTTGTTGAGCATGAAATAGCGCAACCTTGCCCTAATTTGACCTACTTTGTATCTCTTGGGGAGAAGGTATACCAAGATCCCCATGCTTAGTCACGAATTTGTTACACCCTGTATATCATATGCATCGAAAAGAACGTTTATTTGTAACCCGCAAAGAATATTTGAGTTCCACATACATTTTTTCAGCAAAATAGTACCAAGTTGACTCGAGACAGCTATCCCTAGGAGTGATATTTTGATTTGATAGGTATATTATTATTTATTTTTTTTTAAACTCAGTTATAGTTGAGATTTAAGGTATAGGTCTCTTGAATGTAGATATACCAATTTGTTCCTATTATTTTAGCTTGTAGGTATTCTTCAAGAAATTAATTTATTTTGTCAAACCATTTCCACTCATTGAATGGAGTTATTGTTTATTTTGGTTGAACCAATAAAAATTTGTATGATTGTGTGCTGAATAAAAATACTTTTTTTCTGATTTTATATTTTCATTGCCTTTCATCAACAGAAGTAGGTATTTAATTTTGGTTGCATCAGTGAATTTTCATTAGAACAGTAAAAGTAGTCCTGAACCAATCCTAAACGAATCCAGTTAGGTCAAGTTGATAATCAAATCATTTTCCATCAACAAATTTTAGAAAATTAATAAATATCATCTATTGGGTTCATTTTTTTGAACTTCTTTTTAGTTTGGCTACTTCAATTTGTTTTGCCTATATAGACATCCTTTCCTGTTATTGAGAGAGTATCATTAGGATACAATTTTCTATCAAGACTCAGCAATATTCTGTTAATATCAATTATTGCTTTTTCCTCTGGGTACAGCATGACCTGTCCTTATTAAATTATTTTACACAAGTCAAAGTTCGAAGCAATAGTCAATATAGACAGAATATTGATGTGAATCTTGATAGATAATTCGTATCTTAGTGATACTCTCTCAATTATGTACAGAAGAGGAAAGTGAAGGTGAAAACGATTTGGAGTAATCTCCACTGAAGAAGCTCCAAAAAAATGAATGTAATATATAATGTTTATTTATTTCCTATGATTTTTTGATGAAAAATGATTCGCTTATCAGCTTGACATAACTGAATTGATTAATTACTTTAATTAATTAATTTAATTACTTTAATTAATTAATTTAATGCCAGTCATGGGTTTGAGAGAATAACAGCAACTATACTAGTTAATTATCCTAACGCAAGTCTTGAATGATACCTATTGGGTTACCAGAAGAATGCAACGAGAGTCTGCAATTATAGATATTGAGTTTGGCAATGCTGGTAATTAAAGTACTGAATGACATCAATTCAACCCTTCGATCGAATCAATACACCTTATCGAATGATCATAATTCGTTCATGGTGAAGCCTTAGAGACATACCTAATTAAATTCTTTGATAACTGTTATTGAGTTGTCGTAGCAAAATGAATTGAATAAGAATAATAAGACAACTAGGCTGTCCCCTATTTAATTGAAGTTTTGTATGAAGGTTATCGAATTTCTAATAACCGTTATTCGTTTTTTTTCTCAGTGTAGTCTTGCAATTTCCAATTCACTAAATAATATTCATAAAATTGCAAGAAAGAGCTATAGAACATAAAAGTGATATAATAATTATAAGTTCAGAAATTGAAATAACACTCACCTATGAACCAGAGATTGAATGGATAAAATATCTTCCAAATTTTTCCTGACCAATCGCATTCAGAAGAAAACTCTGGAGAAATATTCATATAGTAATATTTTGTAGATGTGAATGATTTATCATCAATAATATATTCCGAATATTCATTGAAGGAAGATTCACAATTTCAAATAATTCATTGCCATCAGAGTGCTATTGTATAATATTTATTCAAGGCAAATTAAATATAGACGAAAATTCAGTTGAATAATTGGCCTCACAGATGAACAACAAATATTATACTAGAAAAATATGGAATGTGAACATTTCAATAAACCCAGATGAATAAGTTGCATGTTATATATTTAATACTGCGTTTCTACCTCACCTAGGATCATATTATTTCCATACACTGAGAGAAAACTTGAGTCATCATAATTGTAAATCTGATAACCGTTATTATTTATCTGCAATACATAGAGGACAGATGTGTTGATAAAGTGAATTTTCAGGTGGCGTGTAGTTATGGCAATATATTCAATTTGCAAACTTTTATAAACATCGCTGCTGAATAACTACCATTTATCCTAGTTTCTATGATAACACAGAGTGTCGAATAGAAATTATTCCTAAATTAATCTTGCATTAACTAATCAACTCTACAGTGGTTATTCGGCTATCGTCATGAAACAGCATGTTTTCATTACTGGCACAACCATCTTGAGGTAATTCGTCTCATTTTATTATAGTTATCTAAATCTGAATGAAACCTGACATTTCAACATGTTATTGTAATATAGCCCATTTTCAACAGTTATCCCAATTTTTTCTACTCTAGTATATTCATCAAACAGTGGTGATTAGGTTATCTAACCAACAATGTTCGATGGTATGCATTATGGAACCGTGATTTGAATCACTGCAATGAAAATAATCATCCTATCCGCACTAACTTTTTATGATCCAAAGTAACATTTTCCAAAAACCGAAAATACGATTAGTCTCTGAATTGAAATATCTGGGAATCTCTGGAAGTTTTTTCAACATTACTCATTGATTTTTTCGAAAACATATCATCTATATGCATACTGGCGAATTTATTAAGAAATGTGAAGTTGAATACTTTTATTTACTCTTCCTTCGGAGTTATGATGATAATTGTCAATAAAACTTCTCTCACAGAAATCCAGAATATCATCGATCATATCAAAATAAACCAATTTTAGGCCATGAAAAGGAAGCATGAAGAATACTTTTTTCATTTCCGTAATGAAATGCACGGTGTATTTCACAGCTCGGTTCACAGCCAGCACAAAAACCAAATTTTGCTACATCACACACATGCACCCACAAGACACGGCTCTATCGTTACCATCGTTGTCTCGATGGTAACGGCTCTATCGATTCGGACGATCGAAACCATTGAACAATAATTGAACACGGGCACCCATGACTGAGGACAGAACTTGAAATGAACGCGATCTGTAGCTTTGTAACCCTCAAATCTAATGGAAAACTAGAGTAAAATGAGCCGAATTACGATTGTCGATTGTCTAATGACCGTATACAAGTGAATTGCTATAGTTACTCGTCAACGTACAATGCTAGAAACCCAAACAGCTATGATTATTGGGACAAATATTATAAGAATTCACCATAAAGCATAATTCACAAAACGAGCTATCTTAATGAAAAAACTTAATAGACTAGAATTTGTAGAATTCTCATTTGACATCTACGCAGAATGGGTCGTAGGGTTCATCTTTTCATCATATTAAAAACTACTACAATTTATGAAATTTTCCTACCGAATCTCTCACGCAGCAGATTTGATTTCCGATAATTTTTTCTCGGTATCACTCGTGTTTTTGTTGATGAAAGATTATCCTCGCCTTAAAACAACGTGAACTATCGGCAATAATTCTGCTGCTTATCAACATGTTTTTTCTTCAATACGTGTTCGCAGATTATTTTCACAAAACTCAGTATGTACTTACTTGAAATGGACAAGATCTATCAATCTTTGCATAGATATACAGGGTGGGGCATTAGTGCGTCGGAGCTCGATTGCTTGAAACTTGATTCTAAAACGAATGTGAATGAGACAACCAGGCCCATAACTAGAAATTATTGCCGCATAAACAGGGAGCCCCTGAAAAAATCTGGAGGATGAGGATCCATTTGTTCCAATGGAATGCCCTATATATTAGCACATTTTTGAAGCATTCCTGTTACCTAAATCCTTTCCTATAATATTGTTGAATATATCGCGATAATTTCAGAGCTATTGATTTTTTTGTCGAAATAATATCATCTGCAGATGCATACCGAATGAATCACGTTGGTCACAATTATGGAATTTATGGCCTCAAATTATACAAGGTGGCTAAACATGATATTTCACTTCGGAACTTTCGGAAGTGATTTTTCTCGAGTTCTCCAGATGGAATACCCCATATATTTTCTGGTCATTTTGTGTAAAATAGAAACACGAACATCTCATATCTCAACATCCATATTGATATTCGTAATCATCTTTGAATTATTGAACTTCGAAAATTATTGGTTGGCTATTTTCATCGATACACATTCTCATATTTATTTTAACATCAAATGACCAATTGATAATCAAGTAAACTTGTTTTTTATTGAGAGAATCGAAACCAGAATTGAAGCAAACATCAGATATAGTTTATATGCCAGTAGTTTACAAAGTGGAAAATGGAAAAAATTACATTCTCAAAACAAAACCAGGATAATAATTTACAATTATGCAAAATGGGATTTTTTTTTACTTCCTGAATAAGTAGCATATGAACTATTTCTGATTGCTTCGATTCTGGTATCAATTCTTTCAATAAAGAGATGAATTTGATAAATTATTAATTGGACTTCTGATGTTTTGATAACAGATGAGAAAGTGTATCGATAAAAAAGGCTAAGCTATAAATTATTACGAATATCAATGTCGATGTTGAGATGAAAGATGATCGCGTTTCGATTTTACACCAAATGGCTTGAACATATATGGGGTGTTTCATTTGGAAAACTCGAGAAAAATCACTTCCAAAAGTTCTGAATTGAAAAACCATTTTTAGCCGCCCTGTATAATTTTAGGACATGAAAATTCTATTCCATCAAATGATTATTCCCTCTCGAATTCCATAATTGTGACTACACTGATTATCTCAGTATGCATCTGCAGATGACATTATTTTTTTTATATTCTGGTTCCCACGAAAAGGGATATCCTGTAATGTTCAGAGAACAACCAAGGGAAATAAGGTTGGAATTAGCGTTCTTCTTGAGTTTCTGGAGGTTAAATGCCTCGAGGAACACCTCCCTTGGCAATGTGTTCCAGAGCCTCGCTGTTTGTTGGATGAACGAGTCATCGGAAAGAGATGTTCTGCAGGTCTCCAAAGTGGCCACGAAGGGGTGCGAAGCTTCAACTCGACGGGTTAATATTGCAAGGACTGAAATGATCGAGATGTAATCAACAATATTATAAAAATGCTTTAAAAAATGTGCTGATATACAGGGCGATCCATTAAAAAAAGTGATGCTGACCCTCTACATTTTTTCCGCTGCTCTTGTATATGCGGCAATAATTTCTAGTTATGGACCTTGTTGTCTCATCCACATTCGTTTTCGAATCGAGTTTCTAGTTATCATAGAACTCGAGCAATCGAGCTCTGATGCGTTTTGCGTGATTGTACCCGTCTACGAAGTCGGTTTGAAGATATTTACTCGGTTCCATACTTTATTTCAACTCTGTTTCATTTCATGAATAGTACATTGAATTGAATACATCATTGTCCGCTTAGGCGAACTGAGCACTTCTTCCGTCCAGAACATGACAACTGGATCAATAATACGTACATTTAGTATCATCACATTCAATTCCACTTTGATCAGTTTAGCCACTGTATTCAGGAGAATATCATTATAGTAGGTCGTGGGCCCGAAAAAAATCGTTCTATTATAGTTGGATAGAGCTTGAGTAATGTTATTCCGAATGCATCCACCGTAGATTTCCAGGCAAGAAAAGAATGCTTTGACATTATACAGTTTTTCTCAAAATGTTGTTAATATCGGGTTTTAACACTATACACACTGTTTCACCACTAACCAAACCGATTTTTTACACCTCGCCACGTGTTTCGCTAACTATGTTAGCATCTTCAGGAAAAGATTGAAACAGTTTTAATCTTCTCCTGAAGATGCTTACAGAGTCAACGAAACACGTGTCGAGGAGTAAAAAATCGATTCAGTTAGTGGTGAAACAGTGTGTAGTTAATTATCGTGCCAAAGGTTCCAGTTTTTGACATATTGGGTTTCAACTTGAAAACTGATCAGGGAATTGAAAAGGATGGTGAATCTCAACAAATATACATTTGAATGAAAAAGAAGGTGCGATATGAGCTGAGATATATTCAAATCTGATTATACATCACATTAAATTTCTATGTTCCCACTTTGTGTCCAGGACCATTGGAGTCCTGGTGGATGAACAGATTCTGGACAGATGTGCTTATTTCACGATTGCTAGTCTCGGAACATTCCTTTTCCCGAGTTTCAGTGTCTAGGCGAATATCCTCCATCAAACTCTTGAATTTGTACAGCGGGCAATCAAAGATCAAGCACCCTTTTACTATTATCTTCTCGATTGTGTCTCCGTTTTTGTAGTAGACATTGATGAAGTATACCCCGAGTAGACGTCGTAACTCGAAATAGATGGTGCTGGCGAAATATGGCACATGCGGTTCGAACGCGCCCAAAGCTGAGAGGATTTGGGCAATGTTAGTGTCATGTGCGCTGTACATTTGGTATTTCGGAGTACTCGTGGAGTTCTTCATTTCGTCAAAGTAGTTGATGACTGTATCGATGAAAATTCCAGTACCTTGAAAAAAATTGATCAATGAATTATGGAAAAATCTCTAATTTTCGTGGTTATGGGTAGTTTGGCCAAAAATTTTCAAACTTGCGGTAGTCTAGTAACCTTGAGTTCATATTCAATTCCTTAAAGAATCCTGAAGCGGCTCTTGGAGCGATCAAATTGATTTGTTTTGAAGGTTTCCAGCAAACATTAAATCTCAGGTCGTTCTGGCCCAGTTCATGAGAGATCGGCAGATTGCTGGCCCCAAGCTGGTCGAACGTCGGCCCATTGTATGGCATATTGTTATCGTTTGCCTTTAATTCAGCCGGCACTGGGCCAATAGTGTCAATTCTTATTATGTTACCCACGTCATACAATCGTCTATTCATTTTATGGCATATTGATATCGTTTAACTATAATTGAGCTGGCACCGTGCTAAATAGAGTTTGATCATATTCCAGTTCTAATTGAGAAATCTGACAGGACTGCGGAATAGCGCAGTGGTTGAGGTACTCGACTAGTGATCAGAATATCAGAAAGTTGCTGGATTCGAATCCTCGGAAATGCAAAGAATTTTTATGTCTAGAACGAGTTATAAATTATAGTTCATCTAGCCTTGGCTAGGGTCCCTTGATGGAAATTGACGTTAAAGTCATCTTAACAGGGTACGGACAGATCCTCTTCTCCCCTCAGTCTAAAGCGTTTGTGAAACAGGTATATAGTTCCATCCTTAGTCAATTCTGGGGATAAACACTAGATTTTCGACATTCGTTGATTTTTAGCTTATATTGAGGACACTGGCGTATCATACGTAATTTTCATATGGAATTCCTGATTCAACTATATTGATGAACAATCCCCTAGTTTTAGAGTTTACTACTCCAGCATAATCTTTTTCAGGTAGTGAACATATAAACTGTACTGAAAGCTCAATATATTATTTCCCCAAAAGAGACTGTTCTTAGACTGTAACCAGGGTTGACTGAATTGACTGAATGAATTCTGATTTCAAGCTGAGCAGTAGTTTATCTATAAGCTGAATGAGCTGAGCCTTATGATTGTGAAATGGTGGCAACCTCGCTATCAGTATCTAAACTACTGTGCTCATGTCATGTGTGCTAAATATATTTCTGGAAATCCAATTCGGAGAAGAAACCACCCAATCAGCACAAATACGTCTTATGGACGTTTTAAAAACGTCCACTCTGGACATTCAGGACGTTTTGAGGACGTCCATTTCCGGACGACGGACGTCTTATGGACGTTTTGGGGACGTCCATTGTTAATAATCAGGATGTTTTGGGGACGTCCAATTTAGGTCCAGACTAGGACCTTTTTGGTATGAAAAATGGACGTATTGAGGACATTCAGATAATATTGATTATTCATTTTCTGACCCATCTGAAGAGTGAAATACTTGAATATTAGTAAACATTTATTCGCAAACAATAATATGAACAGAGATTTAGGTAGTTATGTTTCAATTTCACTCTTCCATATCGTATATCAGCAGCTGCACCACTAAAAACGTCGCGTGATTCATCCAGTTACGCAGGCGCGATGATGTCTTTTTCTGATTGGCAGCCTTCTGCTGTTGTCTTCTTCACTGGATCTGTAAATAATAATAATATTCAATAACATCTTTTGTGAATACCATGAACCATAAACACACACCCACTTTCAACGTGTAGTAGTCAGTATAGCTTAATACTTCATTATTTTTATTCCATTGAGAACTTATTGCAAACATAAACTGATTCTTAGGTAGGTACCTATGTATAACCTCTTTGAACCTTGCACGAAATACATTATGTTTTAACTATATACAAAAATATAAACTTTTGTATATGATGGAAATAGGATTAGGTAGAGCTTTGCATGAAATCAAATTATATAGAAAGGTATCTAATGTTTTCAACTCCAGATTCGATGTTCTTACTCAAGCACCTTCAAGCGAATGAAAATAAAACGATAGCGTCGATAGCCATACTTGCCTTCATGCTGCTGTTAGCACAAAACATCTCAATAGAAGTCGAGTTCGAAGTTCACCAGTTGAAAGATGATATCCGCAAAGATTTCACTTATTCACTGCTTTTACAGTCAAATAACCCGAAAAGTTCAGGTGCCTTGGACCTGAATCACAGTTTAATCGGCACTCGGCAGTGGTCAACTGACGAACGCCATCTTCCCATTTCGTTTCACGTAACACGCACAGTGTTGCCGGATGAAAATTTGTCGGAGCAGTAGATGGGTGAGGAAAAAACAGTAGATCATCAAAACTGAACAGAAGATTTTGATTATCATCATAATTTGCTATTATAAATGAAAAAACATAGTCACCTATATAATGAACGAAAAACAAAAATCATGTTTGGTCTCTATTATACCTAATAAAAATCGAACGAAGAATAACAGAAAATAATGAAATAAAATATGAAATTTGTAAAAATCGCAACCAGATTGAAAATAGGAGCTAATTTTTACTAATCAGACTGAATATGATAGTTGCAGTATATTTTTATCCTAGATCTTCTTACTGTGATGTCCCATTAATTTTTCATTGTTGCATATTTGGTAGTTATGTCATATCAAAACATGACCAATCAGACCATTGCCTTGAATAGTTGAACAGTGGAACGGAGACAAAAACAGTAGATCTATTGCTAAAATAGTAAGTCTGGCAACGCTGAGCACGCATGCGTTCTACGGTTGCTTTACATATTCAGTGATTCAATCAAATCTTATTATAAAAGCGCGGCTTGTATGAATACTTCAGTGTGGGTTTAAGAATGGTCAAACTGTATATGTATTATGTGATTGAAGTAATATAATCATAACTATATAAGTAGGTACAAATCAGTTAAAATCATCAATATTTCAAATTCATAATATTAATAATAAAATGAAATATATTATATTGATTCAGCTGACATATAATATATTTCTTCATTCTATATCATTCATGTCCATATTCAAATCAATAATTCCAATTTTGAAATTGATAAATACCTACCTACTTATATTAATTTAAACTCATATACCGTGAGAGTCTGTGAATTGGACGTTTTAAAGACGTCTTCTTCTGGACGTCCGGAGTATGTCCAATAATGGACGTCTTAAAAACGTCCATTAAAGGTCCTGGACGTTCAGACCAAAAATGGACCTGAAATGGACGTCTTCGGGACGTCCCGTGCTATCTGGGCATAGATTTACTAATATCACACTATGTATAAAACTTCGTCTAGGACGAAAAGTAGGCTGATAAAAAGTAATAAGTGAAATATGTAGGAAAATAAAGAAAAGAATATAATTCACCAGATTTTTTCGTCTCACTTGAATAAAAAGTCATTTTCGAATAATTCATTGATGATAGTAACAAAGAAGTCGGTATACGCAGTATAACTTATAGGCACGTTATTTTTACTCTTGCATCCGACATATTTTCCATTTGTGGTAGAGTAATGATTATATGAACTAATGTCTTTCACCATATTGGATCCGTCTTCATAAATATTCCAATGTTTACGAAACAATCATTATCTCCAACCCCGAAAACCCCCAGATACCAATTTTGAATAGAATCGGATCTTATTTACAAAACTCGTCCACCATATCGGATCCGCCATCTTGACTATCCCAATTTTGACGAAATAATCATAATCTCCGACCCCGGAAATCCCCAGATACCAATTTTGATTTTTTAATAGAATCGGATCATAGTTGCAAATTTCGTTCGCCATATTGGATCCGCTATCTTGAATCTCCCAATTTTGACAAAAAAGCATGAAGTTCGACCCCGAAAACCCTCAGATATCAATCTTAAATAGAATCAGATAATAATTAGAAATTTCTTTCCCTATATATTGGATCCGTCACCTTGAATTTTACTAGTTTGACGCAACAATCATTATCTCCAACCTCGGAAAACCTCAGATATCTTCCAATTTTGAATATAATCGGATCATAATTACAAAACTCGTTCGCAATATGATCTTCCTCAACAAGTAAATACCCTGTTCATACCAATTATCAAAATTTAGAATGATTTTCTGTAGCGCCCATGGATGTGACGTGACAGCAATGTCAGGGATGCCAGTAGACAAAACTAAAGTCTCCAGATCATCGAAAAAGAATGCAGCTATGATTAGGGTCCCTTGATGTAAACTGACGTATTTGTCATCTTAACAGGGTACGGACAGATCCTCGTCTCCTCTCACTCTAAAGTGTTTGTGAAACAGTTATATAGTTCCATCTTTATTCATTTCTGGGGATAAACACTAGATTTTTGGCATTTGTTGTTTTTTAGGTTATATTGAGGTCACTGGCGTATCATACGTTATTTCCATATAGAATTCCTGATTCAACTATACCAAAATATAGATGAACAATCCTCTAGTTTTAGAGTTTACTATACTCCAGCATAATTTTTGAGAGGTAGCTAAGGGAACATATGAATTTTACTGAAAGCTCAATATCTTTCACCAAAAGAGACTGTTCTCAGACTGTATACAAGGGTTGACTGAATTGACTGACTGAATTCTGATTTCAAACTGAGCAGTAGTTTATCTATGAGCTGAATGAGCTGACCCTTATGATTGAGAAATGGTGAAAACCTCGATGTTAATATCTAAACTACTGTACTCATGTAATGTGTGCTAAATATATTTTCGGAAATCCAACTCGAAGAATTTATGGAGTGACTAATATAAACTATGTATAAAACTTCGTCTAGGACGAAAAGTAGGCTGATAAAAAGTAATACGTAAAATGTGCAGGAAATAAAGAATAGAATATACCTCACTCCCATGTTATACATATGATTCTTCCGTCTTCCTTAAATACAAAGTCATTTTTCGAATAATTTATTGATGAAAGTAACAAACAAGTAGGTATACGCAGTATAACTTATAGGCACGTTATTTTCACTCTTGCATCCTACATATTTTCTATTTGTGATAGAGTAGTAATTATATAAACTAATGTCTTTCGCCATATTGAATCCGTCGTCATCTTGGATTTTCTAATTTTGACGAAACAATCATTATCTCTCACCCCGAAAACCCTCAGATATCAATTTTGAATAGAATCGGATCTTCATCACAAAACTTGTTCGCCATATGATCTTCCTCAACAATTAAATACCCTGTACATATCTATTATTGAAATTTCGAATGATTTTCTGTAGCGCACATGGATGTGACGTGACAGCAATGTCAGGGATGCCAGTAGACAAAACTAAAGTCTCTGAATCATTAAAAAAGAATGCAGCTATGATCTGTCCGTACCCTGTTAAGATGACTTTAATGTCAATTTCCATCAAGGGACCCTAGCTATGATCTGTCTGTACCCTGTTGAGATGACTTCAACGTCAATTTCCATCAAGGGACCCTAGCCTTGGCCAATGATGATTCCGCACGATTCGCTGTTGCGTTCCAATTAATAGTGCTGCTCTTAAGGTGGTGTATACAGTTATTGAAGAAGCCTACACAGAACACAGATGAGTTGAAGGACCTTTCGTGAGGTCAATGATCAGTTGGTATGTATGTTACCAACCAAGTACATCTACTACTACTGATGTTTATTCATTGCATTTGAATACGTTGAGTAAATGTGTGTACTCCGTTAGTATGTATGTATGTACATACCAACTGGCCATCCACTGTACGAGAGGTTCTTCAACTCATGTGTGTTCTATGTAGGCTTTGTTACTCATTCCATACGTCACCTTAGGAGCAGCACTATTAATTGAAACGCAACAGCGAATCGTGCGGAATTATCTATGGACGAGACTACGAAAATCAGAATCCATAACTCGTTTTATAAATACAATTTTTCTGCTATGATTGATATCCATCATACAGGACGTGGAAAGGAATTCTGGATTGAGAAAACCTCATCACGAATCTGCAATTGAGGTCTATGTTATTGTTAACAAGTTTCCATCGTTCGAGTTTGAACCCCTTGATTGGGTGAAATTATTGAAAAGGAATACTCTCAGATATAATTATGAACATTGAAAATGGATATAAATATAAAGAATTCGCATTCTCTCTGTAATGAAAATATCAATTTTTTTTTCTTCGGTTTATTCAACAAAAAACAACTACTTTCCTGGCTATATGCCACGACGAACATGGAATTAGATCTATTGAACATACACGATGAGAATTTGTGAACAAAATCTTCTGAAGAAGAGATCTTGCATTCTCCTCGTCATAAAAATATGCACATCAATGCAATATCATTCTGAATATTCAACAGAAAACAACTACTTTCATGGCTATTTGCCACGTCGAACATTATCTGTGGAAGATCCAAAAAGAGAGCATGAAAAACGAAAATCCTCTGAAATTGAGAATTGACATCATCTCTCAAATCGAATGAAATAATGTGATGTGTTATGGTCAGTTATATTTTCATATCATGCTACATATAATTTCATTCGATTTGGGAGATGATGTCAGGCTGGGATTGGCGCAGTGAAAGAGGGTCCGTCTCACGACCGCAAGGTCGTGGGTTCGATTCCCAGCACGAGCAAGAAACTTTTTTCAATATTTTATTCACGAATTAAATATTGTAAAGTTTAGGAGCATCGGCTGGGGATAGTCCTGCACGATTCGCTGTTGCGTTCCAATTAACAGTGCTGCTCCTGAAGTGGCACATGGAGTTAGTAACAAAGCCTACACAGAACACGCAGGAAGATATGATGATGTGATTGTGAGCATCAGAGAAGAAGTAGGACGGTGTATGTAGGTGGGTGTGGAGAACTACCAGCTGAGCGTGAGAGCGGGCCAGCTGCTTAGTAGACCTCGGTGTCGGGGGTTAACGAGGATAGTTAGCAGGCCTGCCACTGTGCATATGGTAGTGAGTACATTACTAGCCTACAAAACACAGCCGAAAAACTCTGAAAGAGAGCTGATGGGCGGTGCCTGAAAAGGATGTTAGCCAGCTCTCTTTAGCGAACCACATCAGTCATTGAAAACACTTGGGGTTTGCAAAAAGGTCCCATCAGGGACTAGTTGTTGACGTGGAAACGTCCCCCAACAGTATCAGTACCAGTACCAGTACCAGTGGGAGATGATGTCAATCCTCAATTTCAGCGAATTTTTATTTTTCATGCTTCCTTTTTGGATGTTCAACAGATATAATTTGATGTTCGACGTGGCAAATAGCCAGGAAAGTAGTTGTTTTGTGATAAATATTCGAAATGATATTATGTACATATCTTCATATGAAGGAGAATGCGAATTCTCTAATTCAGAAGATTTTCAAATTCTTATCGTGTATGTTCAATAGAAGTAATTCAATGTTCGTCGTGGCATATAGCCAGGAAAGTAGTTGTTTTTCGTTGAATACACCGAGAATGAATTGATCATTTCATCACATGGAGAATACGGATTCCCAATTTATTTCTGTATCTATATATATATATATATTCATTTTTTTGTGTTCATAATTTTATCTGAGAGTATTCCTTTCCAATATGATAATTAATAATGGAATATTACTATTCGAAAGTTAACAGCAGATGAATTCCGTACACATACAGTATGATGCAAATGTATGGAATAAATTCATTATTTTAGAAATGGGCGACATTTAAAGAAATTCCAAAAACACGTGAGTTTTAATTTTTGAAGCCTCATCTCATGACATTCATATGGTCACTGGTGTAGAAGTAATGACGTAATGGACGATTTTTTCAAATACAAGCAGGGGTCATGTGACACCTCGTTTGAAAGGTCTACTGGTCTTCTATCCAACAGTCAAAATTTTGCATAAGAATATTGCAATTAAAATGGATTATCATTTGGTTAACTGAATCTTGCAGAGGTCTGCTACTGAGAATTGAACATCGAAGGGTCGTCTAGTTGAAAAAATACACAATAAAAAAAGTTCTGAACTCTAGTTTTTGGATTTTTTTCGGAAGTCGTCTTGTTTTGAAATGAATTTATTCCATACATTTGCATCATACTGTATATCATTTCAATAAAGGAGTAGTCGCTCAGTTGGTTTATCAGTTCGATTTGTATCCAAGTTATAGCGGAGGACCGGGGTTCGAATCCCGTGGCGGTCGTCTTTCTTCGAATTGAATGTATCGGCACACATGTACAGGCCCTGATTACAGCCAGAATCTCCTATTGGTACTGGCCCATCAACTCTCACCGGAATTTCGCCGTTCTGACGAATACTAGCCAGTATATTATGAGCCAGCATATGGCTGACCAGAATTTTTTGCTGGGTTACCATTCGAGACAATTTCTCATTCTTCTACCCCCCTCTGTTCCACACACGAATATTTGCTCTGAGACGAAGACTGCTTTAGATAGATGTATGTATTTCAAATATGAAAATAAAAACTACTTCTTCAGAAGAATCAATAATTCATTTCTGTAACGAATTTATAACTATCCATACTAATACTATATCTATCATTGTGCCCCACTTCTTTCTACTTCTTTCAGGGTTCTCCGTCCACAGCAGCTTCTCAAACTTCAATCCCCTTGAAAAATTTTAGGATATCAAGAGAAAGAATCACCACTCACACGGGATCCTTCCTGAATCCTGAAATTCATAGGGGAATTAAAGCTTTCGGGGCTGCCGTGCATAAAAAATACAAGAGAAACTGGTAGAAGATGGAACCAATAGATATAATCAGGCCGTAGCAAATCTGCCAATATCCATTTATATCATTGCCTAAATTATAATTATTGTTCCTGAAATTGAAGCGATATAGGTTTTTATCTACAACTGTCAAGTAATGATTATTATTCGACACTTTTTTGAATCTATTACCGTACTAGTGGGGTAATACGATAAGAAATAACTTCCAATCGAGATAAATCGTTTATTGAAAGAATACACGGAGAATTAAAATAACACTTGTCACCGCATTTTCAATATCGAATGGTAGACCATCTTCACTTGAAGACATTTTCACTCAAGAAACTTAATGATGGATCTGGATATCGATCTGACAACATCTATAAACTGTTTTGTTTTTACCTACCGTTGCTTCTGTTACAGAAATGAATACAGGCGACTTGTGTTCTCAAATCCGAAAACTTTCATGATCAAGTACGTCGAACGTACATTTGAAGATAGTTATGAAAACTCTGACAGTTGTAGATGAAATTTTGCACGCAACGCGTGGGATACTGAATCATCAACACACTGCGTTCTGGTCGGCAACCTAGCACAAGTGAGCTTTTATGCAGTTGCTATGGAAACATTGAAGAGGTTGCTAATGGTTGTTTATTTAATAAAACGAGCTGTATTTTTGTAAGAATTAACAAGCCTGTTAGTGGAGGTTGTGTTCATTATGATTATGGAGATCCCACAGAATGTGACGCTCAAAGCTGAAAAAGCGTTAGGGAATTTATTGCCTGTGAAATCCAAATACTCATACGAGAAGTATGACCATTTTTTGAAATGGAAAGATGCAAACAGAGTGAATCTCACAAAAATAATTATATTTTTTATTTATCTCACATTATTTCAATCTGAAAAATATAGTGCGAATACTCCATGGACCAAATACTCATAGCTCAAATCAACATTGATTGTTAGAGAAAGCATTAATATATCAGCATTCATTCAACTGATGGCCATTCTGAGAGTTTAATCAGCAGAATTCGTTCCTAAAAAATCGAAGGTGTTGGACGGTGGACAAGTATTACTTTTCATATGAGAAGCTCCAGTTGATACTTTTCTGCTACATAAAATTATTCTGCTAATGGGTGTATTCGGAGGCTTTAGACGTGATGAAATGGTCAAGATGACAATTGATGATATTGGAGACAGAGGAGCCGTTCAACTGATCAAGGTACCAGAAACTAAGACTTGCACTTCAAAAAGTTTCACCATTGTTAAAAAAAGCAGAATAGGAGCCTTTAACTTAGTTAAAAAGTACAGGGTGAACAACTAAGAACGGCTGTCGGCCATATCTCAGCAACGAATAATGATACAACTATGAAAACGAAAATATTTCGGGAAAAATGACCCTAAAAGAAAGCTGGAAAATATTTTTAGGTTCCTAACATAACCGCTAGGTGGCGTAACGGCTATGAGTGAAGAGAAAATTGAAATTTTCCATTTATTATCATTTAGTTGTCACAAGGTGTACTGAAAATATATGCAGTTCAATCGTTGATAAATTTCCAGTTTTTTTTGTCGAGAACTATTTGTCCCATCCCAAAAAGTAAAGTGGTGGAGAGACGTCGAATTATGTTTTTTCCAAACGTCTGAAACTCTGGTTATCTTCAACAGAATTGAACAATATTAGGCTCGTTGAAAAGGTCCGTTCCTGTTTCATCAAATATGATTTGAATTGGTTTCATATTCATATCACCGTTGCCGCTAGAGGGCTTGATCCAAAATACCAATGGATATCGTAATTTCAAACAAAATAATGAAATGTAATGGTATGCATATTATTACACGATGAAATAGAGAAACTGAGTCTCAACAGGCCAACGAAAACCGCGACAAGATAGCTTCTCGCTAACGGAAGATATTAACGATCAAAGTTGAAAGAATTATTTATTACATCAAGCAGTCGGAATAAACAATGTAACAAAATCAATAGTAAACAATAAATCGAGCAAATCACAAAAAAAACTACTAAGAACGTAATTAGTGGCCCCTCAGATGTTCAAAGTGTCCACCGTCATGTTCAATACAAGAAATGAGTCTCTGACGAGTGGATAGAATAAACGTTTCAATTTCTGCCGCTGAAATACTCATTGTTGTAATGCGAATTCGCTCAATCATGTCATCCCTTGTGTGATGTGATATGGGTGCAATCTATGTTAATGTACCGGGCACCCATCATGTTGAAAAACCATGTCACGACAAATTGCCAGTGGTACATCTTCTAGAAGAAGCGGCAATTCGTGCATTGAAAAATATAAATATCTTTCACCATTGAGAGTGTCATTAAAAAAATGGCCCAATTATTTGCCCACCTATAATTCCAACCCGCACATCTACTGACCAACGACCCTGATGTTGGACCTCCCGCATCCAGTGGGGATTTTCTTCAGACCAGTAGTGTATATTATGGCGATTGACACTACCATCACTGCAAAATGTAGCCTCATCTGACCACATGATATGCATAAGTAATTCAGGATCATCTGCTATCGTATTCAAGAACCAGTTACAATAATCCAGCCTGCCATCGAAATCTCGAACCTTCAACTCTTGGTTTAGGACTATGTGATATGGGTGCAATCTAGTATATATAATAATATAGTATTTTAATAATCGAGGGCAATAAGGCAATAGTTAGCGAAAAATCACTTCAAGAGATTCAACTCTCGTAGTGCTTTGCTTGGACATATATGATAATACATAGGGTAGTTTACCTGTGTTCTCTTAGAATATCAAGAACGGTGGTTTTACATAATCCCAAGTCTCTCGCTATGGCTCGTGTGCTAACATGAAGGTCAAAATTTACATAAGCTGAAACATTTATTATTTGTTCCTCCGTTCGAGCTCTACGACGTCTTCTATGAACAGGTTGATGCACATTTTCTGTAGTCCGCAAACACTGTGCGATTCGAGGAAACACTCTTCTTTCGGGATGTCGTCTGTTTGGGTAGTTCACCGCGTACACTCTACTAGCAACAGTTGCATTTCTCATGCATTGGAAAGAAATTGCTAACATATCAAATACTCCTTCATTTGTGAGAATCATATTTTTCTGATTCAAAGATCGAAAATGATGAGAAAAGTAGATGGTAATCAACACAATTGCAACAATATGAATACTTTTTGACAAATAGAAGACATATTGTTATAATTCCATGGATTGCTATTTTTGTCTTCATGCAATAAATCCTTCTTCCATCTTTGATCGTCAATATCTTTCGTTAGCGAGAAGCTATCTTGTTGCGGTTTTCGTTGGTCTGTTGAGATCTAGTTTCTCTATTTCATCGTGTAATAATATGCATACCATTACATTCAATTATTTTGTTCAAAATAACGATATCCATAGGTATTCTGGATCACGCCCTCTAGCGGCAACGGTGATATAAATATGAAACCAATTCAAATCATATTTGATAAAACAGGAAGAGACCTTCTCAACGAGCTCAAGATTGTCCAATTGTGTTGAAGATAACCAGAGTTACAGACATTTAGAAAAAACATAATTCGACTTCCCCACCCCACTTTATTCTTTGGGATGGGACAAAAAGTGTTGGACAAAAGAAAACTGAGAATTTATCAAAGATTAAACTGCATATATTTTCAGTATACCTTGTTACTGCTAAATACGGAGAGAATTCCAATTTTCTCTACTCATAGCCGTTACGCCACCTAGCGGTTATGTTAGGAACCTAAAAATATTTTCCAGCTTTCTTTTAGGGTCACTTTTCTCGAGATATTTTTATTTTCTATCATCATTCGTTGCTGAGATATGGCCAACAGCCGTTCTTAGTTGTTCACCCTGCAATGCATTGATTTACCTGTACTTAAAAATACTATAGGAAGTGTTCCTTCTATCATAGCGACAGGGGGTAGGTATTGGAATTTTTTTTGAACTTTTGGAGATTATATGTTGTTGGGAATACTTCTACGGGTGATGAATTCCAGAGCCTAGCCGTTCTATGGATGAAGGAGCCTTGATAAAGTGCTGTTCGACATCTTTCGAGGTTGACAACGAAAGGCTGTGCTGACTGGGCTTGTCTAGTTCGTCTGATTGGTATTGCTAGTGAAGGAATGATAGCAGAGATTTCCGAAGAACATTTCCCGTGGAAGTATCGATAGAAAAGTGAAAGGTCGTCGACCTTTCTACGATGATCCAATGATGTCAAAGAGTGAGTGAGTGTGGCGTCACCCACCAGGCGAATGGCTCTTTTCTGGATGGAATCTAGGAGCATCAGCGTATGTTTTGGTGCTGAACCCCATATGTGGAAACAGTATTCTAGAACAGGCTGTATCTGCGCTTTGTAGATCATGAGAAGCTGTCGAGGTGTGAAGTAGCTTTTCGCACGGAACAAATATCCGAGTTTTTGTGAAGCAGCTTTCGCGATTGATCTGACATGATTATCCCATGAAAGAGTGTTGCTGATGGAAATACCGAACATAGATATGATGGGCTTGGTGGGGATGGTGGAGCCAGACATTAGAATATCGGGCATACTGAGTTCCGCCTTTCTAGAGAAAATGCAGGCTTGAGTTTTGGTGGCGTTGAATTCAACTAGGTTGTTTGTTCCTCAGGTTGTGATTTCAGCAAGATCTTCATTGACAACATTGACCTGCCTGCGCCGTGAGTTCTTAGTTTCCTGGGAAGAAATGGGAATTCTGGAAGAGAACGCAGTATGGAGGGTACTATTAATTGCAAAGCTGTGGATGAGACAAGTTGTTACTCCCAACAGCTCATTGATATGAAGCAGGAATAATGTTGGTGCCAAAATTGATTCTTGTGGAACGCCGGAATTGATGCCAATGGTATCAGACGATACACCGTCCACCACCACGTGGAGCGATCTGCCTGAAAGAAAACTCGATGAGAGATGGCATAGCTGAGGTGGTAAGCCGTATGATGGTAGTTTGTGGAGGAGTCCTTCGTGCCAAAGACGGTCGAATGCTTTCGATATGTCCAACGCGACAGCTAGAGATTCCCCGTGTTTATCTATTGAAGATTGCCATGAATGGGAGACGTAGGCAAGTAGATCTCCAGTCGATCTTCGGTGGCGAAAGCCGTATTGTCTATCATTGATGATTCCTGAGCTCTCCAGATATTTGATAAGCTCAATATTGATGGCTTTCTCCATCACTTTGGAGATTACTGATAACAGGGCAATAGGCCTGTAGTTGTTGGGCAGGTTCTTGTTCCCTTTTTTGGGGATTGGTTGGACTCTAGCTGTCTTCCAGCATGTTGGAAAAATACCCAACCTTCACGAGATGGTAAACAACTTGCAGAGAATCGGTGTTGATTCTGGTGCACATTTTTTTGAGGATTATGGGTGGAATTTTATCAGGACCGTTAGCCTTATTCGTTTTGAGACCAGGTTCTTGTTCCCTTTTTTGGGGATTGGTTGGACTCTAGCTGTCTTCAAGCATGTTGGAAAAATACCCGACCTTCACGAGATGGTAAACAACTTGCAGAGAATCGGTGTTGATTCTGGTGCACATTTTTTTGAGGATTATGGGTGGAATTTCATCAGGACCGTTAGCCTTATTCGTTTTGAGACCAAGCAAAATTCGTCTGATAGTGCGTTGATGGAAGACGATTTCGGGGATTCGACTCTCAACGGGTGGAATGTCTGGCACCAGTTTTCCTTGGGAATCTAATGTAGAGTTTGCTGCGAACATCTCTGCAAATATATTTGCTTTCTTCTGCGATGTTGTTGCTAATGTGCCGTCGGATTTGGACAGTGGTGGAAATGAACTTTTAGTGAAATTTCTTCCGACCGCTTTAGCAAGGGACCAAAACGAACGGGAGCCATGTGGGCAATCTATGAATTTCGATCTTATCTTGGCATTGTATGTTCCTACCGAAGCATCTATTGTTTGGCTGCAGTTATTCCTGGCATCAACGTATTCTGCTCTAGTCGCGAGGTTAGGGTTTTTGCGCCAGCGGTGGTAGGCTGTTTGTTCCAAGGCAACAGTTTTAGAACAGTTTTTGTTGAACCAGGGTTTCGAAGGTGATGATCTTTTCGAAAAATGAGGTATGTATGTGTCCATTCGGAGCATGATGATCTCGGATATTTCCGCAGCACACTGTGAAGGGTCGTCAGTGTCATAGCATACTCTATGCCAAGGAAACTCGGAGAAAAACATGCGGAGACCGTCCCAATCTCCTGAATTGTGATGCCATATAAGACGTGGGGGTGCCGGAGCAGTTGATGGAATGAAAAATGTGCAGGTTGTGGAGATGAGTGTGTGGTCAGAATTGCCAAGTGGAGCTCGTACATCTATGGTGTAGGGTGCTGAATTATTAGTGAGGAATAAGTCAAGTATGTTAGCTGATTGGTTATTGGCATCGGGAATTCGTGTTAGTTCTCTGATAAGCTGCTCTAAGCCGTGAGTGATGGCGAAAGCTTCGGCTTGTCACCCAGCTTCATCCGTTCTGTTAGAGTCTACGAGCCAAGCAGTGTTGTGTACATTGAAATCGCCCATGATGATGATTTCTGCTGCTGGATGGTTCTGTTGAATTTGGTCAAGCTTCAGAGACAAGAATTCGAAGAGCTTTCCATAGGATGGATTTTTTGGTGATAAGTAGAGACAACAAAGGTATTTGGTCTGTTTCCGGCTATCGAGTTTGAATCACATGAAATCAAACTTATTTGGTTCCAGAGTTTTTTCTCGTTGACATAAGAGATTCGTTTTAGAGTAGAGGCAGAGACCTCCCTTGAATCTGAAACGTGTGTGGAGTTCGTACCCAGGACAGAGCAGATAGATCGTATTGGTGGATGAATTGACCTGTGTCTCAGTAAGAGCCAATATGTCTGGCTTTTCAATGTGGAGGTGTCGATGGACATCGTTGATGTTCTTGCTTAGACCTCGGATGTTACATAGGTCTATCTTGAGGACTTTTTCAGCCGATGGTGAACCCCCTCTAGCACCTCTCGCTCGGAAATCCGAATGGAGAGGTATTCTACTTCCGGATAATTTTACTCGAGGAGAACTCATCATCGCGTATTCTGTATAAAGAAGGGAGGTTGGCGTGGAAGGAAAAGGAAATTGGGTTGGGTTGACCGGAACATCAACCAGCTACTGAAACACGGGTAAGTACACCCATTTCATAGTGCCTTTGGTTGATGTGGTGGTATCGCACCGGGCGATGACGTTAACCATCTTCCACCTATTGGCGTCCTTTTAGTCGCCTTCTACGACAGACAGGACTTACCGTGGGGTTATTCTAATCCGACCACCACACGGGGAAATACCTTAATTCGGAAAACTCAGAAGGTTGAACTGGAAATTGTCTACGCCGAACGTCGTGAACGCTTCTTGTTCAAGGAAGTGCTCCTTTTGGAACAATAAAATCACATGGAAATGGAAGAGTAGTACAGTAGCGGAGAGCTATATTGAAGAAGGTATCTCACCGAAAAACAAAATTGCTACAATGAAAGCCCATTCCGTTTCCGAAAAAGAAAATGTAGACGTTTAGATCGAAACCGAATGCACATTGAAGAGTTTATCATCGGTCAACTCACAGAACTTCAAACTTGGTAGTAATTTTTCAGGAACATTTGAAAATTGTAATTTCTATTTGGGAAAAAAAATTTGTCCGTTTTTTATGTACAGTTATAAATACATCTCTTCTGAGTAATTAATCTACTGAACTACAGAAAATAACAATTCAGCGGGCGTTATGATACATAATGCCCTCCATAACGCTCAAGGGCGTTATTCGTTTGTTAATAGCAACCGTTGCCAAGGTATTATAAAGGAGTAATGGACAAGTGAAAAATTGAATCAAATGCGATTTTGTATGAGACATAATGACACAACCTAAACAATTTCTCACTACCCAGAAAAAATAGAGAGGAAGTAAATCTAAAAGAATCATTTGAAAGTTTTCACTTCATCTCATACAGTTGAAATCAATCCGCACGTAGTAGAAATTTCCATAATTCATTTCACTAAAACCATGGGAATTATCATTATGAAAACGTTAGTGAAATGAGATGAATTCTCCATGGATCATTTCTATATTGTTTGGTGATTTTTCGCAAAAATTTCTTCATACAGTTTCTGTAGTAACCAATACATAGGTTTTCTGTAACCATCACCATAATTCTTGTTCTTATACTATGATGTCATGTTAAACGTTCGCTATTCGCCGATCGTGACATCATACAAAGCGATCAACGAATCGTAACAAGTCTATAGTCCACGAGAAATGTTGACGCTGACGGGTCGACGCTCGCTCATTCACGACACTAGTCTTTTGGTTTTCCAATGACAGGGCGGTTGTGTTCTTATGTGTTGATTTCGTTTACTATTTTATGACTAGAAATGAATTGTATTCAATCACCATATACAGTTGGATCTAGGAAAAAGCCAAATACTCAAAGTGGAATGCAATGGTCTCAAAGAGAGAGAAACTCAAAGTCATTACCACACTAGTTCGTAAAATGAACGAAAATGTTAGATTACGAGAGAAAAACAACTAATTTCCTGGCTATCTGCCACGCAGAACATTGGATGACATCCTCCCGAAATCTATGCAATAATTCTTATAGACGAATGAAATCGCAAGTGTTTCCTTCCTAAACGCTGAGCTGCGCTTGAGTGGTTTAGGAACGCATGACTACCTGCAGAACGGTTTCGAGCTATTGACTCCTATCAGTACAGGGGTGTCCCAGATAGCTTCTTGACCGCTATCTGGTGCGAACCTGACCCAACGTGAACGCCTCTCAGCATTTATACCACATGAGGCGTTCGAAGTCCGCGAAATGGAAACGCGGACGCCGAATGCCACCTGGCAAGGAAAGAAACACTCCAAAACAAGATCCCATTTCATGTGGTATAAATGCTGAGATGCGTTTACGTTGGGTCAGGTTCGCACCAGATAGCGGTCAAGAAGCTATCTGGGACAGCCCTGTACTGATGAGAGCCAACAGCTCAAAATCGGTCTGCAGGTAGTCACGCGTTCCTGAACCACTTGAGCGCAGCTCAGCGTTAAGGAAGAAAACACTTGCGATTTTATTCGTTTATACGAATTATTGCATAGATTTCGGGAGGATGTAATCCAATGTTCTGCGTGGCAGAAAGCCAGGAAAGTACGAACTAGTGTGGTAATGACTTTGAGTTTCTCTCTCTTTGTGACCATCGAATTCCACTTTGAGTATTTGGCTTTGTCCTAGTTCAAATTTCTGCGGATTGCTCTAGATCCATCGACTGTGTTTGAGAACGAGGAAAGCAATAATCATACATTGAAAACATAATCTACATCTTCTTTGTATATTCATTCTGTATGTTCATTCCTTCTTTGAATTATTTGGAGTCTGCTATCAAAATATTCCGAATTTTCCTTATTCCATCATTACATGAAATCAAAATGTATTATGGAAATAACTGTGGCAACGCTGTATTGGCGTGATTACTCTGAGTGACTCAGATTTTTCTTGAAGTCATTCACGTATATCAAAATCCGACGTAACAGTATTGTTTTGCTGTGTTATTTACCATTTTAGGACTTTTTGTGTTTCAATCATTTTCAGTGTTTTCTCGTTATAAAACTGTATAAAAACAATTATTAAATGTCCATTATGGTTCAGCCAGTGCACAGATTGTGAAGAAGTTCACCATTCGAACCCCAAATTGGTATTTCGACGGTAACTAAGGTTACATGTTCCTCAAAACTTCACCAGTGGTGCAGTAATCACAGTAAGTTATTCAACTGAATTATTGCAACAAACGTAGTGTATTTTGTTCAAATTCCACTGAATGATGGATCAAAGTTAGGTAAGTACCTAAGGTACTATGAATTTTTGACATTGAAATTGAAAGATTAGACCCAAACAGTTTCTAATAGGTATAATAGCGTTGTCATTGTAGTAAAAAGTTTTGACCCGCGCTTGACCTACGCGACTGGTGAAGAAAAGTGTGGAAATTGACACACAGTTTACAGCGTCGTCATATCTTGAAGTCATCTCTTTCCACCTAGGTGACTGGAAAACAAAAGTGTGAACATTGACGAACAGTTCGAAGCGTTGTCATTTCTCGAAGCCATCTATTTCTAACTCATCTGAATCTTTGGAAGTATATATGATTGTAGACAAATAGTGTTTTATGAATGATATGTCATGTTTCCCCTCTTTTATATGTATATGTGTCATACTCACTTAGTCTTGCTAATTTCTTGTTATATGCATAAGACTGGAAGGCATAACCCCCTAGAGTATTGAGTGGCTCAGGATAGACCGACTTCGTCCAGTCAGGTAGAGCATATCCAAATTCACTCTCGATAAGCAGCCCATCACGAACTAGAGTCGCATCTGTTACAGACGCAATTTTGCTTCCACTATTGAGGGTGATGTATTCGTAAACGCTGTTATAGTTTTTGTTGATTTCCTGATAGTAGTCTCCATCCAACAAAATCCTGTCAAGTTCTTCGGTGTAAGCCGGACACGACTTGGAGGAGCTCATCACTCCGTCGTCCGAAATGTGTACTGGAATCGGTTGCCAAGCAATATTTGTGTTCCAGACTTGATCTCCTTCGGAAGGAAATAGTCCAGCGAGATCGCATTGCGCAGACATGTGAGTTCTGTCGACGTCTGTGGTTTGCGCACGGAAAGTCTGGGGGGAGTATGATCCTAGCCAGCCATCATATCTTTGGCGGGTGAAATTGCCTAGAGTGTAGTGTTGTTGCATACCAGTCTGCAAGAGTTGAAAAATGATTATATTTCTTCATACCTGATAAACAGGTATAAAAAATTTATCAAGGCATAATCACTTCGATGAAATGACAAAATTTTGTATAAGTTGAAATTTTTTCATGATCGAATCGCAGAGCGCTGCGGGTAATTTGTACCATAATGATGTCGATTCAATTTCAGACCTCATTGAAAATTCTTGACGAGTAAGAAATCTGCACCTTTTGTATTTAACATTTCAAATAATAATCGTCCCATTTCAAGATACACGTTTTTGGTTGGTTGAAATGTTCGTGTTGAAAATCGAGAACATGATGTTTTCGTCTTTGTGAATATGATATGTTCTCGATTTTGTATTCCGCCTCCTCATTGTTAGTTTGATGAAAATATAAAACAACATTATTTACATGCGCAAGCTGTAATGGACATGGACAGGGATGAATATAACTCAACACTAAACTCCAGACATAATCGTCATAGGCACTGAATTTTAACTTGTATCGAAGAATTTCAGACCAACTTTGTATGATCACATTTTGAAGAACCATTTTTATATCAACATAAACTCAACCTCTCGGGTCCGAGTCGAGTTTCATCGCTCACCTCAACTTGACCTCTCTGCTTTATTCACAGTTGCAACTTGAAACTAGCGTTTATAAACAGTACGTATCAGATATTGCGAGCAAGCCGTGCGAGAGCCAATCGGCACGAGATGCGTGACGCACCAAGTGAAAATGGGAATATGACATGTATTTATTGTTTTTTTCATGAAATAATGGGTGAAATAGTTTAAGCAGATACAACTCGTTTTATAATTGATTATGGAGAATCCCTACTCCCTACAATTTGTTCCTCAAGACCAATTTTAGCAGCCTATGTCATGGATGATCTGTTAGATACTGTGATTCCTGTTTTATCAGTTAAACCCTTATTTTAAAAAAAATATGTGGACGATATCATCTTAGCAATCCCAGAAGAGAGTATTGATGAGGTTCTTTTTACATTCAACAGCTATGACCCACACATTCAATTTACAATTGAAAAAGAAGATGCGAACTGTTCTGTACCTTTTCTCGACACAAAATTCATTCGCACAAACGAGAACAAGATCCTGATTGACTGGTACAGGAAACCTTGCAGCTCTGGCAGGTACATGAACTTCGAATCGTACCACAAAAGATCTATGAAAGTCAACTTGGTCAAGCAAATGAAAAACAGAGTGATGAGAATCTCAGATAATACTTTCCATAATGAAAATTTGAAAATTCTTTCACAACTTTTCGTTGACAACTCATATCCGGTCAAATTAGTAAAATCAATATTATTTAATGCACCATCCATTGATCAACCTGACAATTCAATTGACAACCTAGATCCCCAACAAAATGCAACAATCCCTGAGACAATTCCAGCGCCAATCATTTTCACTTCACTACCCTATATAAGAGAGATAACACCACAACTGACCAGACTATTTCCATCAACAGGTAACTTAAAAATAGCATACAGAATAGTAGTAACTATCAAATCCTTGCACACTAAAATCGAAGATAAAGTGCCCTTGTTATCTAACACAATAGTTATTTTTGTATCTAGAGCGCGAAATGCTACTTTGGTGATCGTGATCTGATTTTTTTAAAGAAGCGTAGCCGAGTTGAAAAAATAATCGAGATGACCAAAGTATTTCGCGCTCGATTTGCTAAAAAAATTTTTTCTACAAACGTCAAAAAATATAGTTCTAAAGTAAAAATATGCTTAGTTTGATATAAAAAATGATATTGAACTGGCTTAGAAGGCCTCCCCTATCCTCCCTAGGTAGGCACGATGTACCACGAACATAAAAGACATTTCCTTTCGTACGCTCCAAGAGATAAAACGAAGTTATTGTTGAACATTCAGAAATAAATGATTTTCTGGATGTTTTCTCGATTAAGGACCATTTAGCTGAAATATAAATATCTCATATATTTTCCATAACAATGCGCGAAGTAGGTACTTCGCGCACTGTTTTACTTCGCACATTGTTTGGTGCAAGATATCATGGTAACATAGGAAACTGAATAAAAGTGTCACTCCGCAATTTGCTATCAATGCGCGAACCTTGTCATTTTTTGACGTTTGTAGAAAAATGTAATTTATAGTATTCCTTGCCATGATTGTAATAACCAATATATAGGCCAAACATCGAGGTCACTATCCAACAAAATAATCTTACATAGAAGTGATTGCAGACTGCACCCAGAAAGATGTGCACTTGCAGAACATGTGAATAAATATGATCACCATATGAATTTCGATGCTGTTAAAATCCTATCACGAGAAAAACATCTGATGAAAAGAACCTTCTTAGAGATGGCTTATATATCACAATGCAATAATTGCATAAATTAAAAAAAAGATATTAATCATTTGAGTGAGATTTATTCCTTTTTACTGTCTTTAGATAACTCATAATCATTTCAAATTTCAGTTTTCAACGTTGGTACGCATTGTCTGTTGGTACCTCTGTTGTGCATTTTTGACATGACAATTGTCTTCACACACTGTCATATGTCAGTCATATTCATTTTTCAAAAAAACTCATTTCCCGGCACCATTTGCAATAACCTCATCTGCCAACAATTCAAACCATGTGGTGGAAGATGTGACTTTTAACTTAGTTTTATAATGTTTTAACTTGTGTTATTCAATGTAATGTATTTTTATCGATGACTTTTGGGCTGATTCATGTTATGTTACCAAGACACATAAAGAAATTATACATGAACATCATGTCAGCCATCCTCAACAAAGTTGTAAGTACACGAAGATTTCATCACTTGAACTACATGATATTCATGAATAATCACTTCACAGACTCCCTGATGATGAAAATAAAGATTTTCGAAAGCTTGGACCAACTTTGAAGAGTACTCCCCAATATTTCCTAGTTTATATATATATATTAAGGAGAAGACGCCAAAAAAAACCCAAAAAGAAGTAATCAAACCTACCAAGCAAGATTCGATTGAAACCACCATACCAGGACACTCTGGACTAGTAGAAATAAGAAGAGGAGAGAAGAGACTTGTCGAGCCATCATTGAATCCTACTGTGAAAATTTCTAAACCAAACCTAAGATCAGTAGGTCGCCCAAGGAATAACTCTGAGAAATAATTCGGTTATTTGTATTCATTAATTCTTTATCTTCATACACAAACTATTTTTACTGCATCAGAACCTATATGTATATATTTTACTAATAAAAAAAAAAAAAATCATCAGTTCATTAAGGTCATCGATAATTGATTTCCATTGTATAATATAAACTATCAAGAACCATGAATGATTATATCAGAGACTTTAGAATCGAAAATATTGACACTATCATTGCAGAAAATATAGAGGATTACAAAAATTTTATAACTACCAGTTCGTCCGAACAATATATGAACATAATACATACAAATATAAGGAGTGCAAAGAAAAATATTGATGAATTCATTTTATTATTGCATGATCTTGGTGATGACTTTGATTGTGTTGTTTTTTCAGAGTGCTGGAAGATAGATGATTTATCGCTGGTTAAAATACCAGGTTATAATTCAATATATAATGAAGGCGACTACAACCAAAATGATGGTGTTATCATTTACTTAAAAGAAGATATCTCATATTATGATCATTGCATAATCCATATAGGTCCAATAAAAATCGTTCAAATACAATTTCGAAAGTACAACAAAAAAGTTACATTAGTAGCAATTTATAGACCTCCTTCTACTTGCATTGATACCTTTATAAATGATCTCAACGAATTTCTCAACTCCTGGAATGCTTTCGGAGATATTAATATAATAGTTGGTGACATAAACATCAACATCTTGGATAACTCTGAAAAATCTCATGAATATCTCAATATAATGGCAGAAAAGGGATTTCAGTCAGCAATAAATAGTTACACTAGAATAGATAATTCCTCTAAAAGTTGTATAGATCATATCTTCATCAAAAATCGAAACAACCCTTTTGTTGATAATTATAATGAACAATTTAAATTACATCCCATAATTCTTCAGACCCCGGTAACAGATCATTTTCCAGTTATCATGAAAATTAGTATTCTTGATAAATGTGAATCGGTGAACTTAAATAGATATAATCAGATTATTGATAAAAAAAAGATGATAAACCTTATTCAAACTGAAACTTGGCTAGATTTGTATTCTGAACACTGCATCGATAGAGCTGTTCAAATACTTTTGGGAAAAATCAAAGAAATAGTAGATAAATCTACTACAAAAATAAAAATAAAAAGAAGCCAAACCAAGCGGAAACTATGGATTACAAATGGGTTACTGAGTTCAATTAGAACAAAAAATGAGTTGCACGTTAAAATGAGGAAAAGTCCTTCTCCCGAGAATACTGAAAACTATAAAAAATACAGAAATAAACTTACGGAGTTGATCAGAAAAGCCAAGACGACTTATTATTCATCAGAAATAAATAAGAACAGGTCGAATACCAAACATCTTTGGAAGTGCGTTAAGGAAATGACATCATCAGAGAGGAAGGAGCAAAATATAAAAGAGATAGGGACAAGGGACAACAAATTAACAAATGATGAGACACAAATCGCGAATGAAATGGTTTCGTATTTCACAAACATTGGTAAAGATCTTGCTGAAAAAATAAATAAACCTAACAAAGAAACAGACAAGAGAGAAATATCTAATAATTCTTTCTTCTTGAGCCAAACAAATGAAAAGGAAGTCAAGGAAACAATAATGTCATTGAAGGATGGCAAATCTCCAGGGTTAGATAATGTGAAATCTGAAACGTTGAAGGTTATTGTAGAATACATATCGTCCCCTCTTGCATTCATAATCAATAATTCCTTCGAAAGTGGGATTGTACCAAAATCACTCAAAATAGCAATCGTGAAACCTATTCACAAAAAAGGTGATAAGAAAGAAATTGCAAATTATCGACCGATATCAATAATATCGACTATTGCTAAAGTCTATGAAAAAATTCTGAAAAGTCGTTTGGTTGGTTACTTGAATAAATATAAAATAATGTCAGACAAGCAATTTGGCTTCAGAGAGGGTAGATCGACACAAGATGCTATAGTTGAATTAACAGATACTATTTACCAAGGAATAGATAAATCATTACCAACGCTATGCATCTTTGTCTATCTAGCTAAAGCATTCGACACGGTCAGTCATTCTAAATTATTACAGAAGCTTCAAGATATTGGCATAAGAGGTAGTGCCCTGAATTTGATGAGTAGTTACTTGAGAGATAGAACTCAGAGTGTCAAAATAAATAGTACATTGAGTGAATTCAAAACGGTTGAATACGGCGTCCCCCAAGGTACTGTCCTGGGACCAGTGTTATTTAATATATATATAAATAATATGTTCAAACTCAAAAGTACGGGCAAAATATTAGGGTTTGCAGATGATACAGCGATAATTTACCAAGACGAAAATTGGGAAACATTAAAGGAAAAAGCAGAAATCGATTTCAAAAGTATAATCGAATGGTTTAGCAGTAACCTCTTAACAGTGAATTTCAGCAAAACCTATTATGTTGCCTTTGCTTCGTACAAGAAATACTTACCAAATTTCAATTCATTAACAATAGACCTTGTTGACACTAATATTACTGTAAATCAGACAGAAAATATAAAATATCTTGGTATATATATCGATAGCCACCTTAAATGGAATAAACATCTCGATTATGTCACTAGAAAGCTAAGAAGTATCCTACCAAAATTCAGATATGTTTCTCAATACTTAGGATTGGAACATCTCAAAACCCTTTATTATGCATTAGTAGAAACGCATCTTTCGTATGGAATATTAGCATGGGGGGGATGTTTAAATGTACACTTACAACACCTGAAAATAATACAAAAATACATACTTAAAATTATTTGCAAAAAGAAACGAACTTACCCTACAAATTTACTCTTTGATGGAATGAAATTATTCGATATAAGAAAATTATTTTGCTTTAGAATACTACAATACCAGCATAAACACAAGAATGATTTACTCCCTTTACCTCATAACTATAGTACCCGTCACAAAGCCTATTCTACTTGGGTTCCAAGATCTGAAAAAACAATACTTCAAAGATCATATTACTACCTAGGGCCAAGATTGTACAATGTCGTTCCCATAGAAATCCGACAAAGTTTTGGATCATATACTTTCAAAACAAAGTTGAAGAAATGGTTAATTTCGGTGCCAAATGAATTTATCAACTCAATTATTGATCACAAAAATTCATGATTTTTTTATGTTATTGAAACAATTATGAAAATATTTTTCTTACTTATCATTCAATGTCCTGTCCTCTGTAATACCACTTAGTCGTTTTTATCTTATTTGTTGAATTATTTTATTTATATACATTTAAACTGGATGATCAAATGATGCAACTTTTATATATTTTATTTAGATTCATACGTCTCTTGTTTGTTTTATATTAGATGTAGATCCATATTTGTACTTATACTCATGTCCTTGTTTATATTGCTAATTTCAATAATTATTTCCGCCATACACTAGTGTATAAAGTGTGAGGCTTTAATAAATAATATGCTTGAAATCAACAGTAGCCACGCTCAAGGGTAAACCTTTTGTGGCAACCCTGTTTGTTTATCAGCGAATTTATTGCTATCATTTTATACCATGGAAAAGGATTTGTATTATATTGTAAATTCCTGAATAAACAATTTTATATATATATATATATATATATATATATATATATATATATATATATATATATATATATAAAGTAAAAGATTGTAGGTTTAATCCGTTCCGTGAGTGGAATGTCAATTGGTGCAAGACAGTCTGTTTCAGCTCGCCAAGCATCATCAGTTGCACTAGGCCAATCGACAATCCACTCACGGACCGGTCACTATTTGAAGACCAACAGGTAGTCTTCAACAGTGCGGAATACGGATGTTTGGTACAGTGCCACCTACTAGCACTAGACAGAAACGTGCTTTTCGGGCAGCGACGTAGGAGTACAGATATCTCTGTTACTACACCTACGTGCCCCGAGTGCACCTCGATAGTGTGGTATGGACCACAGACAGAGTAAAGAAGAAGAAAGATAGTGTGTATGAACACAGAGCCAGAGTATGAAGTAAAAGATTGTAGGTTTAATCCGTTCCGTGAGTGGAATGTCAATTGGTGCAAGACAGTCTGTTTGGCCTAGTGCAACTGATGATGCTTGGCGAGCTGAAACAGACTGTCTTGCACCAATTGACATTCCACTCACGGAACGGATTAAACCTACAATCTTTTACTTCATACTCTGGCTCTGTGTTCATACACACTATCTTTCTTCTTATATATATATATATATATACATGGTGGCCCACGGTCGATGGTACCTTAGACGTATACGGAAAACGGTACATTGGATTATCCTGAAAATTTGGTTACTCTAATAAGCGTTTGTGATCTAACGATTCAGAATATTTTCAGTGAAGCAGCGTAGAGCTGATTTCATCAATGCATCACACTTGGGGTCTAGCAGGAATTATTACAGAGATATAGGGTGTTCAAAATCGAGATTTTTCAACTTTAGGATTTTTTTGTGTCGAAACTATTCATCATTAATCAAAACGGCTTACATGTCCCTATATTGACTTTCGCTTAACTGTCTACCGACATTTAATTGGAAAAAATACAGGATGGTTCAAGATTCAGAATTTTGATCACCCTGTATCTGTTCCAATTAAATGTCAGTAGATATTGAATCAAAAGTTAAGATAGGGACATGTGAGCCGTTTTGATCGATTATGAATAGTTTCGACACAAAAAACTCCTGAAATTGAAAAATCTCGATTTTGAACACCCTATATCTCTGTAATAATTCCTGCTAGACCCCAATTGTGATACATTGATGAAATCAGCTCTCCGAGAAGAATCTGAAAACGCAATGAAATACAGGGTGTTCCATTTGAAATAACAAAGATGATGCTACTTTTTGGTAAAAGTGGAAACGCTGCATCGCTGAAAATATTTTGAATCGTTAGATCACAAACACTCATTGGAGTAACCAAATTTTCAGGATAATCCAATGTACCGTTTTCCGTATACGTCTAAGGTACCATCGACCGTGGGCCACCCTGTATATATATACGGCTGGGGATAGTATATACATATATGATCTCTATATGGATGACATAACAAAATTCAGACGAATAACAATTTTTCAAGTTCTTTCTTGAATTTTTCCGTATTGATATTTTTTAAAGTCTTGTTGACAATGATTGTGAAGTAATAATCCGTTGTAATATACAGGGTGAGTTATTAGTGTGAAATAACGGCTTAACTGTTTCAGATAGATGAACAAAAATCTGAGAGATGATCTAGAATCATGAGTAGCACATTTCCGAACTATTTCGCTCCATACAGGGTGACTCAGAAATGCGTGACATATCAAATTCATACTTTTTCTCATGGGACACCCTGTATTTCATTGCATTTTTGCATTCTCCTTTATGAGCTGATTTCATCAGAGCATCACACTTGAGGTCTAGCGAGAATGAGTACAAAGATGTAGGGTGTTCAAAATAGACATTTTTCATTTTCAGGAGTTTTTGCGTCGAAACTATTCATTATTGGTCAAAACGGCTTTTATGTCCCCATCCCAACTTTTGATTTACTATCTACTGACCTTTTATTGGAACAGATACAAGGGTGATCAGAATGCTGAATCTTGAACCACCCTGTATTTATTCCAATTGAATGTCAGTAGATAGTAAATCCAAAGTTAAAATAGGAACATGAAAGCCGTTTTGACCAATAATTAATAGTTTCGACGCAAAAAACTCCTAAAGATGAAAAATCTCGATTTTGAACACCCTACATCTCTGTGATCATTTTCGCTAGACCCCAAGTGTGATGCATTGATAAAATCAGCTCACGAAGAGGAAGTATAACTTTGATACGCCACGCATTTCTGAGTCACCCTGTATGAAGCGAAATAATTTAAAAATGTGCTGCTCATGATCCTAGATCATCTCTGGAATTAGTGTTCATCTATCTAAAACAGTAAAGCCTTTATCTCACTTCGCCACACTAATGACTCACCCTGTATAGATCTTTTTGCCAAATTCAGATTTGATTTGAATGAGGGAAAACATGTCTGTTTGTCTAGTTGAATGTGAATGTGTATTGGCATAAATTTAAAAATTCAAATTGGAACGTTTATAATTGTGTTTGACTGAAATAATGAATGTTGATATTTCAAATTCATATATGATTGAAGATCTGATATTTCATTTGGTTTATAGAGGTTCCTTGTTGGTTCCAAATAATCCAATTTATATATACATTAGACAACTGTTTTCTGAAGGATTCTAAATGACTTTATAATTGATAAACTAGCCGTACCCCAAACAAATATCAAATATTAAATTTCATAATATATTGAGGAATAATAAATAAGTTTCAAAAAACTCAAAGAAATTTCATATCTTATTCTGTGAAGTACTCCTATTATTGGTGATATGTTTTTTCGAATTTCTACAATATGATTCGTCCATGATAAATTTTGATCAATGATTAAACCAAGAAATTATTCGATATCTGTGGAATATAATAAATGAATTCTTGTTTGTATCAGCTATATGTATTTTTTCAATTCTTGGAGCGCACGAAAGGGAGTCCCGATAATGTTCGAGGAACATCGTGCGTACCTGAGGAGGATAAGTATAGGAGTTTTTTTTTACAACTTTTGAAAGTTATAATTTCTTGGGAATACTTTCATTGTCAAGGAATTCCAAAGTTTTGTATATATATTCCGATCACGTTAACTTTGGGACAGCACGTGGTCACGAAGGTATGCATTGAATATCGATATATGCGTTGAATCACGTGGTGATTCAAAGTTGACCTAGCCGGACTCTACCTGAGTATGGGGTTGATAAAAAAATTGGTCGTTGCAGTGCATTATGTCAATATAATGTATTCACGATAACTCATTTGATGTTAACAATGCAATTCGAACCATGCCCTAATGTTCTGATTTTCAATAATTAGCTATCATTATAATTGCAAGAACACATATGAAAACGTTTGCTAATTTTTTTCCTGATGTACCTACATTCGACAAACACTTGTGGATTCTAAAAGAGCGAATCAAGTTGAATGAATTCATATGGAAAGAAGAATATACCTATGCAACAGCTTCTCATGATCTACAAAGCTCAGAGACGGCCTGTTTTAGGATACTGTTCCCACGTATGGAGTTGAGCACCCAAACATACACGGATGTTTTTAGATTCCATTCAGAGAAGAGCCATTCGCCTAGTGGGTTATGCCACATTCACTAATTTTTTGACGTCATTGGAATACCATGAAAAAGTCAGCGACATTTTCACCGAAAGATGTTCTTCAGAAATCTCTGCTATCATATCATTACTAGCAATACCAGTCAGACAATCTCACTCGACAAGCGCTGTCAGCAAATTCTTTTGTTGCCAACCTTGAAATATGTCGAACAACAATTTTCCAAAATTCGTTTGTCTATAGAACGGCAGAGCTTTGGAATTCTTTGCCAATGGAAATATTCCCATGAAGAACTTCCAATACCTACCACCTCTTTCTATAAGTACCCACATCAAAGGGATACAAAAAATATTAACTGCATTGGCGCATCTTGCATTCGTGTATTTATTTGGAATTATTATTATTTCTTATCAAAGATATCCAGGGAGATATGACATTCCGAATTTGTAGACTTTAGCTTAGCTAGATAACGTTATGGAATTCGGTGATCTAGTTACACTAGGGAATAAACACATTCGAAACTGTGGAAATATATCGAATATAAAAAATATGATTCAAGTTGGTTGAATTGAATTGAAAATGGACTCGCAGAGAGACTCTTATATTTGATAACATCAATTGAAGATATTGCCTCTTGTTTTCTTCAGTTGGTTCTGAATCAATATAGAACCTAATGAATTGATTTTTGCCAATTAGAAAATTTGAGGTTGCAAGGTACTTATCTTGGTATTACTCAAAATTAATCAAATTCCATCCCCTATCTGTTGTTATGATCAAAAACCAACTTGTATTGTTGCTGGTACAAAAAATATTTGGCTATATCTGAGCTCTCAAGGTATAACCCCTGAGAAAATCTTGCGGAAAAGTAAAACTCGTGCGGAAAAGTAAAATCGTACGGAAAAGTACAGTTGTGTGCATAAACAAGTCGTACAAGGTTAGAATGGTGTCAACCTGCCTATAATGTTCCAGGTTTCATTGAAAAGTAGTACACCTACACATTTGCGCGTTATTGACAAACCTAATTCGAATTTCGACACTACTTGTCGAAGTCGATAAGAACAATGATCAAGATTGACGAACCCGACTCACAATAGCCTATAACTGCTGTACGAAATGATGATGCACACATAATTGTACAACTTTCAAAACTAAAAATCGTACAGAAGACTACTTTTTCGCACGCTCGTAGGAAATGTACATTTCCCAATCGAATTGTGTACTCACTGTGGTTAACTGCCCAGGGGTGACTGGCCAATAAGATTCATCAGCATACGGGTCGTTCTCATAGTACCAAATTGGAGTTCTCTGACCATGTCGGAATACCTATAAACGAACGATTATAGTTTCTTTAATTCTACATTCACTGGCAAAAAAAAACCTGCCACCAAAGATTTCGCACAAATTGTTCATCTTGTAATTTTTTCAATCCTTGTCCTATTTCTGTGAAATTTTGTTCAAATCGATTATTTATGTCCTGGAATCTTATCCTGAATATTAGTTTCGTGAAGAACTGATGACTCGATCATTATACAGGGAAAAACAGGAGTTACACGGAGAAAAAAGAATGATACAAAATACTAGAATGACTGTATATCTTACCACAAAAAACGTTAAGAATAGGGACAAACTTTTGCGGCAGTAAAATATACTTTATGAATACGATGAAACGAGGCACCCTAGTTACTATTGGCAATTGAGTTCAGCAATATTTTTATAGACAGCACCTTTCATGTTACAGCGGAAATTTGGAAATTTGGATAGCTCCTCAACAAAGAGAGAAACCTAACGTGAACAATAGATTTTTTTTGTGCCTCCAGAGTCGGTCTTGCTAAAGCAATTTTTCACGACTTTTTCATCACGATCTCTGGCACTAGCATATTTCTGTATGATGAAGAAGGAAAAGAAAACAGAACTACGAGATCGAAATAATTTTTCCCTACGACCACCTATGAAAACAGCATTTTTTATTGAAAAAGTGACTCGTTTCGCTATGACAACATATAACAGTTAGAAAGTTCGTAAGTAAAACTCACATGGGTGGAAATATTCGGAAATCGCACAGTAACAGGGTCTATAGATTATGATGTACCAATGAATAATTATTATGCTGAATTATGGTAAGTTAAGTTATGGTCAAGTAAATGGGAAGTTAGTGTCGATTTAACATGAGTTGTTGTCGTTAATGTTGACGTAATGTTAAGTTGATTAAAAGTTGAAATCAAGTTGATTTCAATTGAAAGTTTAAATAATGTCAATGTATTGGCAATTCATTGATCAATGTGAAGTTAATGTCAATTTGATATTGAATCGATGGTAATTTGATTTTGAGGTAATGTCAAGTAAATGTTGAGTTAATGTTGATTTAATGTTGATTTAATGTTGAATAATTATTGAGTTAATGGTAAGTTGTTTCTAAATCAATGTTAGGTTAATTTTAAGTTAATGTTAAGTTGACGTTAAGTTAATGTTGAGTAAATGTTAAGTTCATATTGAGTTGATGTCGAGTTAACGTTAAACTAATGATGTCACTTGAAAATATTGAAGTAAAATCAAATAATAATGATAAGGATATAACCTCCATGTGATCGAATATGATAAGAAACATGATCCCTACTCTGGTCTCATGAACACTCATGACATATAATATACATATTTGTGGTCGTAGGAAAAATAGTATACAAAACTCTTTGGAAAGTGCATTTCCTGCGCTCGTTCCGTTTCCGCACTCGCGGCTCTGCGGCTCGTGGTAAACGTCCACTCGCGCGAAATATGTCACTTTCCACACTAGTTTTGTAATATACTATTTCGGCGTCCAGGGTAGGCCTCGCTCCCTCAATATATCGCAATATTCTTCACGTGCTCTGGCATTTTCAGACTAAAGAAAACTTGAAGCAACGTAACAAACGAGAGGTTATATCAAGAGTATCAAGGAATAGTTTTGTTGTTGTTTTGTTGTTTATCGAGCATAAAAAACTCGCAATTTCGATAGTTCTTGCTATCATCCCCAATTCTTCTTCCAATTGACAATCCTGAAAATGAAGAAGTAATAGGTAAAAATTCATGTTTTTGCTGAGGTGGAAAAGTGACATTCCGAGAAGGAAGAAATCTTGTCCTCATTGCTCTAGATATCAGCTCCAGTGATATGTTGTGATGGTGTGAAGGAAATATCAATTGATGAAACGAAAACGATGAATCTCTATTCGTATCAAAGATAAGTAACTTCTTGTATTCATAATAATGGTTAATAATCTGATGAACATTGATAGAAAGACCGTGTCTTGAACCACGACATTAACGTGGATCTTGTTCCTTGTTTCATGATCAGTCCACGCTGATTTTCCGTGGACTAATCCCTTCTGATTCATCCACGCTGATATACAGTCTATATACCTCAGAAGATACTGCGTTGTTGTTCACACAGTCATAACCGATGCATTTTCATGACGAAAAAAATCAGTTGGATTAATCCTTTATGCGAAACTACTATGGATTGATCACGAGGGAATTCTGTACGCGAAATAGCGTGGATCAATCAAGATAACCACACGGGACATTGGAATTCTGAAAACAAGATCCACGTTAGCGTGGTTCTATACCTTTTTAACTTCAATTTCGGAATCGGTGAGTTATATTTCGGAAAAAGTAATCTCGATTTCAGAATTGGTTAGTTCGATTTCAGAAATGGTAAACTCAATTTCAGAATCGGTGAGATTAATTTCAGAAAAAGTCCATTCAATTTCAGAAATGGTAAGTTGTATTTCAGAATTATTATTGGTAGGTTCAATTTCAGAAGATGAAATCCTTTTTTATGTTTGAAATGTTTTTAATTGCAAAAGAGAAGATTGTTTACAGTGGATGAACGGTGTTTGAGAGCCCTATGTTGAATCAGATTGAACATATATGGGGTGCCTTCAAGTCAGAAGTGAAGAGCTTCTTGCAAGAGCATCGCCAAAGGGTCATAGCTGGGGATCCGAACAGCTTGCTCAACCAGATAGAATTCAGACTGCGATGTCTTGAGGAATGTGCAGATCATTCAATGAAAATGATAGCACCTCAAATGTGTTTGCATTCTCATAATCATGTGCTACGCTATTATCTTCCAGCGATTCGGATGGAAGGCATCTGTGGATTAAATTGAGATTATAATTATGTTATTGAATTGTTTTTGACAAGTTGAATATTGTAAATATGGTTTGTTAATCTCACATACATTGGAAACATTTCGAACAAATATAAGGATTTTTTTCTGAAATTGAACGTACCAATTCTGAAATACAACTTACCATTTCTGAAATTGAATGGACTTTTTCTGAAATTCATCTCACCGATTCTGAAAATGAGTCTACCATTTCTGGAATCGAACTAACCAATTCTGAAATCGAGATTACTTCTTCCGAAATTGAAGTTGAAAAGGTATAGACCGGCACAAAAAAACTTGTCACTGAAAATAATATACAAGTCAACAAAAATGCTTGTGTTCGGTGTGAACGTGATGAACATACAATAATTATATCAAAATGAAACCAATAAACATTTTTTTCAGGAAATGAGTTGAATATCAGTAGTTATTCAACTTATTGTAACCAGATACAACTTTGCTCCCGAACTTTTTTCTATAGGACTTGTAGTTTTTCCGGAAATCGGGATTATCTGTTTTTCACCCCTACCATTTCCCGACCCAAGATCGCCTGTAATCATTTTCTTTCATCCTTGTCATATTTTCTTTTTTTTCAATAAGTTTCATTTTACTACAACGTTCGATTGTATTTTGCAACTATTATGAAGACGATCTTTGGTGGAATGGTTGATTTTGATGAGTTCTACTCTGAAGAGGCTTTACAAATCATGCACACTTAGTATCCTATAGGTTATATAGATAAATAAAAGTTGTGGAGATGACTTTGGGTTTTCATCTATGAACTACACTACTCCACTTTGAGTTACCATGGACTTCTTCCGAAGATTATATAGATAGCTCATTTGAAAAATACAATACAATTCTGATGAAAACATCTATCGCATCGATCACAAAATATACATTCAATTGTTTCATCTGCAACTGAAGTCGAACGACCACAAAGTGTGCAAATCTCTGACATATTCTCGAAATATTCAATCAAATCTATCAGTACAAAAATATTTTGTTGGAAATGTTTGGCCAGTTGAAATTCATATTGCAAATTTTGCTTATAAAACTCCACAATTATAGTCGTCTGTTTGTTCGATATGTTTCATAAATTCAACAGACCAGCCCCTAGTTGGAATCTTAGTGAGTGACCATATTGTAAGACTACGTTTCTTATAATAAGTTCGTACACATGCTATGAATTTATTATAATATATTTGTTATTGCTCTGCGTTTGAACCAAGTGGATCAATATAATGAAATTTCAGATTTGCTTTGTCAGCAACAATGAGAGTCCAATGATTACCAGTATTAACAGTAAACATAAAAATATCCTTTACGCATGGAATGTTTTCCAGATGAAATTTTGAGTCTTCTTTTATAATGAAATAATATGATAGTTTACAAAAAACAGTGAAATTAGTTGGCTTGTGGATAGCCAGATATATATCAATATTTGTATCACTCAAATAAATATCTGTATGATTGCCTGAATTTGTAGACAACCGATGAAAATCATGAGAAACTTTACTATTCATTTGAACGTCCAAGTTTGAATACATGCCCACATGAAATTTATCTTTCTGAAAGTAAGCCGATGAAGTAATGTAATATTTTGGATCAGCATTTAATGAATTAGACAGCTTCACAATTTTGATAGGCTTTTTCTAAATGGCGAGTTTTATTGAGCTTTTTTCTAAATAGTTGTCATCTTCTCTTTTGTTTTTTCACATGTTTCCACTTCAATTTTTCGTTTTTTGTTCGAACAGTTCTTTCTGGGAATTGTCAATTGTTTTATTCGTGAATTGAAAATACCCGTTGTCTTATCAATCGAAGAAATCTAGTGCATTTTTTATTTAGAATTCCATTCGGAAAAACATTATTGATGTAACCAAACCTATTTTCAACTATGGCATTGCTACACCTCTCTTCCTTATTTATCGAGTAGCTAACACCGCACCACAGAGGATAATAACTCAAATACCATTTTAGAAGTATATCCAGTATACTTTGTCGTTCCGATGGGTAGGTGATACCAGTTGGCTGAATAGAACATATTTTCTTGCTTCCCAGTATCATATTTGTTTTGTGAACTATCGACTCAAAATGAAAAAAAAAAAATGGACTTGATTTGAAAATAGTTCGGCCTTTTTTAGTTTTGTCTAGAATTATCATCCCAACTTGTTTTTTTATCACAACAACATCACGTTCATCTACTTTGCCAGATTCACAGATTGTTAAAATTTTTTTTACTGCATCTTCTACGATATCGTTCATTTGTGATGTGAGTTATAATACAGTCATATATTTCATCCATACTGAAATTATCCATATACTAGAAAAATTTAAAGTAGCTGCTATATTTTCAATTGATAAATGCTTATGCTCTTTGGGTGAAATGGAGCTGGCTACATCAGGACTGATATTTTTCATTAAATGGGCACACCATAGTTTCATGAATATAAAAGTGACATCTGCCAATGAGTTTCCCTCTAAAACTATTGAGTGTGTCAATTGAAGATAGTACAACATTGACATATCATTTCAACATTCCAAAAATGGATTTATTGAAGCATGACTGAAATTCGTGATATCTCTGAGAAAAATGGGCCATGCATTTTTTATTATTCATGGAATATTTTTTGACGTTTCTGAGCCAATGAGAAATTCAATTCATGTCATGCTGACAACCAATCATTTCAATTTCAGGAAATGCTGTACTAACCTGTTTCAGCTCGATGACATCTGATAATAATATAATATGAATATCAGTGATTCTTTCGAACGACATAACTTCTAATTTTTCCTCAATAATTATTTGAACATCAAGAGGCTCACTTACTGAATATATAAACGGTTGTTTGAGGTCATAAAATCTATTCATTACTTAACGTCAAACAAATCATCTTCATGTCCATCTTTGTTTTCGAGTGTTCCACTTCTGATTTTTTTATACACTGATTCCGATAGCACACTATCCCGATCTCTATGGTCAATTACGATATCAGAAAAACTCAAAATATCCTGTGATCTAACAACTGAAAGTTTACTTTCTTTTAGTCTCTCCTTCAATAAACGCTTTTCTACTCCTCGGTCAGGCCTATTCAATGGCGCAGACGAGTGATAGTAGTTTATGCCTGTACTGTATGTAAACCAATACATCTGCTCCACGATCATTTTTTTCAATAGGTTATTTGAAGCACTTGCTCTCCCTATGCTCACAATATCCATATAAACGGATGCGAGGTGTTGGCTTGATATTGACTGATTTAATTATGAATGGGCAAGTTTTGTTAACATTTCCGAATTTTCTGAAACAAATAAAATAATAATATTGAAGAGTTTATTTGACAAATATACAGAGAAAGTATTGGTCTACAAATTTCACATCACATAATGTACAACATTCACAGTAAATAAAGAATAAACAGGGTGTTCCTCAATGATATGCTAATATTCAAGGGGCCGATTCTTCGACCCATTTCAAGAATAAAATTTCATATGTACATATGTCGTAAACGACCTAACTTTTGAGTCAATGTTGAGAATATGCAAAGATTATTTTTGTCCACCCTGTATGGCTTTTCGTCATGGCAAAATTCAGTCTGTTATGTGACTGAATCGGTGAACAAATTTCAAATTGTTACATACGGTGGTTATCCAGTAATGGATGATGTCCTGAATGGAGTACTTAATCATCAAAATTCGAAGTCTGGTCTCTTTTTTTCGTTTTTTCTCGGAAACGAAGCGTTTTATCGAGTATCAACATGAGGATCTTTTTTGTACATAATTATATAGCCTTTTATAGCATTTTATGAAATTAGAAAATTTCTCGTCGTTGCTCACTTTTAAGTAGAATATAAACAATAATTTTCCCGTAACGGTGCCACTGGTAGAGAAATGAAAATTTTCATTCATCAGAATATGCACCTTTATGCATTAAAAAAGTGTACCAAATTTCATACGGATGTATACAATATTGTCTCAGTTATCATCAAGAAACTGAATATTTTCCAAAACTTCATCATATTGTATCTCAATAGTTAAGGCTTCTAGGATATACGTTCATATAACGTTTTTTTGTAGAAATAAATCAGAAAATCACCCCCTCAAATATTAGCATGTCTTTAACCCTTCAACGGCGGAATTTTGTTTTCTAAGAAATATGCTGTGCCAGGCTGTAATTCCTAATCATTACGATCAAGTAAGGCCCTTTAAACAATTTCTCAATACCTTACTAATTTTTTCACGATATAAATGCCGTTACCATATGGTAACGCTAGCCATCAGTGATGTACAAAATAATAGAGATTCAAGTATTCGTTGTAAACAGTCAAAAATGTGTATTCAGTGTGAAATATATAGTTACACTCGATACTCAATATGTACCAAAATTACATTCAGAACACATTGTTCGGCCCAAATATTTCACCATGAATTCATCAAAATTTCGGTGTTGTTGAGGAACAAAAGTTTCAATAAAATTTGCTCTTAGTTCATCCACAGGAGGTCGTAATTTCCACATTTTTTCATGATTATTGGTTTCGTGTTATCAGCACAGTGTGAATATTTCAGAATCTGCCTAAACCGATCTGTTCGCATGGCATCTGATACAATGGATAAGTTCAAGTCCTTTTCAATACTACAGTACATGTCTTTTCCAGGCAATTCATGATACCCACTCAGAATCATGATGGCGATGGCGCATTCCATCTCCCCAGAACCAATTTTAGAATATAAATGATTCGAATATATTTTGTAGACTGTTCAACAAGTGGATCATTAGTTTCTTGATCAATACACTGCTTAACAATCTTGACATCTGTTAGGTTTCTGGATGTGGTGTAATCAGGTTCGGGAGAAGCTTCTTTATTTTGAATTATATCGCTCTTTATCCAAGTGATTTTTTCCTGTCCTGGTCTGGTATACGGACCTTCATTATCTTGACCAGGCTCTCCTGGCACTTCATTCATAGCTTGGATCACTCTTATTTCTGCTTCAACTAATAATTGTTGACCTCTAAGATTATCGGCCGAACCCCCCTCCTCTTCGTCGCCTGAATCTTTCTTGGTCAAAACGTTTGTCTCCAGAGGTTCTATAAATATATCTTGAACATCTAAGTCATCTTCGTATACCATTTGCAAAGCTTCTTTCAAGGTAATACCTCTCCTGGAGAGGAATCACACAATCCTCTAATTGACTTCCATAAACAGCTAGCGTTACCATATGGTAACAGGAGAAAAAAACGAATCTAAATAATTATTCGAAAATGAACTAACACGATTTATCATTGACCATCCTATAAAGTACACTTTTACCAATAATTTGTAGGTATTATGAACAAATAAAAGTGAACAGAGGGGTTTAAAAGTTACTTGCTATAATGGAAAGTTGCGATAATTCATGATTTGCAGGGGAAGTACTTTTTCTCGATCGCTTGATAACGCACAACAAGCCGCTGTGAATGTCGAATAAGTACTAACGAGTAGAGATAGGTATGTAGAGAGGATCTCCTCTTGCGGAGTCCGAATTTCTAACCTCAGGCATATATGGCGGAGTTCGATGTAAAACCTCGTGGGCGTTACCGTATGGTAACGCTAGCTGTTGAAGGGTTAAGAAGCACCCTGTATAAAGGCAAGATTTTACAAGTATCATATCCATAGTCATAGCCTAATGGTAGATAGAGGAAGTCAAGGTGAGTTGATATATATGTGAAAAAATATAAATTCATCAGCAACAGAGGTAAGTTGCTGACACACTACACGATGGCATACAATGTGGAAAAATCCAGAGCTGGACTTGAAAAACTTATTATCTTTTTAAATGTCATATTTTCGGTGCATTTTAATTTTCGAAAAAGATTCGTCTGTGAATCCTGATATTTTTTAACGAAGCTTCTCCTCCTCCTTTTCAATTTCTAGACATTTTCTGCAAATTGGACGACAAAAGTGGCAGAGATCATATAATGAAAAAGTTGTGAAATATTTTTAGAGCAAGACCGACCCTGGACGCCCGAAAGAATCATTTCGATTTCGTTTGTTTTGTTTCTTTTTCCGTTCTTTTCATCATGCCAAAATATGAAAGTGGCAGAGATCGTGATGAAAAAAGTTGTGAAGTAACGCTGAAGCAAGACCGACCCTGCCAGAAAAATTATTTCGATCTCGTAGTTCTGTTTCTATTTCCTTTTTTTCATTTTACCGGAATATTAAAGTGGCAGAGATCATAATAAAAAAGTTTAGAAATATTGTTAGTGCAAGACCGACCCTGAAGGCCCGAAAAGAATCTTTTGTTCACGTCAGGTTTTTCTCTTTGTTGAGGAGCTTTCCAAATTTCCGATGTATCCTTTCTTGTTTTCCAAAGAAACTGGAGAAAATACTTGAAAAACGCATTGTACAGTATCTTTCCAAACGCGGAATAATAAGTAACAGACTATATGGATTTCAAGGAGGAAGGTCGACGGAAGATGCACTCGCCTACTTATATAACAAGAAACATATATATCAGGCGATTGATGAACGTTAACTTGCTATGTGCATTTCCGTCGACCTTGCAAAGAAAGGCAAATAATGTAAATCATTCCAAAATGCTGAATATTTTGAACTGTCTGGGATTCAAAGATACATATAGGTAGATGGTGATCTAAGTAGTTTTAGAACGGTCACGTGTGGCGTCCCGCAAGGAAGTATTCTGGGCCCCTTACTTCTCACCATCTACATCAATACAATGAACTCAATATAAACACCTGGAATGGAGACGGTCGTTCTCTCGAATAGCACAGAGTGTGTCTGTATCTTTCACACTCGTGTGATTTAATGGCGGATTGGTGAATAAATGTTCTTGTTTCCAATAATTGGAGTACTTGAGATCTTTTTTTCTTTAATTAAACAGGCGAAGAAAGTGAAGACAAGACTTCATTGATTCTTGTAATGTTATACACGTTCAATATCGCTACACATGGCGTGTTTTGTTTTTTCAAATGGACTGAATTCATTGTTGTGAATTGATTGTTGTTGGAAAGGTTGTGTTTTTGAATTAATAAACAATGAATATTCATATTGTGTTGCCTTTGGATGCAAAACACGCAAAACAAACATGAATTGTCCTCCATGGGTAAGTTAAAAAACTCAACTTGGAAAAATTCAACTTAAAAAAGCTATTGTAATATCTTTTCAGGATGTGTCTGTGGATGTGTGTGTGGATGTTCATATTGATAACTTGAAGTCCAAGGACAATGTGGACATTGATTTGCCTCTACAACTTCAAGCTCCCGAGTTTCGAAGTTTATTGATAATGAAACCCTCAAACTGTCTCATTCCTGAAGGACTATTCTATTGCAAAGAAAAGTGAAAACACTGACACCAAAAGTAAAAAGGAGAATGACACTCGTGATGACGAGGTACTAAAACACATTTTGAAGGTTAAAACTACAAGTTCAAATGTTCAATCTCAAGAGCTACATCATATTGACTTTTCAGGTTCGCCTTTGGAGCTTCTTCTCTAGAAAGGAAAATATGAAGGTGCCCATTCTGGGCGACACAAATATTCGAACAATTCGTTCAAACATTGTTTTTTTATTCACTTTTTATTCACATTTCATCCACCTTTTAATGGTAAAATGCTCATGGAAAAACAGGTACCCCTGATAATAAGGCATGAAATAGACCTTGAGTACTCAATACTATTCAAGAATCTCTTTTGAATTCTTTTCCATCGTGTTTCTTCATCTTCTGATAATGCTGACACATAAAGCTTCGCTCACCCTGTACAATATATTGTGACATTCGAATGAGAATATATAATTCCAATTCCTTATCCATTTGACTTTCTTATTCTGTGAGAATGAAAATGAAAATTCACTTAGATGATATGATTTTTGTGCGATAATTTATTGTAACATTATTCTCTTTCCTAAATGAATATTCATATTTATCCACCAATAGTCTTGAATGGAAGCGAAAAACGGGAAGATATTTCAAATAATGTGAGCCCTTCCCAATTGCCAACATAAGAAAGAAACAGATAGGTATCCGTAACCACTGCGAGTTGCCTGAGCAATATTTTTGCCTCACTCGTCGTTCAAAAAGAGTCTTTTCCAGTTGATTACTTTGAGTTCAATGCATCAATAGTATCTTTGCTATTCCATTTTCTGAATTCATTGCTTTTAAAAAACTATCTATAAACTGTGATGAAACAGTATCTATGCCTATTTCTTTCAATGAATTAACCTTGCCTTACTTCAATAAACTGAATATTGGGTATCAGGAAATTGATACAACTTCCTCAACCAAATATCACGAAGTGGTCCTAGTTTCAATTTAAAGTGGGACCAACATCTATACATATATATATTTCTTGAACAAAATACTTCGTTTCCTACCCAAGTAACATTTTAAATGCCTAATAGCTTCGATGAGACTTTAAAGAGGTTATGTGAGCGCAAATGATAGGTCTTATTTGTTCTACCGTTTTATAAATGCCCTGGAAAAAGCATATTGGCCTTCATGTCCATATAATCCTATTAAAAGGCTTTGAGATACTATGATAGAACTATCGCATAAAACAATTTGGCCTTCAGCTCACTTCGGTTTTAAGAGAGCTCTGTGAGAGTCATTGAAATTCTTTATCAAAACTATTTACTCTTAACAACCCTCTTAAAACTGTTAAGGTTTATTAGTGTCTCGAATTTGACCAAGAGGTTCTGAACTAATCCTATGAAAATGCGTCATAAGGCAGTCATAAAACCAAATTTACACTAGGCCAATTAGGATTTGACTGAGGCAATAATGAAACCTATTGGCATTATTCTAGCTATGTGAAAGTAATTATTAAAACCTATAAGCCACTATGAATTCATCGATGTCAATCATAAAATCTATAGGATTTATGAAGTTTTATTCAGAACCGTGTTAAACCCAAATCCCATAATATAAATGTTAGTATTTTTTTGGCCTTCAAAACGACTCACGTTGAAATGGACTCACAAGAAAATAAATAGTGTAAAATCAAGAGAAATGGCAACTTCAAGCGAAACAATGGAGAGAATTACTTAAGAATCAAAATTCGAGTCGTGAGAGCAACAGTAAATCAGAATTCTCAAGCCCAAGCAATTCCAAACACTGCGTCTTTCAATTCTTACCGCCTTAATCCACCAAATAGCAAGAATTTATTAGGGCCTGATGTTCATGAAGTACCATCAACGAGTCAGAACGTAATGAAAAATACTTCTGATCATCGTGCTTCTGGATAGGAAATATAAAGCGAGGAAGTTGACAACAGTTCTGCACAAATCATGTCAGATGGCGAGTGGAGTATGCATTTGAGAGAATGGAGCAATCAACACAATATCAGACGAATTGCACTGAGTGTAGTTTGTCTATGTTTCCTACTCGGTTTCCTACTTCAAACCAATCACAAAATTCACAAAGTGAACACAGTACCTAAACAGCAAGAGTAGGGTTATGTTAATCATGTTGATGACGTTCTTCTACACTTTGCAACAGTGCCAATGAGCACTAGCCAGGATATTCTTAAAGCTTTATAGTTTTATGAAGGCATTATCTTATAACCTTCTTAAATCAATCTTATCATTTTCGAAGCTTTGTTGTCATACCCAGGAGCAAATAGTCATTAGAATGGATTCGAATATGCAATAAGTACTTCAACAGGAGGAAATCGTCACATAAAATGCCTTATCATTACCTAAAGGTTTTAATCAAGCATTAGAGAAAGAAAATTGGCTTTAAGTATATTTTGCGCCATATTTACTACAAACAGATGTCGGCCATTGATGGAAATGAAAATTTCAAGCGAAAAATAGAAAAAAAGCATTGATACTGCCGTCGAAAATGTTGTTTTTCCACATTTTTCAAACGACTCACCCATATTCAGCAAACATTCACACAGTTTTGTAAACTTCTTTGAAAAGTTATTAAAATTCACATCCAATTCTAACTGGTAAAAACACATTATTCCTAGGGCACTGCTTTTTTTGAAGGATATCTGGTATGTTTTCGTCAAAAAAGTCGTCATCGTTTTCATTTTACAGCCTCAATCTTCACAAAAAGGACTATTTGATACAGTAGGAAATTCATATCATACCGCCATGTTTAATCTCTTTCATAACTATCTATTGTTCTCTCTCCATTTTGACATGTTTGTATTTTAATTAGTTCTGAGAAAAGACTATCATAAAACACGTTACGGACTATATTATCTTAACAAATGCTTACTGCGACTGATAAGGTTTTAATTCTAGCCAATAAGTTTTAATGTTGGCATAAGAAGTGTCGTTTTAAAACCAATAGGTATGAACTCGTGCTAAAAGGCTTCAAAGGAAGTAGTTTTGAAAGGTTTTATTATTGCTTTGAGGCATACTACAATAAATTCCTATTAGTTTTATGACAAGCTTTAAGAGAAGCTGTGACAGCATTTATAAAGGTGGGCCCTTTATGTTTTGAGAAGGTTGTTTAATTGTTTTAATGATATTATTAAAGTATAATAGTTTTAAAAAGGCATTTTAAAGTAGGCTGTAACAACCTCCTGTAGCTAACAATAAAACTGATAATGTTATTTGGGTAATATACAAATTCTGAACCTACAAGAAACGCGAATAGACTACTAATGCTATATAACGCTTCAGTTGAATCACATTAAAGCTATGGCATCATTGCATCAGGGGGAGTATTACATAGTAACTTAGACGTCTTGGACAAAACTCAGGAATGGATTGTCAAAATCATTTTCAACAAAACCTCGTTCATATTCCACTGACCTTCTATTTCAAGAAAATGAAATCCTTGATGCTAGACGACTTTTTTATAAACAAATCAACAAAACCTCGTTCATATTCCACTGACCTTCTATTTCAAGAAAATAAAACCCTTGATGCTAGACGACTTTTTTATAAACAAATAGTAATAAGTAACGATCAAGGAAAAAGACGCAACCTCAATACTCGCTCTAGAAACCAAGCAGTTGCGCCCAGAAGACGAAAAGTGATTGGGCAGCGAATCAGTGATGTTATACATATAACTCCACGAGTATCCAACCATCTTCCAAATGAAAAGTGCAGTATTAAACAGTTCAAGGCTGCACTCACTAGATGGCTGCATAGTAACCTGATTTTCATGAAATTTTAAATCTCAAGAAATATTAATAACGAAATTACATTATCGCAACTCACCGTAAAAATCTTTTCTATAGGAAAAGTAAAAAAACGTCAATAAGGGATGAATTCCATTACGTGAAGAAAATATAATAATAGTGGGGATTCGTTTATTTTTTGTGCAATCATTCTCAACTATTATGATTTTGATAACTGATGATGTAAATTACCTGTGATGTACTTGAATACACTTTTATTTTTATTCTTTATTATTAACATGAAAGATGCTGTTCAGAAACAAATATTGCTGAACTTTATTGTCAAAATTTGTTCAGAGAAACACCACAGAGAGAGTATTTGATAGTATGACCCGCTAGTAAATATTATTATGTGATTTTCATCTGTTGATTTAGAGTGCTGAATTGATTTCCATAGGTGAAAGTAAAGTATACCTATGTAATATCTAGATTTCCGTACCATTGGCATCGCTTTTAATAAGGTAACATTTATGTTAAATATCAATTTCGGAGTACCCATTTCATTCAACGATCTATCGTCTATGTTTTTGAAGGGCAGCTCAAGAAAAAACTGTTTCTTCCACATCAACTCGAAGTCGTAGGTTCTCATCCTGAGAGATTGGAAAACTGACGCAATATGTACCTGCGTACTTCTATAGATTTTTCCACCTCGCTACTGAAATCATATTGAAAAATTCGAAGTTTTTTAAAACCAAAATCCAACAAATGCTTGAATATTCCATATAAATAATTATGTTTTCTTCATATGGTGAGAAAGTGCATATTAAAATAACCATTTCTTCAATATAATGGTCCATGATATATCGAATCACCAATATCTGAAATAGAAAAACTTAAGGTAAGAATAATAAGGCTGGTTTCATGTTGCCATGATATATGAGTATAGCATACCGATTACCTACACATCCCTATACTCACCTATAGTGTGCCTACCAAATTATAATAAACTATAGATTTAGAAAGCTTATGTTTTTAATGATAATTCGTACGAAAAAATTTGAATGTGGTTATCCACGTGTATGAAAATCCATTGTGTTAAGAAGGGAACACATTTGAATCCAAAGCATAATGAAGCTAAGTTTACCACTCACCTTCGCCACAGGTTGTTAAGAAATCAACAGTGAAAGAGTAAATTTTGTTTTTCCCTGTATAATGATCAAGCCATCAGCTTTTCTTTGGACATAATATTCAGGCTCACATTCCTGAACATAAATATGAGGCTTGGGTAAAATTTCACCAGAATCCGACAAGAAATAAAAAAGTTATTGGTCGAACAATTTGGCAAAATTTTTTGGTGGCCGTTGTTTTGTGCCAGTTAGTGTATATTATGTTGTATGAATAACAATGCATGAGGAATAGATACAGTTCCTCAATATCATTTCAAAGCTGTCCATATAAATTTGAAATCTAATTCATCAACCTATAGGGTGATTTCTGACTCGTATTCAAGATTCTTTCCACAAAGATTCTTATTTCTCAACTGCTGATCAGATTAACCGCAATAAGAACATATTTTTCATGATTTAGACATGTGATTTCATACTATCCAAGAAGTTTTGAAACGTCTCACTTAACGTTAGTAGTTGCGTAAAGTGAAATATTGCATAGTTGGTGTTGTAAAGTTTATTTCGACACCAGGTACGTGAATTAAATATGGATGAACCAAGACAATTAATAGTACAATTTGTGCTGCCACCTTGATATCACTTTGGAAAACTGTACATTGAATCAGCCATTTTCCATCAATGAAGTTATCAAACGAATTTCATGAATTTTATCTTCGATTTTTGACCGTACTAAATTTTGTACATGATTGTTAGAACTCATGTAGAACTGATGGTCATTATACTTCGGTTCAAGCAAACTTTGTCATCAAAATTAGAGAAAAATATTTCACGTAACACTTTAGGAAACGCATTTTGTGTAACTCTGTATTGCCATTGTTACACATACTCGATTTCGACTCGGGTTCTATCAACAGAAATATTCGTGACCTTGAAATTAATTATCTTCAATGAATCTGCTGCTAGGAAGATCAGAAGTGGAAATGTTATAAACTTATTCCAAGAACACCTCGCATGATAAAATCTCTATAATAATCAATTACTTAAATCATGCAATTTTCAACTCCTCATTTTCTGGAATAACTCAGATAATCCAGTGAAACGAATGTGGAAATACATTATATTACCTGCACCACGCTGATGAGATTGCTTCCTGCTTGCACTATCAAATATGATACAATTGCAAAAAAACTCAATTTAGCGCACATTGCGTCTCTTATTTTCGGATACAAGGAACTCACAATGATCAATTTTTTGTTGTAAATTTATATAGGTACTAGTTGCTTTGAAAATCTTTATTTGGCTCGCAAATATTTGAGTTGATTGCAGGTTCTGATCCAGATGAATTATATAAAATGTATTTCGAATCGTATTAACAGAAAAGCAAACAAGCATAATTTTACCTAGCTCATTAGTCCGGTTGATGAAGATAAAATAGATCGTTGAAACCGCAGAGTTCTGATGAGTTTTCCGATAGGTATAATATGGGAAAGTGGAATATCAGTAGCTCCTTTCGAATGTTCGCAAATTTCACGAACATACCTGTTCTTTTAATAATTACACAAAAAGTTTCACGAAAACCGTTCCTATAATTTACTCTTAGGATCAAGAGCTCTACAGAGAGAACGAGAAAAACTCGAAGTCGTCTCCACAAGTTTGAAACCAGAAGAGCGGTGAATTTTGTTTCATCACTTCAATATCTGAATATAAACTTCTAATGGCCATCATCCCACTGAGAGAAACTGGATATTGACAATATTTACTAGCTCTGATTGTAATAACCATTATTAAGAAATCTTGTTATTACAACAGTATTCTCTCCATTCTGTAATTATTAAAAAAATTTCAATACCCTTGAATGGAAATTTGTACTATCATAACGCAGGTGTGTTATGACATCATGGGTATTTTATTAATTCTGGTCTATTCAAATTTTTTTATTGACATAGATCGTTCTGTGAATTATGCTTATTGATGAATTCAGATGATGTCTGTCCCAATACTCACAGGTTTTTGGGTTTCTAGCATCGTACCTTGAAGAATAACTATAGCAATTCACATGTTGTATAACGGTTATTAGACAATCATTCGACGATCGTAATTCAGCTTATTTCGCTGTGGTACCATCAGTTCCATCAATTTTGGAGCTGAAATCGTTACAGATCGCGTTGATTTTCACTTTTGTTCTCGATCATGGGTACCCGTGTTCAATTAAGAATCGCGCACACTACTCCTGCACGGACCGCCATGGACCAGCACAGCGCGAACCTGTATCCTGTATGATATCGCACATTAAACTAGCACAGACCAGCCACTTTAGAGGTAATTTGTTGCGAAAAAATTAGTCGTTGAGTCTGCAACATGGAAGTGGGTAGTTCGGAGAAAGACATTTCTATTTTGACTATGTTGTGTGAAGAGGACGAGGAGGAAGAAGCCAGGAGAAAAAGAACATTTCGGATTCACCCTATCAACGAAAAGAGGAAGCGATATGAGGAATTTCATCATCAATATTTCAATATTTTAGAATGTCTCAACACATATTCTCTGAACTTCTGGATATCATTTGTCCTCACCTGCAGCACCAAAATACAAGATTTCACAGGGCTGTTTCATTTGTGGAAAGACTCGCAGTATGTTCGAGATAAGGAAATATAATATAGTAACTGGTAATAAAGAGCTAGTGATACAAAAACACATTTATTGAGGGTCACTTTCATAATTAATAGGTGTCATCTGGGCCGAACTGCTGGAAACAGGTTGATATGGTGTACTTTCCTGTTGAATGTTGTAATGGGCTCTATTTCTGGGGCCCTTACTTTGACGCTCTGTTCAGGACGGAGACTTCTCTGGTACTAGACGGGGGGTGCTCTGCACAAAATGTTTTTGTACAGAGGCCCAGTGGAGAAAGGTACAGGAGGTATACCTACCCCGGTACCTACAGTATAAACCAGGGGTCAATGGTATTGAATCGACCTGGAATCAATAAGGAGCCAAGGGAATGTAGGCTTCAATCACAAACCCTAGGTTCAGCCTAGAATACTGGTTACTATTTCTAGTCTGGATAATTACAAGAATTGAAACGGATAACTTTCAGGTCTCTGTTATTTTTAGGTTGGGCCTGGAAAATCATTTATTCAAACTATTTTTGTGAGGTTAATTATCTTATAAATGTCAAATTTCCCTTAACCACAAACGGACAGGATACATCACACAAAAACATCATAGCACAAGACAGGATTTCTCAACAAAAATAAGAAGAAGAATTGATAACTATTTATGTCAGCTGTCCGTCAATAATAATTAATTTGACAAATAGAAATAATGAATCATCGGAAATGAAAATACTAATGAAAAATGGAAGATGCAATCACAAAAAATGGTTTATTCACAAAATACAAATTTCTGGACTCGTTACACAGGTCGGGAAAGTATATCGGGAATCGAAGCAACCGGAATGAATGAATCTATATACAGGGTGAATAACTGGTGGAAAATATTCACAAACTTACATGTGTAACACAAAATCACTATACGATTATATACACTGGCCTGCAGCAAAAATCAAAATCAAAAATACGTGTGAGAACCGCGCAAGAACCAGGAGAGAAGTCAAGTGTGAAGTCTGATCTGAAGTTAAGTCTAACTGTCCTCCCATTTCCTTGCACTCTTCAGTATTCATACTCTGCTTTAGCCTTGGCACATGGACAAGTGAATCTGGAATCTCATTGGTCAAAACTCCCACCTTGTCATGGCTCATGGCCATGGCCACTAAATCTGTCCTTGGAAAGCACATGTGCACCTCGAACACAAAACGCGGAAAAAATAATATTCAACCCACAGGAACAGGATCTACTACTTTTGCTTATGCTACTGAATGAATTTGGCTGGGAAATATTCAATAACAAAAAAGTTATGAGCAGTCAAATATCAAGCATTTCAACAGATAGATAATTCATCTGATTTCCATATTATGAGCAGAAGGTTGAAAAATAATGAAGTATTCAGGGTTGTTATTATGTCTATTAGAGTTTACTATCTGGAAAAACTTGTGAAAGTCAGGAATTGATGAAATTCTGAGCTCCATTGACTGTGTTGCGGGTGGCGGAAGGGTAGAAACGTTGTATATGGTGCGAAGCTCTAGTTGTTACTCTGAGAGAGGTTAGCTAGAGGAGGAGCTATACGTTGCGAAGGGATGGTAGATGATAGAGATTGCCGTTCCAATTCAGTAAATATTTTTTGCTTCGCCTTTATCTGCAGAGCATGTGGAAAACCTATAACATTTAGTTCCATGGACTGAAAAAATGTCGACAACTGATCTTCGCGTTTAGCTGGATTTCTTTTTTCTTAATATGTCTGCAGTACTTGAGCAGCACGGATAGGCGTTTTCTGAGGCTTCTTTTTGACAGACGATGTACCACCAGATACACTCACTCGTGATGACTGTCCAGATGCTGGGGACAGAGGAGGTGGTAATGCTACCGGAGAACTCATTGTTTGACTGATTCCTGTAACCAGTTCTTCAGTTGTTCCGTCTTCGTCATCATATCTCGATGAGCTATCGGAGTTGCTTAATTGTGACCGTTCCTTAAAATAGGAACAAAGAAATTTCATTTGTTTCTCGAACCTGTATGGCTTTATTTTCTTTCTAGCTTGTCCGGTGACAGTATTTTCTTTTGTTTAAGCTTCGTCTGAAAAGAAGATATTTCTCAATTTTCAACTACGGTGGTTATTCATTTAAACATGTACGAACAAAAGCAGGAAATGATAATAATCATTGATTCTCCTTCGATTTCGGATTTCTTGCAACTGGAGACTCTTCCAAGACAATAGCATACAGCTACCGTCTAGGGCAATCAACTGTATGGAAAATAGTTTACTCTCATTGTAGAGCTATCTGGCAAGAGTTGATGCCAATTGTGATGGCGGAACCCTCACAAGAATGGTGAGAGAAAATTGAAAAGGTTTTCAGAAAACGCTAGAACTATCCTAATTGCTGCGGCGCTCTGGATGGCAAACACATCGTGACAGATAAACCTTCAGAATCTGGATCTCTGTTTTCCATCTATAAACATACATTCAGCGTGGTATTGATGGCATTGGTTGATGCTGATTATGAGTTCATCAAAATTAGTGTAGGTGGTTGTGGAGAAGACAGTGATGCTGGTATATTAGCGAATTCCGCTCTAGGGAAAAAGATTGCAACAGGGAGAGTGAATTTTCCTGATGAAAAACCATTTCCGGGCTGTACTGAGCCCGTACTACATGTTATTATCAGAGATGAAGGTTTTCCTCTCAAAGAACACCTAATGCGGCCTTACCCCCGGAAGCAAGTGAGATCCAACTTGGTGAAACAAATTTATAATCATCGACATACCAGAGCTAGAAAAATCGTGGAGAATTGGTTCGGTATACTGGCCAAACGATTTCGATTGGACTTCAGAGGAGGAGGAGACAACTATACCGACTATGCAAAAACTACAAGGCATTATCAGAATCGGAGGAAATTCTACCACTAGAGCTATGGAAATAAGAGACAAGTTTGCAGAGTATTTTATGTCTGAGAATGGAGTTGTACCTTGGCATGGTGAGAAGAGGATGCCACGAGTGGAAGCATATAGTCAAATATCACGCTTTGAAAAATAATGAAGATTCACATATTCACTTGTTTCGCCCAAGAAATTATGCTTAGCTACCTCCTCACATATTGTGTCCCTTCTCTCCTGGTCTCTATAATGAACATGGCTCGCTTCCCACAGCTCTGGATACTTCTGTACCACTGAAATGAGTTTTCCTACGTTCATATTACTCACTAGCGTCGTTATTGAATGTTTTGAACAAAATGAAGGAAGAGTTCAAACCTGTACTCACGTGCATTTCAGTAGGCCAAGAATCCAACGAAGTTGCAGGTGCGGGTGCGCACATTAGGCCGGTCCAGCACGGCAAGACATAAAATTGCTGGTCACATTTGTACCCTGACCGACACGAAACATTTTTTGCTGGTGACGGTGAGTGCTGGTACTGGTCTGATGTGCGCTACTACGTTTGAAAACATAGATACCTTCACAAGCAGGATTTTCCGGTCCGTGTAGTGCTGGTCCGTGGAGGTAAAGTATGCGCGATCTTTGATTGTTTAATGGTTTCGATCGTCCGCAGCGATAGGGCCTCGTCGTAGAGTCCGACCACGTTAACTTTGGGACAGCATGTGATGCAATGCATATTCAATGCATACGCGACCACGTGCTGTCCCAAAGTTATCGTGGTCGGACGGTTGTGAACGTACCTAATAATAGGAAGATGAGGCTGGTGTATCTGAACATAGACTGTAAGTTGTAATCACGATGACTTTCCAGGGTTATCTATCCATGAGAGAGACCCAGAAGTACCTACTCTCTAATTTTCTCAGATATTCATGGTGAATTCAGTTGAAAATATGTTTGCCTCATTGTCACTTGAGTAGTAAATATAATGTACTCATCTTTTTAGGTATCAGTATGTTTTTAAATAATTATTTTGATATCTTGAACCATCAAAAAGTTCCACTTGAAATATTGAAATATTTGAGGAAGTTATATTGCCTTTATAGAGAACATTGAAAGTTCATATATGATGTTTAATTTACTTGAACCAAGTCCTAAAGGAAATTTGTGAGTAGTTTTGTTCTGAAGATTTCGTTGAATATCAATGTCACAATTTTTTTTTCTGTATTACGTTAAACCCAACTATGTCAATACGGAAACTTATAGTATTTTTTGTTCTTTGGAAAAAATAACTTTCGATTATGGAAAGTGAGTGAGGAGGATATGTATTTTCATTGGGATATACAAAGCACGGTTTCATAATGCATACCATCGAACAATATTGATTAGATAACCTAACTCTGCCTTTTGATAGATGATGTCATATGTTACCTTTTTTTGTTAACCATTATCTGTCAATAAAAGCGATTTTTATTATTATTACCACTCTTTGATGCATAGGTACACTAGAGTAGGAAAAAATCGGGATAACTGTTGAAAACGTGCTATATCACAATAGCATGTCAAAATGTCAGGTATCATTCAGATATCAGATTACTATAATGAATTGAGACGAATAACTGCGTTACCTCATCATTGTTATGTCATCAATAAAAAGAGGCTGTTTCATGTCGATAGTCTAATGAGCACTGTAGAGTGGATAAGTTACTGTAACATTCATATGGGAATAATTTTTATTCGACACTCTGTGTCATCATAGGAACTAGAACAAGCGGTAGTTATTCAGCAGCGTTGTTTATACGAGTTTGGAAATTGAATATGCTGCCATAACTACGAGCCACCCGAAAATTCACATCATCTATGGTAGCGAATGAACTCATCTGTCCTTTATTTATTATAGATATCGTAATAACACTTATCAGATTTTCAATTATGATATCTCAAGTTTCCTCTTGGTACAGTCATTGTACAATGGAGTTGATCTGATGCAACAAAGAATTGTTCTTACTCAACATCTAGCAAATGGTTAAACTCCGGAGTTTGCAGTGTCTAGTTATACAATACCAAAACCGATAATGTGAAGAAAAATATCAGGAAACAAGTGAAATACAAATTTTTTCGAATATGGTTAAGAGTTATGTTGATTAAGCATTTATTATGAAATAATAAGTACATGATGGTGAAGGAACAAGCATTTTCAACAAATCATTTTGAAAACATAATGACGAACAAGTATGATGTAAGTAGAATGTATTCACGTGGAATCGACCAAAACATCATAGAGACGAAAAATATGTGGAAATCTTCTTTATGAAAAAGAATTAAGTTATTCTCGATATTTTCTCTTTGAGAAATCATCCCAAAAATTCGATGGCATCTAAATTTTGAAACAAAATCTGTCACGTTTGTTTATTTTCCGGGAAAGATGGAAAGGAGAAGACGAACAAAGCGTCATGAATTATGGATGGGTGAACTATCAATTGTTGAAGGATCGAGAACAAAACTGTTTTTCACTTGTTTCTTGATATTCCACTTGACATTATTTTTTCTGGTATTATATAACTTCCAAAGAAGGGAAGAGTTGTATTTCGTGCAAGATAATGTATTCAATATTCGTAGCAGAGCACTTTCGACTGTTAAGTCATCATTCGATCCATGGTTAGAGCTGAACAAGACAAATTCAATGATGCATAATAACATGGGTCTGAGACCACCCGTTTCGGACTTATAGGGAATCAAATTTCAAAACCCTCTAAAACTGCTGTGAAATGAGTAAAAATTGAAAAAAAAAATATGATAGAGTTATGAATGAGTATAATCATTCAGGATTGGGATCAACATGTAAACAATGACAGACATTGACTGCGCAGTTAGTGCACCTCTCACGGTTTGGTAACAAACCTATTGTCTTCGACTTTGATGTCGGGATTCGACTTTAATGTCGAGAATTCGAGAATGAAGAGTATAGCCCTTCAGCGCCTTGGTAAATCCTTGTATCCAATGAGTAACATAAGTTGCACGTTTGAGTATCTGAATGAAACGGAACAATTACAGTATTTTCCTAATTTAGTTCATACTTTTGTTGAAGTTGAATGTGAAACATATCTGTTACTTATCCGATTCGAGAACAGCGTTGTTAAGGTGATTATTGTTGAACATTTCAAAGTAACGACAGCCAATTCATTATGAAAACATAACACTAGAGACAAAACACGGTAGTTGCAAGAAAAACGTTTCAGTATCGTTGTATACTGGGACGTTCGAATTCCACATGATATATTCGTCATTATTACGTGTTTATGGAGAGTAACCATTGTCTTTTTGTGAATAACGTCAGTAAATATCTTTTTCATGTTTTCTGCCCAGTGGGATGCTTCCACACTATTTTTCCTGAGTCTATTTTCCAGAATGTGGCACACGGGACTATGAAGAATCCACTGCTCAAAAGCTGTAGGCCAAAATGCCTAACCATTCTTGCACCCCGCTATTATAATTTCATTCCTGCTCATTTGAGATAATGTAAGATTATATATCACTTCAAAAAGCAATCAAAACTCTTCCTGAACAATACAATTCGTAGTGTTATGGATACTATAATCGAAATGAAATGATTCTATGGGCGTGCAGTCATATTGAAGATATATTATGGTAATTATAATAGTCACAAGTTGTGATAACATATCTGAGTAAGCATTATATCAGTTAGCTACTTCCCAGATAACACGAAGACGAATCGAAAACATGCAAATGACTTCTTGATTATTTCCTCACAATCCTTCGTGCATGGTCGACCTGAGGACTTTTATAGACTTTCTGGGAAAATCGATTTTCACATCTCGATAAAAGATGTATTGTGAGGAACTTGATACCAGAATGGAATAAAACGTTCTCTTCAAGCTTCTGGTGTCATTTTGAGGATGTCCATAGGTTCGCATTAAGAAATGTAGCTAGGCTTTCCTCAAGTCTTTTTCTTCAGGACATTTTCAGTAGAAATTCGCAGCCTAATGATATTATTAGGATGAACATTGTTCTAATCTGAACTATAGAGAAACCTATATAGGAAAACTATAAATATATTCCTATCCTACGGAAAGTCATTGACTTTGTAGGACTATGAAATCTTTCACAAATACAAACCTATATACATATATGGAGACACCATTCAGAGTTAATCAAATGTATGGAACCATTCCTATATCTTAGTAATCAGTCGTAAGATCTTCCTGAATCTTTATACATGATGGAGAATTTTCAAACGAACTCAATGATATACTATTTGTTGAAAGTAATATTTGCAATATTCACATACAGGGTTTCCCAAAAGAGAACCGGAACGGTCGAATATTTCAGCAACGACTTGTCATGAAAATATGAAATTTGGTATACGAGGGTTATCAGTATTGCCGGATCTGAAAATGATATTTGCAACGTTGCCAGATTCACACTTTTTCCTATGGAGCTCTCAACTTCAGTTTTTCGAATGTAATGCTATATACAGGGTGTTGCAAAAAAACCTAACCCCCTTGCTAGGGTAGGTAGAACATTGAAAAATAAGTTGGGTTTGCTCAGTAAAAAGATGTCGTAACGCCATCCGTTTTCAAGATACAAGGTGCTGAAAAAATATTTTTTTCACACATTTTTCACGATTATGTTGAAACTACTGGCAACATTGTAATGAGATTTTGTATGGATGTGTTTTGAAAGCTGACACATCGCATGAATTTGTTTTTATATCTGACACTCATAGAGGGCACCATAGTTACATGCACGGTTCGTACCAAGAACTTTTAAACATAACTTTTTTGAGGTTAGATTTTTCAGTATAAATTTGATGTGAACTTGAACATCATTCAATTTCACACTCAAAAGGTGTTCGTGGTAAGTATTACACTGGTGCTAGTTGGGAGTAAGTATTATAAAAGATTATAAAAGACTGTTACCTATTCATTAATAACCATGTCAAGAGCTGCTAGAAAGAATTGAACATCACTTGATAATCTCATAACTGATCCTCAACCGTTGAGAAGTTTGATGCATTCTTTAGAAAGAAGGATCGAATTGTGTATTCGTGAAAACGGAGGACATTTTGGGAACTTACTCTAACTAGATGATGTTTTTAGTCAAATTTGATCAAATATTTTCTGATGTAATTTTGTTTAATCGATAACTTCAGCAGTAAAATGATGTTAATGTTCTTGGTCCTTAATGAATAGATAATTGTTTTTCATAATACTCATTCTAATACCAGAATCAGAATTATTGCTTCAGCATTTTCAAATCGAAATATTTCGAAAACGGTACACAGTATTGAGTTTTACCAAGAGCGTCATTTCGGTGTAAAATTAGATGGTGTTCAAGTTCACATTGTATTCGAACTGAAAAATCTAACCTCAAAAAAGTTAAGTTCAAAAGTACTCGGTATGAAACGTGTAACTAGCGCCCTCTATGAGTGTCAGATTTAAAAACGAATTCATGAGGTGTGGCAGCTTTCAGAACACATCCATACAAATTTTCATCACAATGTTGCCAGTAGTTTCGACATAATCGTAAAAAATGTGTAAACAAAATATTTTTTCAACACCTTGTATCTTGAAAACGGATACCGTTACGACATTTATTCACTTTGCAAACCCAACTTATTTTGCAATGTTCTACCCACCCTAGCAAGGGGGGTTAGGTTTTCTTGATACACCCTGTATATTTTTGGCGCATTCGATTTGTCGTGTTCGAATCACTATGAACCTATAATATCATATCTTAATTCGCCTAATTTTTGATCATATTGTCACGAGTAGAACATACAGTATATTAGTAATTTCGAACCATGAGGGTTTTATAAACATAAAGTAAATCAAATCATCCGTTGACATTGAATTATAAAAACTGACCAAGGAACTCTCATGAGAAACGTGCATATCTAATAAAATGTTGTATATAAATATTGGATGTGAGGGTTCTGAAGTTAGTCTGGTCTGGGGCTACTCTTGACTTGACAAGAGCTCGTCGTAATGGTCGTTATAATGTAAGTTGTTATTAGGTCTTTATATTCATTGTTGTTTACTCATATTTATAATCACTTCACCCATATTGTTTCATGCTATAATATATATTGTTATGTTTGAATATAATCTCATACTTTCAGTTACCCCTGAACTATTAGTGCCTATTTAAATATTACCTCTCGAAAACTCTTTTGTTGTGACATGGTGGAGGCGCCTAAGCTTCTTTCCTTGAGTCTCATTCCTCATAATGGACTCATCAATTTTTCTTTTAATTCATAAATTTATGTCAATTTTATATTTCATACAAAGGCACTAGTAAAAAGGGTTATTTGAAAGTAATTAAGTACAGCAGCATAAATTATGGGTGATAACAAAGTAAGAAAGTCATTTAAATTAGAAATCCAAATTTTTTCAATATTTTAAATACCAGTAAGCTTGAAAAGTTGAATAACAATCATTCCATTTCTATTCAAAGACATGATATAAAGCACCGGACCAGACTCACAAAGTTTGGAGCATATCTCTGGACTTTGTTATTTTTTTTCTCTACTCGTAATTTTCTATCTGAATTTCGGAAGAAATTCTTCCTTCTTGTCAGTTTTTTTTTTCAAATCAAGATTATTTCCACTATTTTTTTGTTATCATTAATGAAATCAATCAAGAATTCCAATGCCATTGCCAAGAACACCTATATCAAGTAAAAATATAATAAGTCATCCACAACGTGCCTATTGTTTTATAACAATACGAAATGAAAACAATAATAACAAATTCTCGACATGCTCGATATTAATCATAATAAATTTCGATACTAGTGCGAAAGCAAATAATTTATAATTCAAGTACCTAATAGTTGAGAATGTTGCGATTCAAAATATCTTAGTCAGTATATATATGACCTTTCAAATATTGAAAATACTCTTAAACGTTGGTATCGTTTACCATTTTTTGTCATTCCTCCTGAAATGAATTATACGCAAATATGATATTATTATGTTATGGAAATATGATATGAATTGAATTAATTGAGCTCAAGAATATTGATGTGTATGTAAACTCTCAATGAAGAGATTGTTACTTGGTTTCAAGTGGAAACCGTTTCCGTACAGAATAATCACAGCGTCTCCCGTGGTCCTAGCCAAACCACATCCAGAGAAGTCGCTGTTTGGTTGATATTCTGAAAAGTACGAAGTGTTATAGTTGAAATTGTGCACTATAACAGTGAATAGGAGGGAATCCTGGAAGATGTGCCACACTAAGGCATGAAGGATTAACCTTACTGAAGATATTTTGTCCTGGAATTGATAGGACATGAAATGATGATTTAATGTGAAATAATGAGCTCGTATATGATGATTATGTATATTTATGAATTATGAAGATGATTATAATGATATTTACCCCCGGGGATGATTTTCCAGAAATGGAAAATATTTGCGAGTTGTTAGACAAAGAAATGTACGGTCCAGTTCTAACAAAAATAAAAAAAAATTGGAGGAATGAGCATGCGGTATTTAACAGGAGTATTTTCAATCAGTTCAATAATGTATAAGTGATGAAATATCTCAACATATTTTTCAGTTTTCTTATAATAAACTATCTCACTACTTGAATTCATCGAAACATGGTGAATAGGGAAATTAATATATTTTTTTAATTGAATAAACGCCAATTCATTGTGTAACCGGTTACACCAAAGATAAATAAATAAATCGAATAAAATTCTGATAATATTTCATATTGAACAAAGACAAAAAATGATCACATAGGCCTATGTGTCGAAATATTTTTCATGAAGTACATGAAAGTACCAATTCTCGGACGGTTCATCAGTTTATTCAAGCTGCCAATAATGAGTTGTCAGATGAATATTCTTTTAAATCATACGGATTGGACCTGGAATGTCAAAAATGATCAATATGTAAGTATGAAATAACATGGTGACATTTTCGATAATACATTTATCAAATAGGTAATTTTTTTTATGAAATTTTTCAACGAGAAGGCACGTTGGTTTGTTTACATGACACAAGTTAATATTTTATCATTATCTCAAGTAATGCGCTTGTTGATTTGAATAACTTTCAATTAGCAAAACTGGTAATTCATTTTTATTTTCGATTTCAAAGTAGAGAACTCACCGCCAAAATGATTCAAAATTCAAATTACTGAGTTACTAGGTGAATCGAATATAGAACCTATAAATAAGAAATTTATGATAATTTCGCGTGAATAGGAAATATACAAGTATAGGTTGGTAACTTATAAGAAATTTTTTAATTATTCTCTCAATCAGTTAATTTTAAAGCACGAAACTATTTGCAATGATTTTTTTTTTCTCAGAAGGATAGACACAGTTCAAATTTCCCTGAAATGAACAATAACCTTACTCCATTTCTTATATTCTTGAATATTGCTTACTAGGTCACTAGTAGTAATAAAATTAAATAGCAGGCATTTTGATGAACTCGATATAGTAAATAAATATGAACTTGACACTTGATTCGTGTTGCATTATGTTGCTAGTATATATTTCTCATTTATTCATAGGTATAATCATTAATCAAGTTTTTAATATCTCTATAGGAATCTTGTTAATATGTTATTACAAAACTTAGATGAATAATCATAATTTTAGAGTATTCGAGGAGTTATTTTCTTTTTTTTTTTTATTGAAGTCCTAATCATAGATTATTTCGAGTAAGAACTATAGTTAGTGAAATTTAATTTGCATCATAAATGTTGGTACTTCACATAGAATATAGGAATTCTATGGAGTTTAAATAGGATATAAAGCATATCACGGCACATAGGTTAATCATTTATTGCTCATCTTGAATTTTGTACATTCAAATTTTTCGATCTATTATGTGATAGTTATATATAGGGTTATACAGAATTCCCCATCTTAATATGAATAGTAACGTAGGCATTTGACAATATTTTTTTTGCATGATTTCACGGTATCACACAAAACCGAGCACAAAGCAATGCACGCACACTGAGCACTGGCATACAACACTCATCAAGAAATCAGACACCCAGGGGGATGCAGCCATGCAGCCAAATGGCCAAACATGGACAAACCAAGGACTGTTTGACTGTACAGCATGATTCGATGGTAGCTGCGGGGTAGCCCAGGAACGGAGAGAAAAAACGTAGGAATGCCAGGAGTTGCCACAAGTTGTGAATAGCCTGCCCAACCTCTCATATGACGGAAATTCGTCGTTGCCTCCTATGGACAGTCAACTAGCTTCATTGAGACGACTTCGAGACGAATGGACCAAGATGTTTTGCGGTCATCACAGCAACTGCCAACAGCCAGCATCTACTCTGGCTCAGCTGTCAACCACCTTGAAGGATAGTCTAGGAAATCTTAATTCCCAAAAGATTTCATCATAATGCCCAGGACAAGGAAACCTTAGAGCCCAAAAGGATCCTGCCGGAATTCTCATGATGATTGGATGATGCCATTCCCAATCGTCATTCCCTACCTCCAAGCTGCAAGGAGTCTCACCGAGAAGAGTCTGATTAAATGCGTCAGTTGAATAGCCAGTGCCGGACTAAGTAAAGGTGTGAGTGTGCATTGTAGACACTAAACTTTTCAGTGTGTGACCTCAATTTTCAAGATATATTGTTTTTCTGTCATTTTTGAAACTTAGGTATATGTTCTCCTCGATATTTTTAGTTAGCTTGTAATTTCAAAACTGGGGTCCAGTTTTCTCGGAGAGAGGGGTCATGTCACGAGTAGAACATACAGTATATTAGTAATTTCGAACCATGAGGGTTTTATAAACATAAAGTAAATCAAATCATCCGTTGACATTGAATTATAAAAACTGACCAAGGAACTCTCATGAGAAACGTGCATATCTAATAAAATGTTGTATATAAATATTGGATGTGAGGGTTCTGAAGTTAGTCTGGTCTGGGGCTACTCTTGACTTGACAAGAGCTCGTCGTAATGGTCGTTATAATGTAAGTTGTTATTAGGTCTTTATATTCATTGTTGTTTACTCATATTTATAATCACTTCACCCATATTGTTTCATGCTATAATATATATTGTTATGTTTGAATATAATCTCATACTTTCAGTTACCCCTGAACTATTAGTGCCTATTTAAATATTACCTCTTTTGTTGTGACAATATAGCAACACATTTCGTTAAAAAATATTGTGACACTGCTTGGGGACTTGGGGCGAATTTATAGGCCAAAAGGTTCGATTTAGATGTTTATTGGTGAGTTGTAACAATGTCACGATGTTAAGTACAACTGCCGGTACAAATACATAAAATGCAGTTGCTTGAGTCGTTGCTTCCCCCGGTCCCCCGCACGCTGTGGGCATCTTGCTGACTTGACAATCTGGCGTATAGCTCGGTCATGAAGTGGGTAGAGACTGATATACAGAGTGTTCTATGTATTTTCGCGACACTCCCCCTTCTTGAAAACGTCGTCCCGACGTTTCGAACAACTGCAGCTTCAGCCCTGAGCGTCCGAAGTCCTTGGAAGCGACGACTGGCACTGTGAACAAAAAAAAATACACAGAAAATTATTGTTCACATACCTACAAGTCCTTAAACTTGAAGAACATTATTCCTCAGGATTCTTGATGATCCTGGTATCGATTACATTTCCGCGAAAGCTTAAATTTGAAAGCTGCAAGCGATTATATAAAAATGAAAATAAACGATAACTTTCAAAATGCATGACGTTTTTTATTTCTAGAAATCCTATAAAGTTACTATAGCCTTCCTTGAAAGTTTCTGTATTGAGAATTGTTTCCCAATTATAATGATTGTCTCTCAGAACAATACTTTCCTAACCTAGAATCCTCCCAAATGTTATCAATCAACCAAAATTATTTCCCTATTTCTAAAATTCAACAACCTCCCAGGTTATTTTTCAAAACGTATTTTTCCCACTTATTTATTTACAAGACATGGTAAAAATTTTAAAATAATCAATGTAGAGGTAGGACTGTACAGGGTGTACCAATACATCAAAACAGATTGTAGTTACTAACTAAATTAAAAACATTGGTGTTGACCAATAGAAAACAACAAAGTACAGGTAAGTACCGGTCATTTACAAACAAGGTACCTAATTACCATTTGGTAACCATTAATTATAAAAACAAAGTGTAGGTAACCTTTTGGTAACCATAAATTATGAAAACAGAGTCGACTCTTAAAATTACTTACAAGTATCAGTTTCTGCTCATCTTTAAAAAAGTACACAAAACATTCAGGATTTACTTTTTTCCTGTATTAGGCCTGCTATTTGCTGAATTTTGTCCAATAATTATTGCATTACTCTTGCTTTGACTTTTTTCATTCAAAGTCTCTTTGACTATCGGTGGTTCCAGTGAAGTACCCTGTACAATAATTTCTTCAATTTCCTTTCGATCTTTCTTTGCTCGTACATAACGATAAAAAAACCAAATTATAAAACTTACTAATGCAATAATGACACTAATTCCACTAATGTCATTTAACACGATACTCCAATCCATTGCTTGGACACGCGGTATCATACCTATTCCTATCAAATACGGATTTCTAATGACAATTATGAGTATCATGAAAGTTCCACAAATACCGATATAATTAAATAAATTTATTCCAAGAAATGAACTAATGTGGTCGGAAAGGAAATTGTCCAATTTAATTCCTTTCCATTGAAAATCTTCACCAGAAACCTCTCCTCTGAAATCCGGTAACTGTTTTCTCCAATTTTCATCTAGACATTCCGAGAAATTTTCAAATGTTAGATGAGTATGAGTTGCCATCGGTTTCAACTTAAAAGACTCGAATTTTGACCAAGTAGCTGGTAATACATGTCTTATTTTAAACTTTTCGACACCATTGGCGTCACACGGAAATGTGTCAGACACCAAAGTCAGATTTTCTGTTTGAAGTGAACAAGAACAGGGAACTCCAACTTCTAGTGACCCTAAATCTAATTTTTTATTAACTTTAATTTGCTGAGAACTATTATCACACTTTAAAACCATGTTTGCAGGTGCGTGAGTGATAATGAATTTTTCTGGTTCTATTTGGTTGACAACTGTATTATTATTTTCGAAGCAATAGGGCTGACATGCTTTAACTAATTCTGAAACTGAAGCGCCGCCTACTAATTTTGAAAAACAAATTTCATCCTTTACTGAAGTCGAACTCGATCTCGGTAATAAACAAAGATCGTCGCTCGGATTACAGGATTTCAAGGCATTGCCTGTAATAATTCTTATTTCTTTTTCGTGCCTTGCAACTAGAACTTCATCTTCTGTAAAAACACAAGTTTCTTCCTCCCACGCAAATGGTACTGCTAACATACGATACAATTTCCATTCGTGATCAGATTTCTTTACTGGAACTCTTATCGTGACAACAACAGAATTTTCCGTTGCTAAGCAAGACGCGATATTTAATCTAAGATACTTTGTAATGTCTTGGGGCTCGATAACAAGTTCGTGCCCATTTTGCTTGAGTGCATTATTCAACTTTCCAAGATCATGTTTCCACCAAGATGGCTCTACTATTTCCGTTGGAATTTCATTATCTCTACAGCGACTAATAATTCCGTACTTACTAAAAACTTGTATCATGTTCAAATTTTGGTATGAGTGTTCTGCTAAAAATGTCCAAACCTGCTGCATTGCATTATTCTGTTCATCTAATTTATCATTTGCGAACTGGCGAAGAATGTCAAAATTCCTTGAAAATTCTTCTACGCACCTTTCACCGTGTGCTAAAACTGAATTAACTTGGCTGCTATAATTTTTAATCGACAAAATTATGCTATTCAAATCTGCATGATTTTTATTCACTGCTAATCCTAATTTATCCATGGATGATTCGATTTTTTCTTCATTTGAAAACAAGGGATCTACAGAGTGTTTTGTTAACACCCCACAACACCAATTTAAAGCTTCTCCCAAAAATTCTACTGACCGTATATTCCGAGAATTTTCATGTTTGGTTTTCGCATTCTGTCCCAGACTCCTATAAAGTATCCAAAGATGCTTCTTAATAACTGAATTCATGTTTTCCAAGATTCTTGAATATCGGCCCGTATCACTTGTCTTGTTTTCGCAGGATTCTTCCAAAAATGACTTCGTACTGGCGTATTTTTCTTCTAAAGGCATCTTGACGACATAAACTAGCGGTACTGAAGACTGATAAATGATAGTAGAAGGCAATTCTGACCAATATGCTCCCGAAACTATACTTATTTCATTTGGCCAACAAAATGGAATTTTGGCAAAAATTATGGAAATAATCAGACTTTCGACTCTCATTTTAACTTGATTTCGATAGGTGAGCAAATGACGAATTTCGTTATACTGTACTTGACTTGAACCCCGATGTCAGCAATTTCGACATTAATGCAATAATTTTTGTATTCGATTCACTTATTATGCATAACATTTAATAAAAACAAATCGATTTGTATGTACAATAAGCACATTTACCCCAGGACGTCTATTTTACATGTATATACATTTTATTTTATTCTTTTTCGCTGATGTTTTTCTTTTAACGAAAATCTATTTTGCCTGACGTTGTTGACAAAAATAATTATTACGCGCGCAATATTTTTTCAACCGGTCCACGTGGATCGTATCAGTTACAAACTTTTTCCCTCGTTTGATCCTTATCTGGTAATTGACATCATTCCATTTCCCTGTAACCTCATAAGGACCGAACCATCTGTGAAGAAGTTTTTCTGACTTACCTACCTTTCGATAGGGGGTGTACACCATTACATTTTCTCCTACCGTATAACTTACGGCGCGATGCCCAGCATCATACCTTTTCTTCTGCTTTGCCTGTTCTAATTCAATTCGCTTTAAAACATCTTCTCTAGTCCTTTTTATCTTTTCTAATGATTCCTGAACATCCGTATCGCCATCGCTGGCACCTACCCCTAAAGCTATATCTGCTGGAAGTCTGGCTTCCCTACCATAAACAAGTAAAAATGGCGACATTTTCGTAGTTTCTTGTGGTGCTGTATTATAAGCAAACGTTACTAACGGAACAAATGTATCCCAGTCCCTTTGATTGGTACTCACATACATAGACAACATTGCTGCCAGGGTTCCATTATAATGCTCGACTAACCCGTTGGTTTTAGGATGATAAGCCGTTGTTGTAGTTGGGTGACTACCTAACCCTATTAATAATTCAGATACTAATTTAGACGTAAAACATTTTCCTCTGTCTGTCAGTATATACTTTGGACAGCCATGTTTACAAATTAACTCTTCGATCAAAAATTCTGCTACACATTTTGCTGTGCCTGCCGATAGCGCCTTAGCTATGGCCCACTTTGTTGCATAACACATGGCAGTAATAATAACTGTATTGTTCAATAAAGATTTTGGAAATGGTCCTAAAATGTCGATCCCTATTCTTTCGAATGCTTCGCCCACTTTTATGGGCTGAAGTAACCCGGGCTGTGCCTTCGGCACATTCTTTCGATGTTGACAGCTTTTACATGACTTTACATAATTTTCAATTTCCGAATACATGTTAGGCCAATAATAACGAACTTTAATTTTCCCAAATGTTTTTGCGAATCCTAAATGGCCTCCTGATAATGGGTCATCATGACAGCAAAGCAAAATTTCATTTTTTAAACTTTCTGGAATAACTAATAATTTGGAAGAACCTGACGGGTCAAAATGTTTTTTATACAGTATTGCATCATGCAATAAGTAACTGCGTGATTGTTTCAACATTTTCGAATCAGCATTCGTTGGGAATTCAAGCGCTAAAATAATGTCATTCAACTTTACGTCAGCTCTCTGCAGTTGTGCAATATCGCTGTGCACTATTGTTAACACAGGAATTTCATTGGCGTTCTCATCATTTTGATTCGGGTCTGAAACTGGGTATCGTGATAAACTGTCAGCGTCTAGATGTTTCTTTCCACTTTTGTGAAAAATTTCATACCTATAGTCTTGTAATCGAATAGCCCACCTTGCTAATCTACCTGACACATCTTGATTTTTGTGAAGCCAACACAAAGCGTGATGGTCCACTACAACCTTGAAACTTCTGCCCCATAAATAATGCCTATTCGTAGTTACGCCATAGACAACAGCTACGCACTCTTTTTCTGTCGTATTCCATTTTAACTCGGATTCTGAAAGGCGTCGCGACGCGTACGCTACTGGATGCGCACCGTCTTTGTCAGTCTGAAGTACAATTGCCCCGATACCGTACCCTGAGGCATCAGTATGAAGTTCAACAGGCAAATTCGGATTGTAATGAGCCAAAACAGGTGCTTGCACCAAACAACTTTTTAGGGTGTCGAATGCCCTTTGTTGTTCACCCGTCCAATCGTACTCTACCTGTTTCCTTGTGAGCAAAGTGAGAGGTCGAGCAATCTCAGCGAACGACTTCACAAACTTCCTATAGAAATTTGCCAGACCTAGAAACGACTGAACATCTTTGACAGTTTTCGGCCGCGGAAATTCCGAAACTGCGCGAATTTTTGCCGGATCTGGGGATAAGCCATCCTTGCTTACGACGTGACCTAACACCTTGACTTCTTGACTAGCGAATTTACACTTAGTAGATTTCAATTTCATGTTTGATTGCCTAAAACGTTCAAAAACTTTACGTAGATTTACTAGATGATCATCAAAATTATTTCCTTTGACAATTACATCATCCATATACACCAAACAAGTGTTCCACTTTAAACCTGCTAAAATTTGGTCCATACACCTTGAAAAACACGCTGGACTACTAGCCAGTCCAAATGGCAAGACATTAAACTCGAATAGTCCTTCCGGTACAATAAACGCCGTCTTGAACTTATCTTCTTCTGCCAAACTAATTTGCCAAAAACCGGAAAAACAATCTAACGTTGAGAAAACCCTTGAACCCTCTAATGCTGATAGCAAGTCATCAATAACTGGTAATGGGTATCTATCATTGACAATAATTTTATTTAACTTACGAAAATCTACACAAAATCTCCAATCGCCTGTTTTCTTCTTGACTAAGACCACGGGTGACGCCCACGGACTGCTGGACTCTCTGATAACATTAGCGGCTAGCATTTCCTTGATCTGATTGTTGATAATCTCGCGCTCTTTGAATGAAACTCGATACGGTGTTTGGTGTATTGGAGGATGATTGCCGGTCTCTATGTTTTGAATACAAACATTTGTTCTACCCAATTCTAAATTACTTGTTGCAAAAATATCAGAATACTCGCTTATTAAGTTACACAATTTTTTACGTTCGTTTTCGGACAGATGTTCATTCACATTAATACCTACGTTACAGATGTCGTCTAACGTATGTTTTGAAGCTTCATGAATTAGAACGGCCGTATCCCTAGTACCTTTTGTACTTTCATGACTCTGCATGAAGTCAGGGAATACATTTCTATTCGTCCCGGACGAATAATTAGACAATTTTACTTTGCCTAAACAAGTCCCCTTATAAATCGTAACCTTTATTAATGCTCGGTTCGTGACAAAAATGACAGATTTCTTGAAATCTACTTTAGTTACTTGACAATTTCTGTTCTTGAAAAAATTTTTACATGACTTAAAATTTAGATTTTTCTCATCGCTATCTACGTTAACTTTAACTTTACTAGTGCTCAAAGGTGGCAAATCAACTTCTTCGATACAGGTTACCTCATTTTTTCTTTGAAAACAGTTATTAAAATCAACTTTTCCAAATTTCACTTGATAAATAGTCTCGTTCACTGCTAATTTGATAGTTTTTGTAAGAAAATAAATTTCCACTTGAAATTTTTCATTAAAATCGTTACCCAAAATTATTCTTTTTCCAAAATTTGAAATTACTATAAAATTATGATTCAATTCAAGCCCATTCAATTTAAAATTAGCTTGTATTTCTCCTAATACTATGAGAAAATTGCCACTAGCTGATTTTATTCTAATATTTGGTGCCTTTTTCAATAAATTCTTATACTTATTCATTACAAAATCACCAATTAAAGAAATGCCTGACCCTGTATCTAGAATAAATTTAACATTGTGAGAAAATATTACTCCGTTAACTTCAATCAACTCTGCAAAATTGTTACTTTCGCTAAGTGAACAAAGTGATTGTGACAAATTAAAGCAATTCTCGTCGCCTGAACCTATTGACGACGTGGCTGGTCGTTTTTTACAAAGCAATTCCGTGCATAATGGCCTATTTTGCCGCATTTGAAGCAAACTACTCTTCCGTCGGAAGTACGAGGCTCCTTTTTGATAAAATTTTGACGATTATGAGAGTAATGGTTATAATTGTTTTTCGACCTACCGGATTGTCCTTCTAGCTGTTGAATCCGCTGTAGAAGCCCTTGAAGTTGAGGATCCTCCATACTGGCTGTTCTGCGTGGCGTCGGGACGCTACTTGCGGTTGAATGACTGGTCGAAGCTTCTCCTACCATGTAGTCCGTTGTCTCGATGCGCTGCAAATTCTTCCTAAAGTTGTCCAAGGTGGAGTTGTCCATGAGGTTCACCTTGCTGATCAGACATGGCTTCAGGCCTCTAATGACAAATCCAACTTTTTCCTCTTCCTCCATTTCGTGGTTGACGTCGTGGCACAGCTTCAGCATCTCATGATAGTACTGCCAAACATCCTCCGACTCCTGCTGCTTCCTTGTTAGTAGCTTCATGTACCCTTGCTCCTGAACTTTTTCATTTCGAAAGTTCGCTTGTAAGTCTGCATCTCTTCCTCTACAGTTTCGCACCCATCTTTAATGGTTTCGAAAAAATCTAGCGCTGCCCCGCTAAGATAGCATGGCAACTGTATAAGTTTCGTTTCATCGGTCCACCTATTAGCTCTGGCGGCTCGATTGAAAGTTTTGATGAAATCTTCCACTCTCTCTTCGGTTGCTCCCGAAAACACCTTGGGACTTACCGACGGGTAGATTTCTCTAGGCGCCTGGTTGGCTTCCATAATTTCCTCGTTTATGTTTTCTACTACTCTTTCTTCCTCTGCAACTCGATCTTCGTTCCTTGCTTCTTCTTCTCGTATTATTATCGGAATTCTAGCACGGCTTCTTGTAAACATCAAACTTTCACTGTTTCGTTAAATTTGTCGGTGAATTTGATCTAGATTTTGGTTCAGAAATTTTAATTTTATTTTATTACACGAGATGACCGGCTTGCCTCCACCAATTTGTGACACTGCTTGGGGACTTGGGGCGAATTTATAGGCCAAAAGGTTCGATTTAGATGTTTATTGGTGAGTTGTAACAATGTCACGATGTTAAGTACAACTGCCGGTACAAATACATAAAATGCAGTTGCTTGAGTCGTTGCTTCCCCCGGTCCCCCGCACGCTGTGGGCATCTTGCTGACTTGACAATCTGGCGTATAGCTCGGTCATGAAGTGGGTAGAGACTGATATACAGAGTGTTCTATGTATTTTCGCGACAATATCACCAAATCTCAATATCTCGAGGAATCGTAGCGTTATGACAATGAAAGTTGATTCATAAGAGATTTGTCTCATCTAAAAATATTTTTGGAACAACTTGGCGCGCGGTGGTCAGGGGCAGTACGGGGGTGGTACGGCTAGGAAATTGAAAGCATAGGGCATTTTAGGGTGAAATGAAACGCTATTTATATTCCAGAAACTCAGCCATTCGAATGACCCGGCAAACGTTGTTTTGCTATACACTGTGTCCCAGATTGGTGCTGTATGTATAGCTATCTCGGTTATTATAAGAGCTACATAGTCGTTCAAATGGGCAATGTTTCTTATAATTCTATTACTATTTCAGAATTGCCATCAGATTTTCTGGATCATTTTCTGTTTTTGAAATAATTGCGAAAAACCAAAGTGGTGCGTTTTTGACAATTCCCTGTATCTCTGTTATTTGAAAACTTACGGCATTTTGGCTCAGACATTTCATGAGCACTTTTTCAGGAACTTCTGAATAAAAAATAGAACAATGAGATATCTTCCTACGTTTTCGTGATAATGACAATAACATTGTGTTTTCTAATGGAAATTTTCAGATTCGTTTATTTCTGTATTCGTTCAGAAGAATATGATATGTTATTTTTTTTTGTATATCGCTACTTCACAGTTGGGAACCAAGTCGAAACTTGTGCGGGGTTAGGAAGAGCGGGATCTACAGCTTATAGTGGAATCCGAACCACTTCTAGGGCATCGAGGTGCTGCCAGGATTACATCCATGAATCACACATTTCAAAGAAAAATGCTCAGCCGACAGCCAGATTCGAACCGACAGTACCTCTGCATCGTGAACGGCTATCTAGCGAATTTCAGCGCATAGACAATGCAATAAAAATCCAATATGGTGCCCATATGAATGCCGTGAGTTTTCAAATAACGGAGATTCAGAGAAACGCAACATATTGGTTTCTCTCGATTATTTGAAAAAAAAAGAGATCGAAAACATTTGATGGTAGTTCTGAGATGGTTATAGAATTCTGAGAGACATTGCCCATTTAAAATACTTTGTGGCTCTTATAATAACCGGAATAGCAATAGGTATGTACACTTCTTCTCAAAAAAATCGTAACGACTTCTGTCTTGATTTCCTCGAAATAACTGCTCGTGCCCACGCAGACTATTATATCTTTATCACACAGCACACCCGCAACGGTAGGTAGTTTCCTATACCTTGATCATCTTATCATCCTCCTTCATGATATAGTGTAAAAAGCAGGTAGAAAAATTTGGTTCAATATCATTCATTTTGAAATATGGAAGTTTGGGAGATCGTGACATAAAAGTTCATAGACATATGAAGTATCTAAAGAAGTTCATTATTTTCAGAGTTTCAGATTCTGGATATTCATCTCTGGAAATGTCGGTAGTAAAAACATTAATTATCGTTATTGAAGCTCTTTTGTCAGATTAAATGAAAAAAATATATTAATATGATTTTATTTCCAACAAAATCTGCACGGTGTTACATATAACATTATGACGAAATTCAAGCATACATTTCTTGCAAGCAAATAAAAAGAAGGTATTCAACTCAAGAAAATAGTGGTGGAACATATTTTTCGATTCTGATACTAATCCGATGCTTATGACACCTTTTGATAGATAAAACAAATTCTGATCATTTTGTTATTTCAATAGAACTTATCAAATATCAAGACAATCGAAGGAATGTTTTTCGAGGATTTTTATATTGTAGGGTTCTTAAACTGTTTTTGCAAACATGCACCAATACTTTTAGTATTTTTTTGTATGCCGACGGCGTTTTACTAGTGACAATTTCAATAAAAAGATATCTATCAACCAAATAAATAGGTGCATCATCAGATACTGTTATTCATATTTTTATTGATTCGTTGATGAATTTCACTGAGGTGACACTCTTAATATCCGAGCAAATATTTCGTAAACCCTATATTGAATGAAAAAATATTCAATTTGATATTATATCATGATGAACAGTGCTTGTACAGAAAAAAAAATACTGATGTGCTACTGATTTGGAGTAACAGATAATGATATCAGAATTATTTGCCTCCATCATATGATATTTTCTGACGAAATAATTGAGACAAGACATCAATTGAAGAAAATTCGCAGAAAATCTGTTCGAAGACAATAAATATTCCTCTAATCAATAATTTGTAGAGAAACATAATGGTGAATCCATTTTGATATAAAACAAAAACGGGGAATGGGTGTGACAATATATAAATATTATTATAGTCTTTGCAAATTCACTCTAGACATATACAGCAAAAAAACATCGCCGCGGCGGTCGTGATGACGGATCTCTTCTGATCAAGATGTCTCAAGTGACTTTGCGAAGACTATATTATTTCATTTTCGAGAAGAACCTAGAAATATTACTTGAACCAGAGATTAGCCACCCACAGAACAAGATGCGCACTTCCCTGTTAAAAATTGGAAAGATTTTTCAAGAAGGTTTTGGAAACGAAATGTAGATGGCGCGTCCTTCTACGTTTCCACCTGAGCTAGTTTTTTAAAATTCAAAATAACCTGACATCTCTAAATCATAGCAAAAGAAAATTCCTCCCAATTCAATTCATCTCAATAGTACGGATCGATAAAATGAACTCCACTCACTTCAAATAAAACAAATATATTTCCCAAGGTTGGTAGAAATGATGATTATTTCTACCAACCTTATATACTTCCAGATGTTGTTGCCATCTATTAGATTCAGTTGGAACTATAATTCGTCACGTGACCATCTTTCCAAAGTGCCTATCAGATGTGTACATCTTGTGGGTGGCTAATCTCTGCTTGAACTAAACATGTAACCTGCCTAACCCTTTCTATAGGTAGACAATCTCCTTACGCAAATTTTCTGCGAATCAAAATATTTCCATTGTGCTATACATCTTCACCGACCTAATTTGCGAATTTGAGAAATAATTGATTCCTAGTATAAACAACACAGTGTATATGATCAGAAATAGTATAAAATATTCAATTGGTATTTGAAAGGAAATATGAAATTATTATATTTTTTATGATCATAGTAGAATATCGAACGTTTATTAATAATAAATAATGCCCTGTACATGATATCATTGTGAAAATTTGACCACATGTATTTTAGAGGGTTGTAGTCAGATTTTCGCTAAAAAATTTCCTGCTATTACTTACTGATTTTCTGCATTTTTATTCATTCATAAGTGGCTGTGTTCAAAAGAAATGAGAGAGTTCAATATTCAGGAATGTAGATATCATTGAGTAGTACATGTTGAAAAAAAAATTCTTGAAGTCGATCAGTGTATACGAAAATACGAAGGTGGTGCTGCTTGAAGTGGGACACACTGTATCCTACCTTGGTCTGATTTGGACAATTGTGTATCACATTCTGAGCCAATCAACATATTTTGCGAGTGATATATCTACTTGCAAAATACGATTATTAGGAGTTCTGAATTCTCCCCAATTATACATTAGCATTCCATATACCGATCTGAAAATAATATTGCGGACCATAGGTTTTTTCATGCACAGCGGAACAGATATGAAAGATTATACGCAATGAGTGAGCAAGTTCAGCAAGTATCATTGCAAGTATTCAACTAGATGACGCTGAGCCACAGTCCCGTAGAGTGGTCTAGTTGAATACTTGATTATCCATCGCGTATAATCTCTCATATTTGAGCTGTTCCACTGTCGCACGCAAAATCCTATGGTCCGCAATTTCATTTCCAGATATCCACACATTGGGCATTCAAATAATATACGAAGGATATCCTGTCGAGGCATGTGCAGTGGAAATATTCAGAGTACCTATACCCGCCGTTTCACCCAGATATCTAAAATATGGATATCCAGGAAAATATTAATATTTGGAATATTTTATTATACTAATTAATTTTGTAATTTCTTCACTCATATCGACATGTGGAATACGGTAAGAAGATATGGTTATAGGTAGGAGTTCCGATGTCTCTCCCGACCTTGATGTCAAAAATAATATTTATTGAATATTAGAATTTCGAAATAATAATATATTATATAATAATAATATTAAAAATTTTCTGTTCAATTTTATTATTTAATTTTGAATAATACCTACATTGAATAATCGAACTTTCTATTATAGGTATAGCGAAAAGGTATCATCAATCCTATCTACTTATGTTCTATCATATCTAAGATTATTTTTCATATCCAAAGTTTCAAAGCCATTTCCATTTCCTACCTACTCTCCCTTTCTACCCCATGCACGTGCGATCTTCCTTGAACATATTAGGGATTTCCTCTCGAGCGTTCCGAAAGATAAAAAAAATATTTCAAGAAGCTACCATCAGCCACACCTAGACTAACCCTGTAAAGTATTCTTTACTTGTCGTAATAGTGCCTCAGTGCCTATACAATAATCACACTTACTTCAAGCCTCATAACATAATATATATCTCCTTACTAACTGGTTCTCGATCGGTGTCTTCCGCGATAAAAAAACAAAGCCCATAAAGAAGTGATTACAGGTTTGTGGAAAGAATGCGCTTCGGATTTGAACCCAAAATGGAAGGAGCATCCGAAAATTCGACACTCAATCAAATCGAATGTAATTTAGGATCATATCAGATTGAAAACTCATTTGCATAATTCTATTGATGTGGATATAATTAGGTATCAGGGCGCTATCAATATTTGAAGCGACACCTATTGAAAATCTTTATAATACTAACATCGTCAACGCGAAGAAACCAGATAATTCTACATCGGTTTCTCGGTGTTGGATTCTTATTCATTTTCATTACAGTTTGTTAACCGTAGCGACATCTCTTTGAAAAGCCAGACAAGAGCGGTGAATCGTTCGTCTGAAGTGATACCTCTCGCCATTAACGTTTCACAGAATGTATTTCTCGTTTCATCATCACCGTCAATCAGTTCGTGGATGAAATGCACCTTATTCGGCTTCATGTTCTCTTTTTTCCAAAATTCGTATAGCTGACATATGACTCATTCTATGATCTGAGCTCAATTGGTTTGTAGAAGTATGTGGTTGATCCTAGATAGATGAAACTATAACATCTAATGCTTATTTCGGCGTAGTTGTCGGACGTCCTGTTTTTCTAATATTCTTCACATTCCAGATATACTCGAATAGTTCTGAAGTTTTGAATACTGTACTTCGTGATATTGTTTCTCGATATGGGTGACTCGTATCGAAGAGATCTGAAACTTCTTTGTGAGTTCTCCTTTTATCTCCGAATCCAATCATCATCAATATCTCAATCCGAGAATAACATTATCATTATTGAAAAAGATTTGTTGTTTCACAAAATGATATATTCTTCAGTTGAGAAAATTATTGACATTGAATCAGAATTGCCTGATGATTAGCACATAAGTATGAAATTTCTCTTCAGCTTCCTTCTTTAGCTCTCAATTATCCAGGAATAATTTGCAAGTTTTTTTCGGATATCTTCGTGAATATTGTGAATGGAATCATAAAATAGTATATCGGTGAACTCGTTGAAAATTCATATATCACATGATATTAAAATTTATAGTGTTCAATTTGAAATGAGGAAGTTGATAATAATTGCGGAAAAACTGAAAACGTGGCAACATTGGCGGTATACTTTTTCGTACCGCCACATTCCCAATTCTTGATGAATATAAATTCAGGAAAATCCAAAGACTGGTTAATGAGATATATGGATGGTCCGATATATTTGATTAACCCTTCTGTATAATTTTAGTAGTTATTGTTAATCTCTGAGAGTATCACGTTGTCTGTGATTGATCTCTCGTGGATAAATGATACTATATTATATATTATATTACTATCCTATCATTCTCTCATTCAGGAAAATTCCTATGAATATTCGTTTTCCCGTTTTGCCTTATTCCATATAGTTCTCCAGTCTCTACGGAAACCTCGTTTCTTACGCATTCATCTGTAATTCCAGTTTTTCAATAATTGCAGTCCGTGTCTGTTCATCATTGTTGAATTGTTGTAACTTTCTGGAATACTGTACTTTCTCGATTTCATTTCTCTTTGACGGAAAGTTTCCATCATGATAAGAATGCTTCCGATTGTTCACAATTCACGATTTTTAATACCAATTATTAATATCTTTTCGATAATTTGATTCTCATTGAATTTTATACTCTCTTCCTTTTTTGTTTCGGAAATGATTCGTTCCTCATTGACTGCTTTTGATTGAGTGTCATTCTTTCTCAACTCTGTGTTGGAAGTATGTATGCTGTTCATAGATGAAAATCCAAAGCATGCTGTGTTGAATCTGCTATTATTGTGGAATATTGAAACTTCAATTCATCAACTTCTCCTGGCACGTTTGATAATGTTATTCTACTAAAACTGTTGCTGTTTATTTCATAACGTTTTTTATGTACATGTACATGTTAATTCCACACTTCGTATGGACCATTGAATCCTTTATGAAATAGTTCAGTAATTTATTTCACTCTATGTATCCCATATTTTTCTATATATTCCATAATTTCCCGAATTATATTGTCTCCAACACTTCATTGTTTCATCTCGTTCACTAATCACTTTGTATTTCGAATTATTTTTGGAATATACTCCTCCTTCTTTCTCACTTCACCTTTGAAAGGATTTCACTCGATTATTGTATTGCTCCACTTCCTTTCATTCATTTTTTGTTAATTTCGTAGTTATCGCTCCCTATTTATACTAACTTGCTCACTTTTTATTCATCATTCAAAAATTATTTCTACATGACATAGACTAAGTCCATTCCAGAAAAATATCGTGGAGAGTTCACTTTCCAATCAATTACACAAAAACTAACAGAATGGGACAGCTTGAATATACAGGGTGTCTGTAAAAGGTTGAGACATGGCTCGGCTGTGGACTCTTGGGATGAAAACAAGTTGATTTAGGCCAACTTATCTATATCCAAAATTGTCTCGTTGAGTAGGTAAAAGGCGTTGAAGGTTTCTTGAACAGAAATAATTTTGCTCATAAAAAGAGTAGGCTGAGATGGAATTTCATAATTTTTGACATGACATATTCTTTGACTGTGAGGCCATCAGTGACCCGCAAGTATTTCAAACAACCATGTTGCCGTACAAATTTGGTGTTAACTTTTCAGAGGTTAGTCTGAAAACTTGCAGTTTTTCTTCCAGAAAGATATCCCCTTCAGAAATATTTCCTGTATCGTGCTAATTTTTGATAATTCTAGAGGTTCATTTGCAAATAAATAATTTCTGATCTAAGGCATCTTATGATTTTTTTAGAAAAATAATCCGGTTGGAACATGGCTTGACTGTAGACTCCTGGGACGAGACTAAGTTGATTTTAGCCAACTCAATATCCAAAATCGTTTCGTTGAGTTGGTACAAAAGGTTGAAGTGCTCACCTTAGGTCCTGAATAGTTATCGCAAAATTTGTAACGCGAGAGTTCTTGTAAAGCCCGCGAGGACCAGCAACATACCAGTTTGTTTAAAATAAGAGTACATTGTAGTCATGATCAATAAACAGTCCGATTAATTAGATTAATTCTCAAAAATGCGCAGGATGTATCATATCAGAAATTATTCATTAGCAAATGAACTCCGAGACTCATCAAAAATTAGCATGATACAAAAAATATTTCTGAAGCGAATATCTTTCAGAAAAAAAAACTTGATGTTTCCAGTCTGACCTGTTTTGTACGGCAACATGCTCATTCGAAATACTTGCAGGCCACTGATGATGATCAACACCATCTCAAAACGTGACTCACAGTCACAGAACATGCCATGCCAAAAATTATGAATATCGATCTCAGCCTTTCCTTTTTATTAGTAAAGTTATATCTTACAAGAAAACTTCAACGCCTTGTACCAACTCAACGAGACGATTTTGGATATAGGTAAGTTGACTCAAATCAACTTGTTTCCATCCCAGGAGTCCACAGCCGAGCCATGTCCCAACCTTTTACAGACACCCTGTATAAATAGATAAAATGGATTACAAGTTAAAAATTCAACAATTCAAGGGGACAGCTCAGCTTGAAAGAAATCTAAATTTCGTCTTCACATTTTTCCATTTATTAGTCTAGGAAATGAAACAAATCGTCAGTCATTTTTTCAAATCATTTTCGAATTTTCCATCATATAAGGTATATTTGGTGTCTTCTATTTTTCCTGGAAGGGCATTGAGTAATTGGCCCTTGGAGTAAATTGGTGACTTTCTATATTGATATTTATGAAAACGTCCCAGATGTACGTCGTCACTAGAGTGCCTCGACCATCTCATTACACGCCCTTCGAGAGTGTGGACATCATGTTCGGAATCAACATTGACACTTCTGAAAATTGAATAGGTGCCGTAGCGAGAATTTTTTTGAATATATCTTGTTTGGTAACGGATTGCATGCAAACAATTATGGTTACCATTTATGTTTGATAGAAAGAGAGAGAGAAAAACTTATATTCATTACCACAACAGTTCATAAAATGAATGAAAAGATAGTTGAAGACGGCTGTGAAATGGTAGATAACGAAAGAAAAACAAATTTCCTAACATTTCCGTTCATTTCATGAACTATCGTGGTAATGACTGAGTTTCTCTCTTTTATGACCATTGCATTCCATTTTGAGTATTTGGCTTTTTTATAGTTGAAAATAAACCAGTCGGGCAACCAGCTACTCCCACTTCTGCTGAAATGGGATCTTGTTTTGGAGTGTGTCTTTCCTTGTCAGGTGGCGTTCGGCGTACGCGTTGATTTCGCGGACGTTGAACGCCTCGTGGGTTATAATTGCTGGGATGCGTTACGTTGGGTCAGGTTCGCTCCAGATAGCGATCAAGAATCTCATGTAGGGCAGCCCTGCAATGATGAGAGCCAACAGATCGAAACCGATCTGCAGGTAGTCACGCGTTCCTGAACCACTTAGGGGCAGATCGGCGTTAGGGAAGGAAACACTTCGATTTAATTCGTCTCTCCGAACTATTGCATAGATTTCGGGAGGGTATAATCCAATGTTCTGCGTGGCATAAAGCGAGCAAAGTAGTTGTTTTTCTCTAGATATCTACCATTTTCGTTCATCTCATGAACTATTAGTAATGGTGGTAATGACTTTGAGTTTCTCTCTTTTGTTACCATTTCATTCCACTATGAGTATTTGGCATTTTCCTAGATGAAAATACGCAAAATACGCCGGTTGGGCAACCAGCCATTTCCATTTCAACTGAAATGGGATCTTCTTCTGGATTATTCTTTCCTTGCCAGGTGGCGTTCGGCAATCGCGTTCTATTAGCGGATGTTGATTAGTATTCGAGTTAATTTCAAGTGTTCTTTGAAAATTCAAATTCCAATTTGTGAATACTTTTGATGATGTTATATTGATATAACATATGCCCTACGAGCCTTTGGTGTTACGCCGCTGTTAATATGTCTGCACGTGTTCAATGACGGGAAACAAAACAAATTATATTATATCTCTTAATAATTGTGTCTCATGTTTCTTGTTCAGCTGTTTTATAACATGGCAAGTGTGTCCACACTCTCCAAAGGGCATGAAATGAGATTTTCGAGGCACTCTAGTCGTCACTATTGTTTGTAGAGTGTCTGTGGATATTTTAATCCCTTTCAAACTTGTGGGGGTTCTGAAACCTTCGAACAGGGTGATTCAAAATCCGATGTAAATATTTCAAGGACGTATTTTTGGGATAAGAATAATATCATATGAGCTACAGCTACTGTAAGTTGAGTAAAAAGTAAAGATTATCTGACATAATTATGATCATAATAACGGTTCAAGTGCAAGTATTCCAGTACTGCACGCCTCTGAAATAGCAATATCAAATGAATTTCGACATACAATCACCTCCGAATGCAATCGGAAACCAATTGCGTTCAGAAACGATGTCTCAACTCAGCCTTTCATTGATTACGAGTTTCTAGCAAACTGTTTCATGAAAGAAACGGAAGAGACTGAAATCTTACATCTTCTCATGATCCAAAAGATCATGCAATCCAAAGTCAGAGGCCATCCATTTAAAATAAAATTTGAGCCAAATGTGGACCCCCCTCCAATTCTTTCAAAATTAGGATCATCTCATTTTCGAAGTGAGAAGGAAATGGAGTTCCTACAAAGACAAGAACATGTGAATTTTCAGAAACTCTCAACCGTCATTTTAGTCACAATTTTAGGTAATCTTTTATTTCCACCTAAGTTACGGTGGCTGTAGAGTCCCTGTATATACCTTAGACAAGAGTCCGGACACAGCTATACTTCTGTCCTTTTCTGTTTTCAAAAAATGCATTGATGATTGAATAAAGGAATAAGACATATATATCGAGCTTGTCTTTTCAATTCCCCTAGGATCAATCATTGTCAGAAAAAATTTTAAGGGTTAGATTATTTGTCAAACCGTTCATAGCCGTAGGTAGAAGTGAGAAATAGGGCTATTTTGACTAGAATAACTATAAGATTTTCAAATAATAAACAATAGGGTGTTCAAATTTCGAATGGGTAATTTTCATAATCAATTCCTGAGATGGCTATTGCACGTCATCAGATATTTCTTCACTTCATTAGATATAGGATATACGAAAGGTAATTTAAGTGTTCTACTTGGTATCACATATAGCCAAGAAAATATAGTTGTTTTCTGTTGGGATATATAAAATAGAAGATATATAATTGTTTCAATATAATTTTAATTGTGTCGGTTTCTCACCTCTTCCTGCAGTCTACATTCACATGTAAATTTTGAATTTTATCTGAATTGAAAACACCGTGGACTGATGACATAGCACATTGCAATTTCTCTGAATCTTCTAGTTTTGATTTCAAACTTTCAATTTCTTTTCGCATAATCTCATTCTCATTTTCTTTCTATGCGATCGTATCATTCAGTAATTCCCAATACGATGACGACGGAACTCTTTTTTTGAACGTCTCTATTTTATAAATTGACGACACAGCAGACTCTCTCAATTTGAAATCCTGAAAGAATCTCTATCAAAATGGGCCTAAAATTCATCTTTCTTGTACTGTTTTTTCAAGTTAATTTGAATATTTAGCTCACATATTGCGGATTTCTTGAAATTAATTTTCCATTCCGGACGTTCCATTGCATTCTCCTATAACATTATCTTTAAAGGATCATTGAATAACTTGAATCCCTTTTCTAATGAATTATCGCAATAATGTACTCAGCAGGACATTGAAATAATTCAAAATGCTAAATTTTGGCGGTCATAAGATTTCAGTAACAGTGCCAGAAATTCGGAATAATTGAAAAAAGCGGGCGGGACGACTATGGTGTTCCGTCACATTGTCAGGTGGGCAAACCAAATGAAACAAAATATTAAAAACCCCAACGGATGTCAGTTTTGTGTCCGGACTCTTGTCTAAGGTATATACAGGGACTCTAGGTGGCTGTAGCTCGGAGAGGGTGTATTCTTAAACACGTTTGATCCCAACGACATGCACGTACGAAATATTTCAAACGACGTGGCGTTGCCGGTTCTACTATAAAGTATCAGTAACATAGATATTTCAAATGGAACACTCTGTATATGGTCTGGCTCGTAAAATATGACCAGCAGAAAGAATGTAAGATTAGAGCACAACATGAATGTTGCGATCATCAACTCACTGTCGATTTAGACACGGAATCCCAAACTTTCACCAGACATGATGGTATCCGTTCGAAAGTGCAGTCGGTTATATCATCCGTGACTTGCTGGAAGCGACGTAATCTGCAAAACCTAATTGTTCAGGTACTCTGAGCTCAGCGTACTGAACATCTTGATTCTCTTTCTTCCGTCCCTAATCTACTTTGGTGAGTCGAACTATATTTCATTGCACTTTTAGATCGTCCCTTGAAACAGACCAAGCAACCTAGAGGAAAATAAAGCAATATTCTAGTACAGAGTACAGGTCCAATTTTAATGCGGTTTTTTGCATTGTTCTCACCGTAGAGAAAAATAGAACGCCTTTTTTATTGTCAGGAGGTAGCGGAAATTCATCGTGAATGCATTAGAAGTGAATCGGAAAGTTCATCTAATAGTTTATTGCATCCGGCAAACCTGCCGAAATGAGGAAATTGCCGCGAAAATGGGCAAAAGGGAATTCACTCAACTTCTTGGAGGGGGGAAACGGAATTCCAGCAGCCTGAGAGGCGCGGAAAATACGGGCCCTGATTCCGAATTCAATGGTGAAAATACCCCTAACATTCGTGGAGGAGGTTTGGTTGTGCGAGGAGATGGGAGATGAAATTCAATGTTCTTGGAATAGCTGCAGAAGGAAAGACGTTGAAATGACGTTCGAACGTGGTGATGAAACGTACAAAGTTTCCTCAAATATCGTGTGATAAACACCACTGACCTCCGATGACATCTTATATTGATTATGCATTGTTGAGACTGCTTGGCAGTTCTTTTGATGCCATGTCCATTCAACCGTCTATTTAGCAGCGTTATCCTTAAGTACGCATCTCCATCAGAATGAGATCAGTAACTCGAATTCATATAAAATATTATGTAGTTTGTGTCGGCGAGATGTAATCGAACCAAGAATAGTTTGATAGCCATATAAAGAATGTTGGCGAATTCAGCTTCACTTTGTTGAGGTAACGTATATTCATGCATTATTTGTCACCCAATAGAAATTTAAATATCAAATTTATGAAAAATTTTCTGAATAATGAAGCCCATCAAATTGGTACGTCAAGTCGACGAGCTTGTGAGACGTCATAGATACGTTACGCAACGTCATAAAAGTAACGTTTCCAAGAGGAACACTTTTCATCCGTAGTTATCGTATACTAAGTACTCCAAAGTATTGGGGTATCACATCGATAACTTGTTGCATAATTACAAAGAGTGTCAGTTTGATAGCTGAAATGATCTGACCGCGTAGGGGACGACACGATTTGTTATTATACAGGAAGCTTGAGATGTATAACCAAGAATAGTTTGAAGTTATTCGATTTTTGGAGTAGTTTCGAACGAACGTCAATATTTTACGACGCGCAGTGGTTAATAGTTCTGAATTCCTGATTAGAGATACTTCATGTATATTCACGTATATTCAAAGTTATACAAGGTAGCTTAACTCAATTGAACGTTCTGATTGGTTTAAAATTATACGGAGAATTGAATCATTCGTGTATATACGAATGATAGCTCCCCTTTTTCCCAAATCCATTTGTTTATAATGGGTGTCCCAAACTGGAGAACGGAACATAGGACGATTCTGAAAATGTAATGCCTTGAGTAATCAGTTCTGCTGAATCAACGTTGAAATATCTTCAGCGCTGCGGCATTGCCGTATCTATCAAAAAGTAGCAACAACCTCGTATTTCGATTATAACTCCATGTATATCATTGCGTTTTCAGATTCTTCCAGGAGAGCAGATTGTATCGGTCTATTACATTTCGAGTCTATCGAAAATGATACAGCGATATAGGGTGTGAAAAATCGAAATTTTCAAACTATAGGAATTTTTTGTGTTGAAATCATTCATTATTATTGGTTGAAACGGCTTTGATGTCCCTATCTCAACTTATCACTTACCATCAATTGTTATTCAATTGGAACAGGTACAAAGGAACAGAATTTTGAATTATAATTATAAACCACCCTGCATATGTTTCAATTGAATGTCAGTAGATAGTATATCAGAAGATGAGATAGGGACATGAAAGCCCTTTTTATCAATGATATTATATATAAACATGACGTTGACACGACGTCCCTGCATCGTCATGTAACTGACGTCATATTTCACTCATCCAAGTGACGTTCACTCAACGTCGTAAAGATGACGTGATTACCACGTCAGAGAAAGTGCGTCATAGTGACGTCTGAAATCGGTGTGTGACGTCTCTGACAAAAAATAACCAATTGCGTACACCACACTGATATGACCATTCGTCATCTGGTTGCCTGGGTTGCGGGCGCTGATTCCGCATTCGAAGGTGAAAAATACTCCTCACAATCGTGCAGGAGGAAATGGAGATTGTGCCAGGAGGTGAGATGAGATGGAATTCAATATCCTATGAATGACTGCAGAAATATCCTCCAGGTTTTTCTGAGCGATGATTCTGAATTCGAGGGTGTGAAATACTCCTCACACTCGTGGATTAGGTGTGGTTGTGCGAGGGGGTGGGAGGAGGTATATTCAATGTTTTCGTGAGCGCTGATTCCGAATTCGAGGGTGAATGATATCCTTCACACTCGTGGAGGGTGGTGTGGTTGTACGAGGTGGAGGAGGGAGGCGAAATTCAATGTTCTAGAGATTGCTGCAAAAATATGCCTTGGGGTTTCCAAGAGCGTTGATTTCTAATTCGAGGGTGGAATATACCCCTTCGATTCGTGGAAGGGGGTGTTGTTTTGCGAGTGGGTGGGGGGAGACACAAATTCAGTGTTCTAGAAATGGCTGCAGAAAAATCTCTCAGGGTTTTTTTGTGTGCTGATTTCGAATTCGATGGTGAGAAATGCCCCTCAAACTCATGAAGGGAATGTGGTTGTGCGAGGGGGTGGGGGAAGGTGGAATTCAGTGTTCTAGAAATGTCTGCGAAAATATCTCTTGGGTGTGTTTTCGAGCGCTGATTCCGAATTCGAAAGAGGAAAATACTCCTCAGACTCGTGGGGGAGGTTGTGGTTGTGCGAGGTGAGGAGGAAGATGAAATTCAATGTTCTAGAAATGACTCCTTACACTTGTTGAAGGGGGTGTTGTTGTGCGAGGGGATGAGAGGAGGTTGAATCCAATAATCTAGAAAGGGCTGCAGAGATATCTCTCAGGGGTTTTCAGAGCGCTGATTTCGAATTCGAGGGTGGAAAATGCACCCGCGGTGCTCGCATAAGATGGCAAAGCAGGCATAATTTCAAGTTCTCGATATGGCTAGAAAGATTATTATCTTTCTGCCCACAAAATACTCGTGATGCCATGTATCAAGTTCATGCTTCCCATCAATAACCCCCGTTTCTGCTCCTTCACTCCCCTGCCCCCTTCCAGAAGTACAGGAGGTATTTTACAACGTTGAATTCTGAATCAGCACATGCAAAAACCCCTGAGAGGCATTTTCGAGTCATTTCTAGAACATCAAATTTCACATCCCCATCTTCACAAACGCAGGGCGTAATTCTTGCCCTCGAATTCGAAATAAGCGCCCCCAGACACTTGAGGGACATTTTACAGACATTCAGAGAATCCTGAAATACACGTACAGGGTGATCCGCCATGAATGCCACACCTTGTTTCTCATTGTATATTAAGATTGTCCCTGAAGAGTTGATTTCATCATTGTATCACACTTGAGGTCTAGCGAAAATTATTACAGAGATATAGGGTGTTCAAATTCGAGATTCTTCAACTTCAGGATTTTTCTGTGACGAAACTATTCATTATCGGTCAAAGCGGCTTTCATGTCATCATCATTTTCGATGGTTTTTCAAATTTTCATATCGGTTTAAGAATAAGTGAGCTAGAGAGAGGGACATTTATGGTGAATCACCCTGTAACTTCGCACCTCCTAGGCTGCTGCAAGTCCTCCCCGGGGGTCTGGTGAATTTGGCAGATGTATATTTGAATTCATCGCCTCCCAAAACCCCTTAGTTCCAATTTTTGCGGTGTTTTGTTCATTTTGGCAGATTTGACGGATGCGATGTACTTGAGATGCATTTCCGTCACCTCCCGATAATAATGAAGCCGGAATTTGTTTCCTTCGGTCCCCCTGAAAACAATTCAAAAACCGCAATCAAATTGGACCTGTACAAGAAAAATTGCTTTATTCCGGGATTAATCGTTCTGAATTGCCTGGTCTCTATTGTACGGAGGAATGTATAATTGAATTATTTTATCTACCATGTACTTTGAAGCTCTGTTGATTGGACTATATGAATATGGTAATATAAGGATGAAAGAGATTATTATTGTTCAAGGAATTTCTTAAACAAACTAATCAATACTGAAAACAGTGGAAACATGAAACAATCTAACATAATTAAACTTTTAATCATCGTGCGATAATAATGTGAAAACTCATAATATTAACAAATAATATTGAAAATTGAAGTGAAAATGAACGAAAAAGAAGATATAATCGATATTAGGAGAATAGGTAAGACCATAGATAACAAGAAAAGTCCAATAATGGTAGAACTGAAAAACGGAACTCTAAGAAATGAAATGCTTAGAGCAGCTTAAAAACTTAGAGGGACAAAAGTCTCTTCAAGTGAAGATTTCTGGAAGAACATACAAGAACAAAGAAAGATACTGAAAGAAGAAATGATAAAAGCAAGACAAAGAGGATATAAAGGGAATATAAACTACAAAAGACTATTTATGTAAATGGAGATGTATATACCGTGGAAATATTAAACTCAAACATGCATATAAAAAAAAAGGAATTTTATCCAAAGATCCAATACCAGATGATAAATCTAGAAGACGGAAATATAGTTAGAGAACCTCAGATCATTAGAAAGAAGAACCAAGAAGAGTGAGTAGATCAGAAGACAGATACGAAACATCGTCGAAAAACTAACTCACGCAATATGTAAAAGAAATTGAAAAGAAATTGCATCAAAACAAACAAGGAATGAGGAACGCGACTAAAATTATAGAATAATCACCGAAAACAAACAATAGTTATTAATGTAATAAGGATCATAAAGACGATCATTATGGTACAAGTCGTGAATGTTATCGGGCGAGGCGTAGCCGAGTCCGATAACACGGCGTGTGCCATAATGATTGTTTATGATTCGTATTACATACAAAATTTTATCTGATGGCATTTATATCAATACATTTTCGAAAAATTAAAAACTGCATTTTCGACATGTCACAATGACAACTATTTTTAGAGGAGTAAGTATTGTGTAGTTTCAAATATTAGTAGGTGAGTGAGCTGTGCTTTGCCATTATATTAATATTACAAATTGTAGTAATTGTTCTTTTACCATTTATAATAAATAGTTTTGTACATTGTTATGCATTTTGAATAAACTTTTTTGATCAAACCATTACATGTTTTCCTTATAGAATTTCATTATGGTACTTAGTCCCATAATGAGCTTCCTTATGTCATCAAAATTGAGTGACATAACGTTGTCATTATGACATGCCATCAGATAAATAATTTTAACAAATGATAACATGCTGAGTAATTTGAAACCATGTATGGAAAAAACCAATATTGCTGTCCATGTAGAAAAAAAAAACAGGGATAACTGAAGAAATCCCCCCCGAAAACAATACACCTTTCAATATACTGTTTTGGAACTGCCAGGGAATAAACACCATAGACAATTCAGGAATCGAGAAACTGGATTACTTCTATAGATTTCCCATCATTGGTCTTGTTGAGACTTAGATCACGTCACCTGACCCCAAGCTGTCGAAAATATCATCAAATTATAACGCATATCATAGTCAAGCTACGAAAGACAAACAGAAAGGGAGAGGTAGTGGTGGTATTTTACTACTTATATCAAAAAATATTTTAGGTCTAAGAACAACAAGTATAATTGAATTATGTAATATGTGGATTTTTGTAATATTTGATATTGACAATATTTTCTTTATTTTAGGATTTGTATACTTAAAACCAGGGTTGGATGATCACATTTGTATAGAATTACTCGAAGAAACTGTTAGAAGCGTACTTGCTATATACCCTAATGATCGAGTTGCTATTTGTGGTGACTTTAATGCGAGAATAGGTTGTCTGAATGGATTCGATGATCGAAACCCCAATGAAAATTTTGATTTCTTATTAGAAGCCCGTGACTCAATGGATAAAGTTACTAACGTACGAGGTACATTACTTGTTGAAGCTCCAGAAAATCAGAGTTTTTATGTAGTCAATGGTAGGCATAACGATTATGAAGGTAATTTTACATATATGGTACCGACTGGTAATAGTGTGATCGATTTAGCTTGGACCAACTTCAGTAACAAAGAGCTTTTTTCAAACTTTCGCGAATAGTTATAACAAGACCATATTCAGATGGGATCCTCTTGAATCAAATTCCTATAGAAATATAATCACTAACTATAACCAGAATCTGTCATTGAATTCATCAGAAGACTCAGATAATCAATTAAATGAAGCTATCACACTGACAGTAAAATTTTTAGGAATGGAAAGAAAACAAAGCTTCCATGCTAACTTTACCCCGAAATCAAAACCTTGGTTCGATCAATCATATAAAGAGGCCAAACAACTTTTCAATAGAGCCAAAAAAAGTTGAGTAGATCGAAATATGAAAAAGACATCGTTTCGAATTACAGAACAACTGAAATTGAATATGAAAAAATAAAGAAGTAAAAAACATCAACATGAAAGAAATCTAAGATTAAAATTGGGAGATATCAATAATCGTAACGATTTCTGGAAACATATCAACTTAAATCATAGCAAGGATACTAGAGGCATTATCGACTCGAACATTATGATAAACTACTTTAAAAATTTCTATAGACCAACTCCAGACGTAACAACACAATACAGGGTGTCCGGGAACATGTGGGAAATCTCCCGGATATGAAGAAAACACGTGAAAAGAATACTATAAGTTCATATAAACTTCTTTTGTATCGGCCTCCTCTTCGGAGATATGGGCTCCCAAAGAGCTCCCATGGAATTAAGTTTTTGACACATAATTCTTGAACCAACAGGTATATTTCAATTTTTTTTTAATATGATGTATACTAGGTAAGACTCTTCAAATTACTATCCAAGAAAGTGTTGCGAATTACTCACAGCTCCAGGGACGGACTAGCTGTGACACTCATGGGCCCATTTTTTTTACGCCCTGTATGATAAGAACTCTGGACAACGTTTTTTACATACCTCTAACTATTGACTAAAAATTGAGTACTCTTCATTCATGTCGCTAATCATAACCGTTTTCGGAAAAACGTCATTTTATTTATATCATGTATTTAGCGTATTTCGATAAAAGATACTTTTTTTTCGAGTTACCTTTGCAAACGTTGCTAGGTTAGAAATAAATAAATATCCTTCATTTTAGAACTTGTCAACTTTCACATTACTGATACATTGATTCCTTATTACTTTGATATTTGATTTTTGAATTTCGTTGTGAAATTAATTGTGAAATAATTCGAAATATGGAATACACGTTTATTGAGTATGCAGATATGCATCTGATGTATGGTCTTGCATCTTCCAATGCTTTGGAAGCCAGAAGGTTATATCACGACAGATTTCCTAATCGCACTCTTCCAGATCAGAAGACATTTCAACGAATTGACCAACGTCTAAGGGAGAATGGTGGGCGATTCTTCTTAATAAGGTATAATAAGGTAATGTTATTTACTTCTTTCATAATTTTAGGAAATTTTGGAAAAAGAAGTAATAATACTGGTCAGGGAAGAACAGTACGTACGCCGCAATTAGAGGAAAATATTTTAAATGCTGTATATGATACTCCTTCAACGAGCACTCGAAAATTATCAGCGCAGTTTAATGCGTCGAAAACAATAGTACATGAAGTTCTTCAAGAACAACTGTTATACCCATATCATTTGCAAAAAGTGCATGAACTGATTCCTGAAGATTTTCCCCGTAGAATGCATTTTGCAAACTGGCTATTGGATCAGCAACGAAATAATGTAAACTTCATTAGCACTATTCTCTTCACGGATGAAGCAGGTTTTACCAAAAATGGTATCATGAATTTACATAACACCCATGTATGTGCTGATGAAAATCCTCATGCCACTATTGTTTCGCATCGCCAACATCAGTTCCAATCAATTAATGTCTGGGCAGGAATCGTTGGCAATTTTTTGATTGGACCATTCGTATTGCCGGCACGATTGAATGGAATACTTTATTTGGAGTTCCTCCAGAACGCTTTTAATGATTTAGTCGAGCACTTACCACTTGAAACCCGCCGAAACATGTACTTTATGCATGATGGGGCACCACCTCATTTCAGCGTTGCTGTGCGGGAGCACCTGAATAACGTCTATCCAAACCGTTGGATAGGTAGAGGAGGACCTATTGCCTGGCCTCCTAGATCTCCCGACCTAACGCCATTAGATTTTTACCTGTGGGGACACCTCAAAACCTTGGTGTATTCCACTCCGGTCGATACTAGGGAGGAACTTCTACGGAGAATCACGTTTCATTGTGATGTGATAAGGAACAATGCTGGGTTATTGTGGCGGGTACAGCAGTCCTCAATTCGTCGTGCTCGCGAGTGTATCAGACTTCATGGAGCCCATGTTGAACCCTGTTACGAAGTTTTCAACTAAGCAGTTAAAGTTCAACTTTTTATTGAAACTATGTTGGTTACCGTGGAAAATTACGCTAAATACATGATATAAATAAAATGACGTTTTTCCGAAAACGGTTATGATTAGCGACATGAATGAAGAGTACTTAATTTTTAGTCAATAGTTAGAGGTATGTAAAAAACGTTGTCCAGAGTTCTTATCATACAGGGCGTAAAAAAAAAATGGGCCCATGAGTGTCACAGCTAGTCCGTCCCTGGAGCTGTGAGTAATTCGCAACACTTTCTTGGATAGTAATTTGAAGAGTCTTACCTAGTATACATCATATTAAAAAAAAATTGAAATATACCTGTTGGTTCAAGAATTATGTGTCAAAAACTTAATTCCATGGGAGCTCTTTGGGAGCCCATATCTCCGAAGAGGAGGCCGATACAAAAGAAGTTTATATGAACTTATAGTATTCTTTTCACGTGTTTTCTTCATATCCGGGAGATTTCCCACATGTTCCTGGACACCCTGTATATAGACGCCCTGCACCCTTATCTAGACACGGCTTTTTCTAACAGAGAAATCTTCCAGACTCTTAACATGGCAAGAAACAACGAAGCACCTGGAGAAGATAATGTAAGTAACGAATTTTACAAAAATCTGCCCCTGGACTGGGTAATGCACTTGAAGTCTCTTTTTAACAAAATTTTTTTGGAATGAGATCAACCCCCCTCTTGGTCCAATATAAAAATGATTCATTTTCATGAAAAAGGACCAATAGATGACCCCAACAACTATCGAATATAGCCTTAATAAAACAAAACTATTCACACAACTTATTAATAAAAGACTTCAAACCTCTGTTGACAACCATGATCTTGTGCCAGAGTGCCAAGCAGGTTTCCGCAAATCTAGAAGCTGCGATGATGATATATTCGTTATATCGGCAGTGATTAAAAACTATTTACGTCTTTCATCTAGGAAATTATTTGCACTATTTGTTGATTTTAGGAAAGCTTTCGAAACGCTAGAATACAGTTTGTTGTGGGGGAAGTTATTTGCTAATGGGATAAGTGCTAAAATCGTCAGTATTCTAATGTTATTATATAACTCAGCTACTCTATGCATTAAGCAGAATGGTGAAATTTGCAAGGAGATACATTGAGTCCGCTAATTTTCTCCCTATTCATCTCTGATATTGATCAATATTTCAGAGAACACGGTGGGAAAGGAGTAACGCTAGATGACCGCAAAAATATAACTATGCTTGGTTCTATTCGCGGAATCAAAAATAGAACCGAAAAGGAATCTGAGAATTCTACAGTCTTATTGTGATAAACTAAAATTAGAGGTTAAGTCATCGAAGACCAAAATTGTTATTTTTCGTAAAAGCTCGAATATCGGCTACCAGCCACAATTTATATATAAAAATACAATAATAGGTATAACAAATAGTTACGAGTACTTGGGTGTCATCTTTGCATTCAACGGTTTATTCTTGAATAATTTGAAACAACGTGAACAAAAAGTCAGATCCTCCCAAGGAGTGGGATTAAAAACTATAAACAGTTCAAAAATATCCTCTCTCCAATCCATCAAAACTTTATATAAGAGTGTGGTAATCCCTACATTCACGTATGCTAGTGGCATATGGGCCTACGTTACCTAGAACAAACAGAAAAGGTACAAAATAATTTCTGGAGGCATCTTCTATTCTTACAAAGAACAACAGGGGCACACATAATCAGAACTGAAATCAAGTCATGTAAAATGAGATTTTATATCATAAAACAGAGTGTAGAGCTTCTCCTTAAAATTGAAAATGTTGACCCAAAAATGAATGTACATCGTGCGCTACGTCATTTAATCAAATTACAAGTATCTACTGATACTAATTTGAAATACAACTGGGCTGACCAATTTTACCGCTGCCTAATCAACTGCTGTGATCTGGACTTGAATATTAATAATATTGATACTAACACAAAAGAAACCATACTATCCTGTTACATAAATAAAAGTACCCATGATAATCAAAATAGAATACAGCTTGGCACTCATCTTCCTACCTATAAATACCTACATCGCAATGATTTAACAAAAATAATTACTTATGTTATGCAGCCCCACTGCATATTAAAAGAATTGTTGCCCAGCTCCGAACAGCTCACACGGAAAAACTCTACATATACGTAAATAACAACTCATATAAAACGGATACAAACGCCATCTGCTCAATTTGTAATTGCTCTGTACCTGAAACCCTTGAACATATATTACTGGTCTGCCCTATTGATTCATACCTAAGAAGCATCAATCTGATCAAACCCCGTGGACATCCGGACGACCTAGACTCCATACTATTATCAACGGACTGTAATGTACTTTCCAGACTGTATCAGTTTATAAGCGGAGCAATGAAAATCTGAGCATTCATGTGTACGGGTGTTTACTAGTTGTTCAGAATTCATCATATTCGAAACGTTTCCATTGTACTCTAATACGGGTCAACGATAATAGCTCTACATAAACCTTTAGAAAACATATCAGAAATCATATAAAACTATCGAGTGTGAAACGTTAACCACATATTTTGAAACTTATTGCTGACGTTGACAGGTTCATGTTTCCGTTTTATTGGCTATAATGAATCACATGCTCGAGTGTGACCAATGAAAACGGGTGGTTACTCTGGCAACATCGACATGTGACAGTCCGAGCTGAGGGCACGACCGGCTCCGACTTGCTCCGACTGTCTGGTCCGAGAAGAGAGTGGGTGATGAACACGAAGACGAAGCCATTCTGCCATTCTTTATTTTGTTGTTCTGTTTCTTTTCTGTGAAGAGGTGAATCCATTTTTAGCGTCCCTTGGTATTGCCTGGTATTGCTAATGTTAAAACTTCATGATGACAACTATGAATATGGAAAAGGCGAGTGGGTTTACCTGTTCATTCACTAAATATTCGATGCTTGATTGAATGGAATGAAAATCAGCCCAAAATTGAATACTTAGAAGGTAGGGCGGTAGTGGCAAAAATAACCTCAACCTTCTTGTACATTGTTTGAATGATTTGTTATAATTATTATTATTGATAGGAACAAAACGTATTGCATACAATGATTCACACTTCTTGTTATTGTTTGATTCTGGTTGGTCTTGTTTTCAGTTAGGAAATGAGAAAATAAATTATAGGTACCTATCTCACATTATCTTTCCATAAATTAGATCTCAACATTTTTTCAGGTGCTGTCAGAAAAAGGTTGTCTGTTAAGGATATGTAATTTGAAGAATTCGTAGCAGCTTGCTTTCGCCAATCATATCTCAGGTTAGCCAGAGAAAAAGAGAATATTAAATGAGATGGTTTTTCTATGACATGAAATCCACTAATACTGCAGTTTTATTTTATTGACCCTGCTTATTTTTCCATATACCTATATTAATACCAATTGACTACAGTACACACGATGTTAATTAGTTCACCTTCATTATGAGTAAGTGATCCCAATTAACTACTATGATAATGTAGTCTTGGTATGCACTAGAATAGGTCTCATATTTGAAATGTTTTAGTATCAGCAAGTGAGATGTATCGGAAATGTTTCAAAAAGTCATGTTCGAAATGTTGCAAATAGTGCAATTAGGAAATGTTTCAAAGACACTATTTGTGAAACGTTTCATGAAATGCAACAGTGAAATATCTCGAAGATGTTCATGTATACTATTTATTAAATGTTTCATGGAGATTTGGGTTGAAACATTCCAATGAAACATTACACACCCTAGGTCATTTATGGTCTCTAGAATGTCTCATGAATGTTCCAGAGTATATAGGTGGAATGTTTCATATTTCACAGAGTTTGTTTCAGGAACGTTTCAAAAACACAAAATGGTTTACTGAAATGCTGCCCAACCCTTACAACCAGTGGACTGTGATCGGGGTGATCTGAGTCGCTGGAGAGGACCACGCCAACTGAATTTTCCACTAGTATTCTTATTGTTCAGTTTTTCATGAATATCGTCATTCCCCACATGAAAATGAAGGCTTTTGTGGAACTTTTCCATGGAACCATGTTACAGCGGTTGTCAGTTTCAATATTTTTCACACTATTTAAACTTCTAGTCTCATTTTCTCATTTGAGTGTTCCGTAACTATCGTAGTTTATCAACTCATCTTGATAGCAATTCCATACCTTGAAATTCTCAAACTTACTGTTGAATCATGGTGATTTCTTGTCTCATCTCTTATTTGAGGAGAAGACAGGTTCCAGTGCACTTGGCCGAGGTTTATACAACGAAGGTTATGTGATGCGTTGTTCGGTCCCTGATTTGAACCGAATCTATTCACTCATCTGGATGACATCGTTATCATCTCTTCTACGTTTCAAGAAAATGTGAAACTTCCATGTGAAGTAGAGAGTATTTCGAAATATGCGAATTTCACTATCAATTCGAAGAAATGTGATTTTTTCAAGACATCTCATCGATACTTAGGTTTTTCCCTCGATAGAGAAGGTATAAGAACCGACCACGTCCTACTACCAGCACACAGATTGAACGCCTTATGGGTGTATGTTCCTGATATAGACGATTTAGAGAATGTTCTTTGCATGGTTTTCAATGTAATCACTGATCACCATAGACTCCTTTGGCTTGATAACCTTGAAGATCCTTCAGGAAAATTAGCTAGATGATCCGTCAAGTTGAGGCAGCATACTTTTCAGCTACGTCATTTGAGAGGTATTCATAACGTGGTACCTGATATTCTTTCGAGGATAGCTCCTGGTGGAAAGAGTCTAGAAATAAATTTGATTCATGTCAAGCCTGTTGACACAAACAAGTGGTAATTCTCTCTACGCATTAAGATCCCTCTGATGCGTATACACAGTTCAAGGTTGATGATGACAAAATTCCCAAGTATGTTCCTTCTAAAAGTCCTATTGAAACGAATATCATTGAATGGAAAGTCATAGTTCCTGATTCTGAAAAAAAGTGTGTTCTTGAGAGATCCACATCATTCCTCTGTATATAGTTGTTTTTTCAAGACACTATCTAGAGTATACTACTACTGGCCCAAAATGAGATGTGATATTCTAAGATCAACCACCTCAATAGACACCTAGAGCTTATTGGGATCAAGGATGACCCCCTTTGCAGATGGTGCCTGGAAGATGACGAAACGTCATCACATGTCCTCACTGAGTGTCCAGCACTGACGCATCAGAGGAGGGCTGTCCTTGGCAACATAATTTTGAGGCCAGAGGACGTGAAAGAGATTCAGCTGAGGAAGCTGCTGAACTTCTCCAAGGCAGTCGGCATACCCAGCTGAATGTCGTAACATGTGGGCGCACAATGGGCCCGAATGAGGAGGCCCACGTGCAGGGGGTTCACCCGCCCACCAGTGCTTCGAAGAAGAAGAAGAAGAAGATTTGTAAGATCATGCAAAGTATGTCAGTCACAAAAACTATCGAACAACCCTCGTATGGGATTCATGGCAGCTGAGCACACAGTCAAACTTTCTTCTCAGACTATTGCTATAGATAATGAAACCTTTCCTTAGATCTTCTGGAGGTTTCACTTACTGATTGCATTTGGTAGTCTCTCCTGATCGTTTGCGAAGTGAACATTGGATAGGAATACAAAGAAAAATATTTCCTGAAGGGCGTTCAGTTGAACAGGGTACCCCACCCCTGAGGAAACATGGTTAACTAAATCGCTTAGTTGGAATTTCTTCAGTACAGATAATCAAAAATATATAGATTTCTATTAACAATACAAAATATTTCTATTCCATACACGAAACGTTGCTACTTCCATCTCATTATTTGTCAATTATAATAATACTATATACGACAAAACTATTACAGTGCTGTCCATTCGAATAATTGAAGTTTCTTGTTGGGGTAATGAACTCTTCTTCTGGGGTTACTATGAACAGATAATCTTTTTGCCACAACTAATATCACATTCATCAGAAATTTTCTATTATTATTCACAGCAAAAATGTATTAGTCATAACCAAAAGTTATAGTTAGGCTGCGATATTCGGGGCAAACTCGGGACATTTATAGACCGACCAAAGCAAAAATCGCGATTTATATCGTTTTTACCGCCACATTATTTTGATCTGATGGAGTTGCAAGGTTATCGTCCCTCAGTGTTTCGAGTGAGATCTCGATTTTTGTATTGTTCATTCACCTACCTATTAAAACTTCGGTTCATTAGAAACAAATCTGAATTGTATGTATACGCATTTATCATCCTATGATTTGTCCACATCTCTATTTTGTGTTGTGATGTTTTGAAAGACAATTGGTCAATCAGTGCTGTGTTATAGTGGATGGTACCGACCCAAGAATAAGAAGATAGTTTCTGAGACTGGCCACCGACTATCATTTATCGAGGTGGTGTGACACGTACGAAAAAATGATAATTGATGATTTTGTATGTATAATAACGTTGGATAAAACAAAAAATATAGACATTTTTCCAAATTGATTCATCCTGATTATATTCCGAGTCATATTCTCATAATCAAGCATTTGCACAACAATATATTCAAGAACATAATAGTTAGAATTCACGTATTTGTCATGCATTTATTTTCCTAACAAGGTGATTGATTATATTTCTACCCCTAACTAGACTCCTTACATTATTAGAGTTCGAAGAGTACATCTTCTGTTTAAAATATTTCCTTCCTCGTCTAATAATTAGGGCTCTACTAGGGGTTAGAATATAATCAGTAAACCTGTATATTTTGTACTCATTATTCATTTATGGTAACAAAGACTATTTGTGATGATACCTACATTATTTGTTGAGACAACTAATTTATTCGTTTGATACAAATACCATCAATTTGCTGCAATGACTATTTGTAGTAACCCTTACTAAGTATCCTAATTGTGACTGATGAAATGGTATTATTTCTAACAGAGGATAATTAGTAACCGCAGAAACCTTGTAAATGGAACAACTCAACTTTCCAATTTGTACAAATAGGTGTTTCCAAAAAATCAAAATTATATGAATCAACAACATAACCTGGCTGTCTCTTATCGTACTATTTTTTTTTGCCGTAGTAACTATATTTTCAGTTATGGCTATTCTCCCCCATTGCAGTCGTGAACTGAGCGCGTCTTTGTACCCCATTCGATTTTTTCTGGAAAACGAAATTTCAAAGCAAAAACCACCATTATTAAAAATAAATTCTTTGCAAAAACAAATGGAACGAAATATTCTAGGTACCTTCTCAAACTTACTTCAAAGGTTCTTCAATCATCACGACAGTCAGATTCGTCTGAACAAGAATCATGATTTGGTTGTATTATTATGGGTTGGATGGAAAGTGAAACCACATACTCGTCTTCGTTTTTGATAACATGTGTAACATATTTTTTCCAAACCTTATTTACAACGTGTTTAAGACAACTTGCTCCTTCCTCCATTGAATTCTAATACGATTCAAACAATAAAACTACAAAAGAGGATACTCACGTCAAAAACGGTTTGGAAAATTATTCCTTTTCATGCAAAAAGCTCATCATTCACACATCACAGGGATATTTTGTACTTCTGACATTCACTCCATTAATTCGTAATTCGAATGTATTCAGTACCATCTTCCATAATATTATAATATTTGTAAACAAATCAAGTTTTACTTCAACTACCTTCATCAATGAAGAAGTAGGGAAACCCCAAGGCAGGTAATAAGTGAAATGTACTCCAAACAGAAGTGACGTTACGGGGAAGATTACCAGCTTCAACCATGACAGGTAATATGAATGAAATATGACCTGAAATTGCGAATTGTGACAGTTTACACCTTTTGATCGGTCGGTTAACTATATGCTTCTGTTCCGTTGTGCTTTCTTTGTAAGCAAATAAAAACATTTGAGTTTTTTTTGTGCAATGAATTTTTGCATTGTGCTTGTATGGAATAATTTTGATTCTCCAAAATGGCATATGTTCACGTGTATGGAGATAGGTATGCTCCTAATTTATGGCGAAACGCAACGAAATTCTGAGGCAGCCTTTATGCAGAACGGTTTCCTATTCGTGTTCATCCCCGTGGTCGCAGGTTTGTCGCACTTGTCCAAAGAGCACGCGATACAGGTGAAATATGCACTCATAGAGGCAAAGATGCCGGTAGAAATAGACCTGTCAGAATTATGAACATGGAACAACAAATTCTGGACATTCCTGAAGAAGATCCAACCTCAAGTACCCGCGGCATCGGTCGTCGGTTAGTGGTTCCGAATAAAGTTGTCTGGCGGACTTTGAATGAGAACATGCAGCATCCCTTTCATTATCAACGTGTGCAGTTGCAGCCAGAAAATTATCCACGAAGGATACAATTCTGTGAATGGATATTATGTCAACATGAAGTAAATTCAAATTTCCTGAATGAAATTCATTTCACTGATGAGACAACATTCACCCAAAATATTGTCTTGAATCATCATGATTATCCCCACTTGGCAGTTGAAAATCTACATGTAACTAAGCAAACTAATTTTCAACATCGCTCTTCGATCAATCTATGGGGTGGAGTGGTGAACGGAGTTTAAATTGGACTTCATGAGTTGCCGCCAAGACTGAATGGACTTTCCTATCTAGAATTTTCGCAACATGATCTAGATACTCATTCAGGAGTTTTGCCATTAGACAAAGAATATCTTTCATGCATGATGTAGCTTCTAGCCATCGATGTGCAATTTTTTGAAGGTGAATTCTCACGAAAATGGATTGGTTTTTAAAAAAATTTCGTTCATGCACCATCATTTCAAGGTATCGAGAACCAAGAGATTTTCGATTCTGCATAGAAATGAGAGGTGCTAATTCTAAACATATGTATGTCGTGAAATAAAATCGGTGCATCTCAAGAAACAGTGGATAAAAGGATAAGAACATAAGCTGGCAACAGAGCGAGAGTAGTGCGCGAGAGCTCTCTGTACAGGAGAACCAAACCAGTGCTTCCCAAACTATGGTGAGTTGAATGATCAATATTTTGAAAATTTCCGCTAGCTCTAGAAATTTTTTTTCATTGCCATTTATTGTGTCATTATGTGTGATAAAACTCCCCATTCTATTCATTACCCCAATTTCGGAAACACCCTGTATGATTTTTTTGAATCTCCGTAGAACTTTGAATTCGAAACTACCCAGACAGCACAGAATATGCTATAAATATTCTGACAACGTTCAAATAAACCTGTTTCAGAATATTCCAATAGATTCTCTCAGAATGATCATAGAATATTCTCATTCTGCAAACAATATTCTATGAACATTTTATTTGACATATTCTCAGAATTTGTTTTCCTAATATGCTGAGAGTATTCTTTTCACATATTCTGAGAATATTAAGAATCGTATCAAAATATATGATAATTATGTTCCTATTCTTTTATCATTATTCATAATGTTTTCACTGACACAACCTATCATTCTATAGACTCAATGCAGATTATTTCGCTAATACAGTGTTGTCATCTTGCTATTTATTCAATTCATCGATAAGGTTCCTGGCGAAGTGGTAAGATTTCAGGTTCGTAAAAATTGAATCACAAGATATTAGGTTCGCATCTTCACCAGAGCAACCTTTTTTATTATTCTTCCGTCTCGTTCAATAAATCAGGAATATTCTCAGAATATTTGGAACATTTTTCTTAGAATATTCTATGGACGTTCTATGAATGACATTGTGCTATCTGGGTATTGGAATCACACATAGAGTTTGTATATAGTGGGTCCGTTATATTCAATGCTATATGGTGAAATGAGGGTTGCTATTGAATTAATAACGATGTGATGGTAATTCCTCCTTCACAAATATTTCTGTATGTATTAATGAAGAATCAAAAAAGTTTGATAGACGAAACGAACTGACCACACGATTTTGAAGCAAACATCCTGCTCCACACAATGCGCTGTATCACTCTTCAGTCTTCTTCAAAGCTAAATCTGTTGCGATAAAGGGTGAATACTGGGTGGGTCGGGATTTATTTACTCCAACGAGGCCTCATATAATTCAGATTCAACATCAGAAACAAACAAAGAGATGAATCATCAACAAAACCATAACGCCATAATCGAATTCTTATGCAAGAACAGAAAAATAATTAGGTATGTTGAATTGATCAATTTTGTTGAAGTGAAATCATTAGGCTATCTTAGGACAGTGTTCGCATTGTTATCTTCTATAATCGACCTATTATAAAATTTAGCAATAGTACCCGATCGTTTGGTCCAACCAGCCGCTAACGTTATGGTATCATAAGAAACACCTTACCTCACTGCTGCTAAAGTGAACGCATGTCGTGTTCTATGGGCCGTTAAATGACTGGTGCCTGACCCACATTTTTTAAGTAAAGTTTTCAACCACCTAGATTTTTATTGGGCAAGTATTTTTGAAGGACAATAATTCTCATCCTTATCATAACATGGCAAGATAAGGATTGGTTTGACACAACCCTTTCTAGTGGTTATCAATCTATCAGAGATTTTGATTTTTATCTTATTTCCATATTCAACAGTGTTATTAATTTCAATATCGGCTGATGTTTGAACCCTCTGTCCAGTGACCAATGCGAGTAGAATAGCGAATTTCATTGTCAATTCTTCTATAGTCAATGTTTTATTAGCTGATATGATTTGAAATAGGATAAAACAGTTCCTGGATACTAAGTGATATTGTATTTGGGTGAAGGTGGTCTCAGGCTATGGATTCCTTCGAAAGATCTATACGGAAATCTGACGTCAGGAATGGTTCCAATATCTGCGCGAGAGCCGCCTTGTATGAATTTTGGGAAATGAAGCCCCTTCAATCTAATGAAAAGTAAGAAACTCCAGAACCTCAGCATGAGATGCTGTAAATATATCTGAATTACTATTTTTCCGGAGGAATGACCACCATAGCTTGAGCCCTATATTGTACTGCTGAATAGTGGAGGTGGTAACCGAAGCCGAGCAAATTTTCGTTGATTTATCTGGTACACTACCAGATTTCAGTCCTTGTAGGATAATATCCCTGCCACCAGGATGAAGCAGATAGGGCGGTCCTTTGAAAGAAAGTAATTTTTTGTTAGGGTGAAAAATTAAGGGTGTCTGTTCTGAAAGGGAACTGAAACAGTGGGTAACACGGCTTTGAGAGCCAAAAAGAGACGACAATAATACCTCGGGCTTTCTCCTCCACAATTTTATGCAATACCCGTAAAATTAGGGCCAATAGAGGAAATGCGTAAAAGTGAACATCCCTTCAATTCAGAGTGAATGAATCCACTGCTTCACATCCTGTGTCTCTCGTTCATGATATAAATCTATTGCATTTGGTATTGGTATTGGTCTCGTTGCCAATAAGTCGATACTTGGTTCACCAAGCTCTTGAACTATTTTTGGCAAAGTGGAATGGTCGATTTCCCATTCTGTTTCTTTCGCAAGTTTGACGCGAGATTCAGAATCTGCTTCATTTTTTTCCGAGCTGATGTAGTTGGCAAAAATGTGAATATTTTTGTTCTCACATTGCAGCGGGTGAGATATTTTCACTATCTGCAAAAAGTTCACCATTAGCATCGTCATAATCGTCCTCATCATCATCATCTTCGGTATGATCAGCATTATCAGCCAAATCCATCATAGGTATGCAATGAGTTTGATTCATAGCCGATTGCTCCTCCTTCCCCTCCCTCTCCCTCTCCTCCATCTCCTCCTATTTCAACTCAAACGACTTTGCTTCGCTTCGCTTGATGTTTGAAAGTGTTCCATCGAGTTTATCTTTCATTACCTTGGATGTAGTGGCAATTTGTTTCAAAGGTGATGTCAGCGGTTGTAATATTTTTTGTAATGCTTCATCATCCTCAGACTTGACTAATTCCAGAGCTAAACATTTCCTCCTGATTGATTTAGATATTTCGTCGATTTTTTTCTTACGTAGGGCATCATTGATGTAATCGTGCATCTTCGTTGACGTCATCTTGATGAATGACCCAAAGATCACAGCCTTATAAACCATTTCTGTATCTGCCAGCGTTTATGTCGAAAATTTTCGCAATCACCATCGCACAGTATTGGTTAGAATTCCAACACTCTGAGCACAACGCCTTGAATTGATCGAATGACATGTCTTTTGCCACATGCTCATCAAACACATGCTTCAGATTCATTCCGTTTTGTCGAAATGATACCACCAGCTTACTGTTGTCTTGCACCAGTAGCTTTGATATCTTGGAATAGGTCTGGCATAGGTATGCCACGTCAATGTCCTTGTGTCTACACCTTGAGAAATATTCTCGAATTTTCTGCTGCTTGTCACATGACACATCATCGAAAATGAATATCGAGTGATTCTTCGCTTCTGCCTTTCACTGAATCCAATACTTGTTGCAGCAATTGATATTTCGGTTGGTACGACGACCTTGAAAACACGTGAACGTTCTTGAATTTCGCGCCATTTGGATTGAACAGCAGGGAAAGCATCGCATTGGTCTTTCCACATCTGCTTGGTCCGCAGAAGATTGCTCTGAAGGAATGCGGAAGCAGTTTCCCATATTTACTACTCGATGACTGGATTGACAGAACTGCATCCAAATTCTCGAAGGGCAACGTCCGTTCTTGTTGAACGATCTTCATCATCTGATGAGAGTAGTAGTCGAGCTGCCTACACGTAGAGGGTGTGCTTGATTCTCTGATCGATGAACTTGATTGGATATTGAAAAATTGAGCGTGGGAGAGAGAGTCAAGTCGAAGAACATTAAATTCAAAGAGAAGGCTGCTGCTTGGCTTGTCACCACCGGAATAAAGGTCTAACGAAAACTTGGCATGGGTCTCGTATCACAGCAATCCCTATCCAACATTATCAGATTCCTTGAAAATGTACTATCGAAGTATTCAACGACGACAGATAGTGGTGGTGGTGGTGGTGATGATGGTACAATATCAGGAAGCGGTCTGAATAAATCTGCATTGAAAGCACTCCGTGCAGCCAGAATGGCAATCAAGAGGGCTGGCGGTGAAAAAGAATCAGAGTACCCCGAATCATACCTCTTCCACACAGTGTGGGTATACTACCATTGATTCCAATATTTGCGGCCTTGGGAGTCCTAGGATCTCTAGCTGAAGGAGCCGGAGCAGTCGCAAAGACAGTCATTGATGCGAATAATGCAAAGAAAAAGCTCGAAGGAGATCAAATACATGATAAAGCAATGGAGGCTATCGGCAAGCAGGGTTCCGGCCTATTTCTACGCAAAACATCAGGAGAATTCGGATTGTTCTTGAAGAAACAATCAAAAAACTACTAGACAAGCTACCTAATGAATCAATGTACGATAAAGATGTGATCAAGTATGTCAAACAGATGAAAATACCGTATTTTCGAGGTGTTGTGCCGTATTGAATTTGGATACCTCCAATCATGCAAGCACTCATAGGGTGGCTTACATAAAAAATGATCAAATAGTCTTATATTCCGATAGTTATGGCAATCTGAAACCGCCCAGAGAATTGGCTCGATATTTGGGTACCAACATGAAAATCTTGTACATTAACGAGCAATAACAAAATTTCAATCAAAGTAATTGTGGACGTTCATGTCTAGAATTCTTCTTCAATGAGACCAAGTAACACAGTCATTGTGCATCAGTCATGTCTCTGATTGTGACGATGAAAGGTCGTACATCTACGCTCTCCATAGACTTTTTGACACCACTTCAACTCGATCTAGACTATCATTGTTGGGATTTCATTCATACAACAGTATACCAAATATCGACAGAGGATCAAAGTTTCATCTATAAGCAAGATGCATCATTACCATCAAGGGTAAATTGGCTGTGACAGCGGGTGGTATTGGTACATTAACTCACAATGCTAGAGCCTATCTCTTTGAATTATGCACCTATGAATTGTGCAATAAAGAATTGGACACTATCAGATATCTTGGAATATCGAGTACAGTGCGAGGATACTTGTGTTACACACCTGAAGACTCACGTCATCTAGTCATAGCAGGCTGAAACTATCCTAATGCTCCGATTCCCAACACCGATGGCACATTCACCATGAAGATTCCACTGAGACATTTGTTTTCAATCTTCAATGATCATCAAGTGGCAACGTGGGGCAAGTAGTCTATCCGTTTAGTGAGTTCGCAATGATGCCAACAGCATGAAAGTTAGTAAGACAATAAATAATGGTATACCAGGAAAAACGCACAGTCAGAGCACCGCTAAAATAACGATAGAAAGCATCAATTTGAAAGTGTCGCATCTCACACCTAACGATGACATAAAGTTGCAGTTGTTGACATATATCAAGGCAGATGAACCTAGAATAGTGAATAAAAATCTGGTCGTTCAAGATGTGTTCTGCATTAGAGAGTCCCAGATATGTTATAGTATTTTTTCAAACGAACAAATCTTATAATTTGCATGAAGACGCCACCTTGTTCGATAATGCCAACATCAAATCCATACGATTGGCCCTGAATAGTGACTATTATCCAAGAAAGAATGCTATTGAACTTTTCCAAAGACCAATATGCCGACGCTCACTCTAACTATATAGAGTTCAACAAGAGCTACCATAACTGTCAACAAAAGCGCTCACTAGCGAATTTCAATGAATTCAAATCCCGACCAATGTTTGTCATCGATTGCTCGAGGCGCTCTGAGTCTGAAGTCGTCTACAGTTGACATTAAGTTGGACATTGAAGCGACGACAGGTTTCCCTCCCGACACCAGAGCCTATTGCATCATCGTTCACGAACAAATCATGGAACACCTCCCACTCAGCGAAATTGTTCGAAATGTCGCCTAGTTAAAGGTGTTGATATCGCACCAGTCAGACGTCAGTTTGCTTCGAAGAAACGAAACAGCAGACGAACTTGATAGGGCCAAATCCGCGGAGCCGTTTCTGGGGCCGGAACCTGTACTAGGTTTATCGAGGAGCCAAATTACGTCAGCTCTCGATGAATGGGCGAACAAGGCACTAAGAGAATTCTGGAGAAATATCACAGGCTGCAGGCAGGCCAAGGAATTCATGGCCGGTCCAAGCAAATCAAGGAAGGAGTGGCTGCTTGGCAGAGACCGCCAAGTACTTCGCCTCCTCATAGGAGTACTCACAGGACTCACAGGACACTTCATATAATTGGTTATGTAATTTATTGCCGAAATGAAAAATCTATTTAATAATTAAAGAGTTTTTATTCATCACTCATCCCTTATTTCTCAGTATTCCGACAATAGCATTCGAGATCAAAATAAGCGAACATATGAGTGTACAACAAAGTGTCAAAATCTCAATGATATTGACAGTATCTTGATCCAATTTCACGGGGGATTCTTTTGATACAAGTGTCTGCCAGTCTTTCATTCCGCCGTCACTGGCATCAGAAAATGATAATTTCAATTCGTAGTCGATGCTGCTTCCATTAGTGACATGTCGATTGAATAGAATAGAATAGAATAGAATAGAATAGAATAGAATAGAATAGAATAGAATAGAACTTCACCTATGAGTAGTAAACAGATACAATAATATTATTGCACACAGAGTACTACAGAAATACCTATGAGGCTTCACAATATGTAATGAAATAGATATCATAAAAATAAACATAAAACATATTACAATCTAAGTAAGATATACACATTAAAATCAAATCATTTGTTTGAGATGGTGGAGAACTTAAAATAAAATGTACATTTGTGACGAGATACATTAACATAATATATGCACATAGGACTAACATGAGAGTAAAAATTCCTCTGTTGAGGAATATGATTTTTTGACTAGGTGATTAAATAGAAGGTTTTTGAATGATATTGTGTTTAATTAAATTGTTGAATTTGTTGTAACATTTTGTTCCTTGATAAATATGTAAGTTTTGTCCCACTGCCAATCTTGAGAAAGGAATATAAAAATTTTCTGCATTTCTTGTATTGTATTGATGAATCCAGTCGTGCCTTACAAGTTTTTCTTCATGCTTATGAACATACAATGTAACTTGCATAATATACAAACATGGGAGTGTTAATATTTGTAGATGTTTAAAGATAGGTTTGGATGATGATTCTAACAATTTTCTTTTGTATCACAAATAGCTTATCAATGTGGCTTGAATTTCCCCACAACATAAGACAGTAATTGAAAATTGATTGAGCTAGTCCATAGTAGGCTAGTTTCAATGTGTCTAGTGACACGGTGTTTCTCAGTTGCCTAATCATGAAAGAAACAGTACTCAGTTTTTTTGACAGATACATGACATAATCCTCCCAAGTCATCTTGTGGTCAATAAGGATGCCAAGAAACTTGGTATATGGAACTTGTTCAATACTTTTATCACCTATGCGAATAAGACAGCTGTGGTCATATAAAATATTTTTTGGTAAGAACGTCATAAAGTGTGTTTTAGATACATTCATGGGTAAGTCGTGCTCTGTACACCAAAGATTAAATTGTTGTGCAGTACTGCCGGCTTGATGGCATACTTGCTGTAATGAATTTCCTGTAAAAAATAAATTAGTATCGTCTGCATATAATATTTTTGTTTGTTGAGGGATATTCTTGAATCCTGTTATGTTTTTGATTTGCAGACTTCTTCTTGGGGTTTGGATTCGGTTTCATAAATAATTCGAGGATTAAGTAGAAAAAAACGTTTCGCCCATGGCCATGGGCTTTGTCAATTCATTGGAATTTTTTGGCACTGTAAAATAATGGTTCACATTGTAGGGTGATGGTGATGAGACATGAATCTCTCTTTTTTTCTTTAAATATTGGCTCCTTATTTTTATTTTCATGCTGTGTTTCTAGTTTATATTGACAAACCTGGTATCTGTGATCAGATATATGTGTGTCACATACAAGTGTTGAAAAGGATTCTAGGTTTGAGAAGAATGGATCTAAAAGTGTTGAGCTAGTTTTTGTAATCCTTGTGGGTTCATTTATATTATTCACCAAGCCAAATTCTAGAAATATATTCAATAACTCTTTGGCATTGTTAGTTTCTTGCAATAGATCAACATTGAGGTCTCCACATATAATATATTTATGATTTGGTGAGTGAATTTCGTTAAGAAGCTCATAGAGATGATCAGCAAAGTCATGAAAATTACCGTCTGGTGTTCTGTAGATAGTTAAAATGTATAAATTAGAGAGTTCATCAATATTAAGAGTCATGATAGTTACTTCGAAAAGTTTTTCAATGTACATATTGTACGCAATTGGTTTACAATCGGAAATATGTTTTGTGTCTACTAGAATACAGACTCCTCCATGTGCAAAATTAGATCTACTGAAATTACTAATAAGCTCGAATTCATTTGAACTAAGCACGTTGATTCCATTTTCTCTCATCCAATGTTCCGACAGGCAACAAATGTCAATATCATGTATATGTGATAACAACTCTAGCTCACCACCTTTACAAAGAAAACCCTGCAAGTTGAGATGAAATATGTTCAATTTTTCCCAAATATTTTCCTCTCCTGGTGGCTGTTCCTTTTGTAAAGATATAACTGCGTTGACACCATGGGTTGTATTTTTGGTTTCTATACAAAATCCGCCGCCCTGTTATCATTGTAAGCCCCGTATTTGCGAAAATCGAAACGTTTGAAGCCTACACTTCTCGGCCACGCTGTTGGTTGGTATATATCTTCTTTAAACTTCCAATCTATGCCAAACATGAAACATTTTGTTTGGGTTTCTTTGGTAGGTAGCTCTTTAATAACCAGGCAGGCATTTGAAAATACATCTTGCTTGTTTATGAATTCTTCAATATCTTCTTCCGTGATACTCCTTTTTATCCTGTATAGATACAGACATACCTTTCTATCGGTTGCAAAATCTTTATCGGTGTTGTTAGATGTATTTCCTTCACCATACATTTTCTTTTTGGCTTGTCGTGGCTTATTTTTCCTATACGTGACTTTTGTGAATCCATCTTCTTCTGCCTGGAGATAAGTTTTGTCATCTGTATTCAGATTAGTTATTTCAATCATTTTGTTTAGCTGTTTTTTCTCTAACAACTTCACATGATCTGAGTTTTTTGTTTGACTTGATGATACTGGTGCAATTTTTGACTTGCCCTGTATATTTGTTCTTGTATCGTTTGTCATAGGCGAGATTCGTTCTTCATTATTATTATTCATCTTCACTATATCTGCGAGGTTTTTACTAGATGAAGGTCGTTGGTCGTATTGTTTTAGCATCATAAAAAGTTTATCTTCTAGCAATACTTTGTTTTCTTGTAGGATATTGATGCTGGATTTTAATATTTCGTTTTTACTCTCTGCTGCATGTAATAGTTTACGCAAGAGACTATTCTCAAACAGCACTTTTTGTTTATCTACTTCATCAGTAGTAGGTGTTACAATTTTCCTACTTTGCTGGAACATGTTGGTTATGCTTTCAGTGACATCGTTTTGTTTTTCCACATTTAGGTTTAGTTTTTCACAGCAGTTCTTTCGTGATGAGCAACTGTTATGGTAAATAGCTTCACATGTTACACATTTCACTTTATTAACCGCTTTTTTACCACAGTAATGACAGTTTTGGCTTAGAGCTGTTTCACTCGCGTCCACTCTCGTGGCCATTACTACTACTACTACATACACAGGTAGTTCCTTATCATTGACACACATTCTACTCATCATCTTCCAATCACATTGTTGTGTACGATTCACATCAAAACATACGGCTACATTCCTCGTATTGTGCGTTATGTTTGTGTAGAAGACGTTGTTGCTCAGAGCTGTCAACTTTCTGCTCATATAATTGAATGTCTGCACTGAGTTGTCTAACCTTCGAACCTCCGAACAACGAACCCCCTAGAAGAATAATGTAACAGATATTTATGATACCAACATGAATTCCCACAACAATCATAATATTAGTTCCCAATCGTAGCCAGTGTTGTCATGTCGCATATTTTAAAAGTAATAAATATTCCGTCATCTTTATTTTTCATCCCTGCTTCATGAATCTAAAGCAATAAATTCATGTTTTTGTTAGTCGGATTATGTATAAACACTGGAGAATTAATGCGTAATGATTCATACCTAATTCTGGTCAACTCGTCGAGAGCTTACGTACGCAATTCAAGTATTTTCAATACTTCTTGGCCAGTGTTGCAACGTCGCTTCTGGGTATTCGACAGTGGACAGCGATAAATGTTTTGTTTGGTATCGTCGTATTGTTTATGTGTCGTTCGGAAGGATTGTCTCTACTTATGTTCCGTTTTGTGCTTTATCAATAATATAAACTGAGTTTATAACAATATTTTGCTGATCTTTGTACAATGGTGAGACGTTGTGAGGTGTGTAAGAGACAATTTGATCCAAGTGATCAGAACACGTCATTTCACAGGTAAGCGGCCAGTGTCGTATCATACGAAATTTCAATATCGTTTCCCCAAATTGAGATGGAAGCAATAAATATCCAATGAATTAATAAGATTAGATTTAGGCTCTCTGCAACATTCAGTGTTCTCCGGTGATGTGAAAAATATTTACAGGTTTCCTCAAAATGCAGAATTGATCAAAATATGGGAGAAAAACATTGGAAATGAAAACGTTTCCAACGAAGCTAGGATATGTTCGGATCATTTTCATATCAGTGACATAATGTTTAGTCCAGGTGGAAAGAGATTATCGAAAAGAGAAGCTATACCTGTTTTTCACCATAAGAAGGAGAGGTGAGAATTTCTTCAATGAATTACTAAGTATTGAAACGGGAATAATTTGAACCCATATCGACAGTGGAATAATCAAGACCTATGTGACTAATGCTTTTGATTAATGTGGTGATCATTATGTGGTAATAATTGTAATTTTTTTTTCTATTGTAGGGTCATTCTTGAAGGAAGCATTGAAGAAAGCAGAATATGTACATCACAACAGAATGAAGGAGCAACACAATGACTCCATTTTGTGTTGTTATTTGGTAGTGGTGGTGATCATTATGTGGTAATAATTGTAATTTTTTTTTTTCATTATTTTAGGGTCATTCTTGAAGGAAGCATTGAAGAAAGCAGAATATGTACATCACAACAGAATGAAGGAGCAACACAATGACTCCATTTTGTGTTGTTATTTGTCGTGAAATGTCGAATTTCAAGAAAATGAAGCTTTGTCAAATGTTCTATTACTTGAGAGGAAATCAGATGGCTACAAGCCGAAGAAATGAAAAATTTCGCTATTATCTGTTACAGCCGTAAAGAAAGTATAGTGTATAACTCGCACGGAACGCTGATTTCCCACTCTCATGATTTGCAGCATTCGCCTACGGCTCATGCAGCAAACTTTATTATCGTGTGAAATGACTATCATTCTGTGCTCGATAAGCAATGTACCTACTATTTACTGAATTGAGTGACCCTTTCTTATTGTATGTTTATAAGTTCGACCACAACGAACGTGTCACAATAAAAATGTTAAATTTCGTGTCCCAATTCCTGATGTTTAGGTATGACAAAAATACGGATAAATCGTATCTATCAGAATGTTTGTATAGCAATTTGATGAATACAGATTACAGTAAAATTAATTCGATATTTATTGCCAGAAAAAGCATATTTTCAAATTTTCTTCCACAGTCAAGAATTTATTATATCAACTATCAAGCTTTTTTCGCCCTACGGCACTGGTGCTGGGAGAATCAGCTGTTGCTATCCTTGTTTAGCATGAAATGAACAATTCAGATGTTGGTTCCAAACAAACTGTATTGCCAGGGCTATGGATTACTCATCTAGTCTGTTTTATGATCGAAGCTTCGAACCAAATTCTTCTAGTGCACGTCTGTATTCGTCAGAAGCCATGAGAAAACTGTTTCACACGTCCATACATTCAATTCACATCCTATTACAACACTTTTCCTCTCTTCCTCTCCCCCTCTCTAACTCTCTTGCTCTCTTCTTCCTCTTCTTCTCTTTCCTCTCTCTCTCTCTCTCTCTCTCTCTTTCTTTCTCGTTAACATCCAGTCAAGTGTATGGGGGTTCAAGGGAGAAGAATATACAGAAAAGTCTATCAATTGTTTCTATATTCTGAATATAATGAAAAATATTCTGAAGACTCTGATTATATAATAATGAAATGTGAAATAATGTAGAGAATGGTGTGAAAAAAATTAATAAAAAATAGCTAATACAATACTAACATGAAATTAATGTCTAATAAGAAATATGAAAAAAAAAATATACAAAATAATAAAAAATATATATACAACATTTGGAAAATTATGGTGATGTAACATTTCTTCTTCATGGGAAAAAAATTCATCGATACAACAACGTTCGTTTAAGAATTTTGAGAAAGTGAAAAAAAATGAGGAGAAAATCAATCCGTCAAACTGTGGTGACCCAAAGAAGTGTGTCAAACGAATCGGGAATTAGTTTTTGCTTGTCATCTTTGGGACTAGTCTGCTCGATGGACAAAACATCGTGAGCTTAGGAACAAATCGTTTGCTGGACTACGCTTAACGGACAATCCACATAATCATCGAATGTTAATTTACACTTAACGACGCATTTTTTTACCCCTTTAGATTTTTTATTCATCCCAAAATTTTGCAACTACCTATCTATACGTTCTTCACTGAACATTTGTACATTTTACGCTGTATGCGGACGATACATCCATACTCATATCGGAAGAATCTAAGTATTCTTTCGAGGAAAAATGTAATGAAGTTCTTTCTAGGTTGTATGATTGGTTCTGCATGAATTCACTTCATCTAAATGCAGAAAAAACACAGTCAATACATTTTCATCAAAAACAAGTAACAAACATACATTTAAACATCAATAATAAAGTGTTGGAAAATGTGTCATACGTGAGGTTTCTAGGCCTATACATTGATGAGTGCCTTGACTGGAGGAGACACTGTGAGTCAGTTATTTTAAAACTCAACTCCGTTATCTATCTTTTCAGAAACATGAGATCAGTTTTAACAGAGAAACAATTGATAATGTTATATTATGCACAGGCCGAATCCCGACTAAGATACGGAATATGTTTTTGGGGATCATCCACTTGTTTCAATGATGTCTTCATCTCGCAGAAGAAATTAATTCGTTGTATCGCTGGTGTTTCTCGTACCACTAGTTGTCGAAGTTTTTTTAAATCTTATGAAACTTTAACTTTACCGTGTTTGTATATTTTTGAAGTATGTGTTTTTATATTTTCTAACATAACCTCTTTTGAAACTAACAAACAAATTCATTCTATCAACGCAAAACAGCAAAATGACCTACATGTGCCATTTTCAAAAACAAATCTTTTATACAGATCACCTACTGTGACTGGGCAAAGGCTGTTCAATAAACTTCCGGCCGACATTAAATCATGTGTTACATTGAAAGCATTCAAGCAATGTCTTAGGAAATACCTAATAAATGGTGGATTTCACTCATTAGATGAATTTTGAAGACTTAGTTTTAGTTATATTTAAGTTAGTTAGTTTTAGCTTTAGTAATCGTCCTTGACCAATTCTATACATGTAACTGCATGTCACAAGGAAAATAAAGTATTATTATTATTATTATTAATCCCTTTCTTCTCAATCGTTTTCTCTCCTTCTCGATATCCTCAACTGTTATGTCCAATTTATAGCTGTACATCTTTGACCGTAGTCTAGCAAAATGTGTAATGATCTCACCGTTTGCCTCATCCTTTATTAATCCCAAGACTTTTCTATTTATCCGGGGCATACCGTAAATATCGTCTGGAGCATAGTCAGACGTGTCGAACCTTTCTAAATTGGCCTCAGTCACCTCACTATACACACTATACTATAGATGAAGCTATCCGTATCAGTATACATGAGTTTTAAGTCTGCTCCAAGCTTTGGAACATGACATTGTAATGGAAATAATACATAACGATTTTTGACAAGTCAAGGATACACATACCAATGTAGAGAGGTTTATTGAGAATCAGCTCTGCCTTTTTCAACTCTACTGCCACCAAATTGTCATCGAAAACTGTTCGTTGTTGGAATCGAGGATTCGAAATAAAATTTTCAATACCATAGCGGCCTTTATACATTGTAACTAATTTCAATGTTCTATGATTTCGAATATTCTCCATCATCTTCTCAAACACCGCATTATTTGCCAATTTCCTTGAATCTTTCTCGAAATCGTTTGTGGCTAGCGTCCTCAATTGGGTATTCAACTCGATGTAGTGCTTCAGCCACGTGGATTGTTTGAACTTCAATACTTTGTGGGTCTTGGTTAATTTCAGAACGTGCTCTAATGCCTGATTCAAGTTTTTGTTATGTAGAGTATATGACTTTTCATCGTTCAGCGTGGTCATTAGTTTGGATAATTTTGAATTTGGTGGTGTGCGGTGTTCGGGACAAAATAGTAGGTCCTTGTGCATGTCTATAACTCCCAGGATACTTCAAATCAACTTGAAGAATATAGCCTTCTGGAGTATTGTCAGGAATTTGGGTTACATCAATGTTGACATCTTCTACCCAACAAACGGAAAATTGTATCTGTGGTGTAAAATGAAACATTGATATTTTTATGTTCTCAACCTTTGTCAACTCTTAGACACAGTTCTTAAACAAATTTTTTTTCAGTTTGACAATACTCATTATCCACAAACCTCAGGTCTAGCCATGGGCAGCAATCTCTCTCCTCTCTTATCTGAAATTTTTTTACATGATTCAGAAAGCAATCTTCAACACTTTCTTCTGTTTCATAAAATAAACTTTTGGTACAGATATGTAAATGATTGTTTGGTTCTTTTTGATGGTACAGTACAAGAGGTAAACTTGCTCCTGGAATTTTTTACCTCACTTCATCCTGCCATCAACTTCACGATGGAATTAGCTATCAATAACTCTCTCCCCTTCTTGGACTTGTCAGTTAACATTGTAAATGACAGGTTTGAGTTATCCTTCTACCGCGAACCCACTCATACAGACAACGAAATTCCTTTCAACTCTTGCCATCCTTTTTCTCATAAACTAGCAGCCTTCAATTTTCTGATTCACAGATTATTTAATATACCAATAACTACCTCCAACTTCGATACTGAATGGAATATTATCAAGCAGATCGCCGTTAACAATGTACCCTCTGTACCTCATCAACAAAATTTTCAACAAATTTTCTACTAAAATAATTAATCAAGGTCTTATTCCACTCAATAATAATAGAAATCTTTTCTGCTCTAGCCCTTTCCTGGGTAAAGTTTCTTATGACCTAAAAAACATTTCACAACGTTTCAAAGAAAATATAAATGTTTCATTTTACACCACAGATACAATTTCCGGTTTGTTAGTCAATACCGAAGACAATATTCCTTCGTAACATAGATCCGGTGTCTATGAAATCTCTAGTTCACACCCTGATTGTTTGGCACAATACATTGGTCAGAGTGGAAGGAGAATTCAAACTCGTGTTAATGAACATGTTAAACTGATTGACAGCTACAAAAATTCTCCCAGAGATTTATACAATACAAAAAGTTCATTTGCTAATCATATCCTTAATTGTAATCATCACTTTGATATAAAAAATGACCCTGGAGTTTTACATATTTGCCATAGGGGCACCCTTCTAAATTTATCAGAGATATTCGAAATTAATGAATCAATCACAAATGACAACATTATAATCTTGAATGAACAAACAAATTCTGATTGCCAGAAATTTGTCAACGCCCTCAAATTCTAACGAGGATTGTCTACTAGGTTAGTACTTTGCCGCACCTCGAATCCTTTCTCAGTTTCACTTGTTGTTTCTGAAACATTTTTGTCAAAATTTTGTTATTCATTGACATGTGACCCATTACGGCCCTGCTTCTTCTCGCATCTTGCCTTACATCCTTTGTTTATGCCACAGGACAGTTTTGTGTTACTTGTCATTGGGGACATACTTCACGTATCCTATGTCAAGCTAACCCATCCCCCCCCCTTCACCGCTCTACCACGTCACGGTAACCTAGATTCTCATGATGGACCCCATTTCATCTTCGACCACTTGGATGAACAAGTGTTGGGATCCCCCATAAAGCCCCCTTTGAGCCATGGGCAATTTGCCCTTCATTATTGTAAGAATTTAAATTGTACCATGTAATAATTTTATTATCTCCTCTTTTTTCACTTCCACGTGAGTATACATAACCTAAGGTATAATAATTGTAACTATATAAAAAACTGTTTTCGTAGAAAATTGTCAATTAAAATATGCTTCTGCTGATGATGGACTATTGATAGTCCGAAACATGTTAAGATACTGATTATTCAGTTAATGAATTTGTGGAGATGACTTTGTGTGTCTTGTTTATGTGTCTATTCACTCCACTTTGAGATACCATGGACTTTTACCATTGATTGATTGATTAATAGCAGAATGATCAGTCAGGGTTTGAAGCCCAAAACACTGCAGCCTTTGGGCCTATTGTATTCCTGATCATGCTGTTGACTTAGGTGAACAGGTTCGCTACCTTGATGAGGTTTAGCAGCCTCTTCACCAGATCATTCTTTGAAAATGCCTCTTGAGAGTTTACTGCTCCCAAAAGGTTGTGTCTCCAACGCGCTAGTGCTTCGCACTCCAGTATTACATGGGTGGCAGTTTCCTCCTTCTCATTGCATAGTCTGCATATGGGTTCGTCTGTATAGATGCCCATTTGATGCATATGTTTCCTCAAGGGGCAGTGACCGGTTATTAGTCCCGTCACTTGTTTGATCTGACTTCTGTCTAGGCTCAGAATGTCGTTAGTCACTGTTTTGGACAGTGTTCCAACCATCAGTTTAATGTGTCTTTGTCCTGGGACATTATTCCAGTATGCCTGATGTCTTTCTTGCATCCACCTTGCCAGCCAGCCGCGTATTGAGGTTTTGGGGATACCGAACACAGGTTCCGGCCCCATAAACAACGTCGCAGACCCTTGCCGGGCAAGAGCGTCAGCTGCTTCATTGCCTTCAATTCCCTTATGCCCTGGCACCCATTGAAGAGTTACCTTGTTGTGGTTAGCCAGGGTAAGCAGGCTTTGAAGGCAATCCCAGACCAATTTTGATCTGATTTTATTGCATGTTAGAGATTGAATGGCCGCCTGACTATCTGAGCATATGAGGATTTGTTTACCTCTGTATCCTCTTACGATATTCTCTCTCAGGCATGCCTCAATAGCATGCACCTCTGCCTGGAATACTGAAGCATACCTCCCCAAGGAAGCACACATCCTGGTTCTGGGTCTATCTCCATATATTCCGGCTCCCGTGCCCTCATCAGTCTTAGAACCGTCAGTGTACCATACTAACGTGCCTTCCTGACAGTTAGTCAAGACCCTTTCATCCCAGTAGAGCTGAGTGTTGAAGGGTCTGTAATAGTTATTTCTAGGCAGCATTTTGTCCCTTCCCATATCCATCAGTGGGCTTGAAACTTGGCTGATTATTTTTTTATGTCCCAGGGAGTCACCCCGAGCATACCAGTTGCCGGTACACTCCAGTCTGTATGCCCCCATTCTCGCTTCCGCCCTGATGAAGATTTCAAGAGGTGGAATATTGAGTATGGTTTCCATAGCAGCGGTAGGAGTGCTGCGCATAGCACCTGTGATGCAGAGACAAGCTAATCTCTGGTGTTTTGAAAGCTCCATTATAGCTGATCTCTGTTCAGTCTTAGGCCACCAGACAAGCGATCCATATACAATCATTGGTCTCACCACAGCAGTATACAGCCAATGTACCATGCGTGGTTTCAGTCCCCATGTGTTACCAATCGCTCTCCGAGAAGCCATTAGTGCCATTTTTCCTTTGCTGACAGTCTTTCGCAGTTGAGTATTCCAGGTTAGCCTAGCATCTAGGGTTACTCCCAGATACTTAACCTCCTGTGTCATACTTAGCTGTGTGTCAAAAAGTCTGGGAACTTTTAGTTTGTCCAGTTTCTTCTTTTTCGTGAAGGCCACAAGTGCAGTTTTACTAGGATTGACCCTGAGGTCTGCCTTTCTGCACCAGCCCTCTACTATCTTCAGGGCTCTCTGCATCAAGTCTGAAATAATTTCAGGATGCTGCCCCTCTACTAGAATGACAACATCATCTGCATACCCCTGTGAGTAAATTCCTACATTGTTTAGTTTTTTCAGGAGTTCGTCAATAACCAGATCCCACAGCAGGGGAGAAAGAACTCCTCCCTGTGGGCAACCCCTAGAAATCGTCACCTCCATGGTTTCACCAAGCAATGTGGATTCCGCTGTTCTGTTGTGTAGCATGTTTTTTATCCACCGACATGTGGTGTCTTCCACGCCACGCCCAACAACCGCTGCTACCATGGATATGAAGGGTGTGTGGTCAAATGCCCCTTCAATATCCAGGAAAGCCGCAAGAGCTATGCTCTTGTTGCTTATTGCGGCCTCAAGTTTCCCCACCAGTTGATGAAGTGCCGTTTCACAGGATTTTCCTGATTGATATGCATGCTGGTTTTCATGTAGTGGCCTTTCAATGAGAAAGTTTTCCCTGATATGCATTTTAATTAACTTCTCCATCACCTTCAACATGAATGATGATAGAGTTATCGGCCTGAACGCCTTGGCCTGAGAGTAATCTCTTCCAGGCTTTGGGATGAAGACGATCCTCGCTCTCTTCCATGCAACCGGAATGTACCCCGTTGCCAGGCTTGTTCTCAATATCCCACAAATAAACGGAGCCAGCTGGTCCTTACCCTGCTGTAGCATTGCAGGGATAATTCCGTCCGGTCCCGGCGCCTTGTAGGATTCAAGAGTTTTTATGACCCACAGCAGTTTACTGTGGTCAACAATCTTCTTCGATACTCGCCAGTCCCCAACAGCAGCCCTCAGGTGAGGGTTTAGTGGGTCTGGTAGATTATCGTTTTCAATTTCAACCGAATCTGGCAGATGAGCCCGAAAGAGAATCTCCAGAGTTTCCCTGCCAGTTTCAGTATATCTCCCGTCAGGTTTCATTATGTTCCCCATAGGGTTAACAGGTGCCTTGGCTAGGATTCGATGGAGGCGTGCTGCTTCAGAGGTTGTTTCCACCTCTCCACAGAAACGCCTCCACGACTCCCTTTTCGCCCTACGGATCTGTTTATTATAATTGGTCAGAGTGATGGAATACTGCCCCCACTCCCCAGTTTTCTTCGCCTTATTGAAAAGTATGCGTGTTTCTTTTTTTAGCGTATTAAGTTCTTCGTTCCACCAGCTAACGTCTTTGCTGCTGTTGCGCCTTACCAAAGGACAGTTGTCCTGATATGAGGATATTATTGCCTCCTGCAACTGACAGGAGGCTACCTCTACATCAGTGCCGTTTTTGATAATCTTCTTGACGTTTCCTAGGTTTATTGTTAAGTCCTCTCTGAATTTCTCCCAGTTCGTACCTCTCGGGTTTCGATAGGCTTCTGTCGGGTGTTCAGTATCTGAAATTTCCATACAGATATACCTATGGTCCGACAAGGACGGTTCCTCAGATACACGCCACCGGGTTACCTGAGAGCTTATTCTAGAAGACGCCAGGGTTATGTCAATGATCTCCTTACGAGTTTTGGTAACAAAAGTTGCTTCATTCCCGCGATTCATTATAACTAAATTCTTAGAAATTATGTAATCTAATAGGAACTCACCCCTTCTGTTTGTGTCGCTGCTCCTCCAAGCTGTGCTGTGAGCATTGGCATCAATGCCAAAGATGTGCTGTAGGTTTGAAAGCCTGCAGTACTCCTCTAGCCTCTTCAGTTCCGCTGACGGAGGTGGCCCGATAGAATCGTATGGCAGATACACTGAGGCTATTATGATTTCCGTCCAGATTCCTCCCATACGTATTTTCAGCCTAATCGCTGCCTGGTCCCTAGAACAGAAATCAAGCAGTTTTAGTGCGTGTAGCTCGTTCTTAACGAAAATGCAGGATCTCACATTCCCTACCGTCAGATCGTATATTACCTTACCCTTGGCTTCTCCCAGTCCTGAGACTCGTCCCCCGTGAATCCAGGGCTCCTGTATCTGGACTTTGTCAGCTTCGCCTCGGGACAGGTACCTCACTAAGGCAGCAGTCGCAGCCTTTTTATGCTGCAGGTTTACTTGAAGGACCTGCAGCATCTTCGGCGCTCTTTTTACTTACCACCCTCAAGGTAAGTTGGGACAGGCCTAGGTAGGCTTTAAAGCCTCTCTTGGCCAACTCCTTCAGGTTGGGGTCGTCAATTCCAAGAACAAGGGTAATTCCTTGTTTGTCGGAATTGGTGAAAATAATCCTCCAGTCTCCTGTTTTAATGCCCTTGTTCTGGGTTTCCAGGAGCTGTAGGATCCTAGCCGGCTCCTTGGCGTCCAGGAACTCGGTTGGCACCTATACCACAGCCCTGTGAGTTTTGACCACCTTATTAGCGTCATCGACGCTAAGGGCGGCCCCCTCCCAAGGCTTCAGCGTAGGCACCTTCCGCTTGAGCCATTCTCTGGATTCCTCATTTTTTCAGGTTAGGATCAGCACCTCCGATTGAGGGTAGCTGCCTGGGAATTGAGGCCCAGTTCCTGGCTCACATCTCCAGATCTCTCTCGTAATGAGAAGCTGGATTTGCTTCACCTGCTCCAAAGATAGCTTGTCTTCGGGATAGTTGCCCGTAGTCACTGCCATCTTAAAGGAGGTCAGGGCCTTACTGTAACTGCCTCCAGTTGGTGTACTGACGGGTTTAGTTACAGAAGGTCCCGCAGAGACACTCTGTTTACTCCTCTTAGGGAGCGGCGAAGGTGTGCTGGTCTCGGATCTCCTCCTCTTTCCAGCGGCCTCGCAGACTTTCCCACTTCCCGTTGTGGAGATGGTTTTGTCTGGTCTCTTAAGACATGATGGATTTACGGCCACCAGTGCTTTTACCATAGACAACAAATTCTTTCAGCTCCAGCAGTATGATCCGTCCAAATTTTGTGGTGACCACGTTCGCTGTCTCAATAGGTTGGGGTTGCCCGAGCGGGAGATCAACCAACTTGACGCTTGGTTTCGCTATTTTGGATCAATCAGCGAAGCTGCGTTGAGTTGAGTTAGATCCATCTGGTGGAAAGAAAAAGGACAAAAAACATCAACAGTCCACCAAAGGCATGATGAACTCGATACTGAGATGAATTATTCTTGATAAAACTCGAAATGAAAACAATTTGAGATTCATCATCAACACTAGGCTTAATTATTTCCAATAAAATTCAAAATGTAATGAAAGGGACCGATAATATTGTCAAGAATTATAAATGCCTAGGAATTAACACAACTCAAACTCTCATTCGTTTCAAGATCTTTTATCATTAATTAACTTCTCCAAATCAATACATTCAGTACATTGTAGTTCGATCAGACCAGCGGAGTCCACAGACATCATTTCCTTTATAATTTGCAAAGAAATCGCTTACCGCGGCGATTATTCCTAGGTAAGCGGTATCGGAAGGTAACGACCGTTCCCAGTGTGGAAAATTGCGAACCTAGCATCGATTCCGAATATAAATAGTACCCGAATCGATGGGGCAATCATTCATTATCAACACAAGGCATTATTAGTTCAATCATGATTCATTATCGACACAAGTCGCCGTCTCCCCAACTGATTGGTCAAACCCCTGCTAGACGTTATATTGTAAGTACTGTTTTTTTTTCAAGCGTTGTTTTGCGTTGTTTCTTTCCTTTGCTAACCTGCCATGTGGCAGCATTCATTCATGATCTCTTCATTTAATCAATAAATGTTGAATCTATATGAGAACTGTCCGGTCTCTTTATTTGGGGGTGAATATGGTTGGATGGTGAAATGATTAAAAACCTCTAGTCAAAAAGCCAAGCGAGTAGCTAATTCACGACCTATAGGGAGGGTCAAACATCTCAGATGCGACAATATACAATTTAGAGAAGGAATGAGCATGATGCCCAATCATTTCCAATGAAACTCAAAAAAACCCAAAATAAAAAGAATTAAGACCGATAATATAGAATTTGGGAAAGGAATGAGCACTATGTTTGATGACATAAAAAGGCCGATATTATAGGATTGAAAATAGGAATGAGCACTTTGATAAAGAGGTACTTACTATTATTGCTATTAATGCACACACACGCACACACACACACACACACACACACACACACACACACACACACACACACACACAAACTGTGATGATTTGGCTGGAGCTGGTCAAGAGACAACGTTCACGATTGCAGACTCGAGTGTGAATGATGTTGTGCGGCGTCATCGCTTCTATATGCTGGATGAGATACCACGTGACTTGTTGATTAGTGATGCGGATGTTCTGAAGAAGCCCGTTAAGAACGGTCGTTGATAACAGCAATTTATTGCGTCATTCTGGTAACGTATTTTTCTCTGCGGCTTTGATAACGATGTCGGATTTCCTGTACATGCGGCTAGTTTTTTTGTTGTTGTTGTTTTGATAAGCTCCAACGGTTCTTGTTATGCTGCTGATTGTGAAATTTGCTATCGCTGCCGACGACTCCAATCATCGGAAGCTCCATCCGGTGTTGCTGCACACGGTCAAGCCTGCGACTCTTATCAGCGGAAGCTCTATCCGGTGTTGTGTGTATATTGTTGATAAAACTAACATAGTTATATTTCATCATAATTTTATTTTGGCGTAATACCGTGTCACCTTCAAAACGGATATCTCGCTTCGCTTTACCTCTACGGATTCATTGCAGAGATAGACCCGCGCCAGCAATGATTATTATTTTAGACTCCAAGTTTCTTATCTCTGGAACGCATTTCTCGCTTCGCTTGCCTCGATAGAAACTTTTCAAGGATAAGCAGACGACAGCAATGGATCTCATATTTGAATAGCATTAAAATAATTGAAATATTACGGAGGTCGGAGGTCCCTGGTTCAATTCTCCTGGTTCAATTCTCCAGCGGTGACAGCTTTTTTCCAATGTATTCATGATGGCGACGTGACGTCGTATGGATAATTCGAATTTCGCGCTGGTTTTTAGTGGACGTGGCATCTAACCAAATGCTGGTCTCTGATTGGCTCGAACCAGAATCCCTGTAGCCTCTCTACTCAAACAGGTTTACTGGTTTATTTTTTATCATTATAATATGCAGGTATATTTACGTACACATTATGTAGTTCTGGAAATGGATTATCATTATTATTATTGAATATCATTATTATAATTATTATTTTCGTTTTTTTTTTCAAATGTTGTTATTACCCATAGCCACTATAATATACTCGCACATTTCAATCTGTTTGTTTCGAAATTAGCCATAATGATAATATCACTCAACTGGACCAAATATATTTTCATTGATGATTTTCTTGTCAACCTTCCCAGTACGTACTGATGATGATTGTTAGTCCAAAGCGCTCTGCTACAAGGAATCAATTAAAATATATGTTGCACAAAATACAACTTTTGTACTTTTTTGGTATATATACACGTGAACACAACCTCACTTGAATGTTATTTATTTTTCTCGTGATTGAATTCGAAAGCTCTCGCAATCGACCGTTTGAGGACCCCTGGAACAAAGCATATCGCTATGTTTAATATACAATGCTTTCGTGAAGTACTTAATAATTTCTTTTTTACCCTAATTATCCATTTCTGAGGAATCTTCTTTCATTTCCAATTTCGCATATTCATATATGAAGGAACATTGGGAATACATGGTGATACACATTTGAGTTATGAAGTGTGCGACATTTTTTCTGATGAAACACCTCATATATCATTGAATTCGCTCAATCTCCATGGAGAATCAAATTCAAAAATATAAAAGGTTCGAAAACAGTGTGTCCGTTAAACTGAGATCTCTTGTGAAGGAGTGAATCCACTATTTTTCAGCAAAACAATACATTTCTAGAACACGTCAATGATCATTTCCAATTTTCCACATTTATGAGGGAAAATTGAAGATACAGGGTGATCCACATTCGATTCAGGACGTACGAGACAATTTCTCCAAACAGAAAATATTCTATATTATTTTATTGAATTTTTATAACTCTTATATGATGAGCTGGATTCAGAATATACATTGTGTCCAAGATAAGAATGAACAGCATGGGGATCTCGAAAACAAGATACGAACTTGGTTGAATTAGAGAAAAGTAGCGCATTCATGTGCCTAGTGGAAATGTGAAACAAATAGCTTCGACATGTTCACTTTTTGAGGATTGTATAAACATAATCAACTTAGTATTTTTATATGAGCCGAAACTGATGTATACCCTGTATACGACTCCATTTTCCATTATGCATACAGCAACGTATCACACAATATGATTCCAGAACCATTCCTCGCACAAAATGAAAAATGATCACTCAACCTGTTTTTCTCCAATTTAAGATAGTAGGCGCTGGAAAAAATGACATATTTCGATACATGAAGTAAATTGATTAGTCTTAATTATACAAGCATGAATGTCAACTTACCACTACGCGGAATTTTTGCGTTGTTGATGGCAATATTAAGAGTGTAGTTTATAAATGTTCTTTTAATGTAATAACAAGGAACTAATATGTATTACAGGAAATAATCAGGACCTTATAACAAGTGTTCGAATAACTTGCCGTTATAATTTCTGAGCACAAGAACCCTCGTCCCACAGATGAATTCAAACTTGAGTCAACATATTTGGAACAATATTGTTAAAGGCTGCAGTAATCAATCCTAGCAAATCTTCTTCATTTCTGGATTTATGATTAGAGTACACTTGATTCTTGATATATTCCCAAAGGAAAAAGTCTAGTGGGGTTTGGTCGGAGGACCTTGCAGGCCAGCATGTATCACTATGAGTATCTATTCACTGTCCTGGAAAGCGACGGTTCAAATAATCACAAACAATTCCAGCGTTATGTGCTGGAGCTCCATCTTGTTGAAACCAACAGCTGTGAGTTATCGCTAAAGGCAATTTATCTAGAGCTTCTTCCAAATCATCTACTAACAAATTCATGTGCCGCTCTCTTGTTAAATCGGCATGCTAGTTAAAAGACCCAATTACATTCGTTCCGAGAATCCCAACCCACATATTAAAACCGAAACGATATTAATGTCTGGACACTTTGTGTACACGCGGATATTGTTGTGACCTATAATGAACATTCCGCCTAATCAAAATGCCGTTGTTGTTGATCATACTTTCATCAGACCACATTAATTTGAAAGAGAAATTTCCATCGTCTTGGCATTTTCTAGTGTACCATTCACGAAAGGTTCTTCGCCTTGCATCGTTCTGAGTCCATGACAAATCCTAAATTTATATGGATGATATCCTTAAATTGAAGTGGGCGGTGGATTTGACTACTCCGGTATAATCTTCAATGGTGCCAGTGAATATCTCAGGATTTTCAACAACGGCCTCTAACACATCACGCTGACTTTCTTCATTTGATTGCTTTTGTCGGGAAGCCACAGGTTTTACAAATGATCCGTATCATTTTGAATTGAAAACTAACCGTCTGAATATCGATTCAACAGGTTGTCGCCTCTCTGGATACTTATATGCACGTTCTGCATCAACACAATTTCTTTGGCACAAAATGTAACATGACAACATATCGTATTTCTCAATATTCGAAAAGCTACCATTTTCCATTTTTAACAAAATCCAGGTAAGTAACGAGATGTTGAAGTAGGAACAGTAATATTTCAAAAATTCTACCAAAGTACAGTATTATTATGACAACAGAACATTATGTGTCATTTTTTCTAGCGCCTACCATCTGAAATTGAAGAAAAACATCAGGTAGTCCTGAAATCATATTGTGTGATATGTTGCTGTATTCACAATGAAAAAAGGAGTCGTATACAGAGTATACTTTAGTTTCGGCCCATATAAAAATACAAAGTTGATGATGTTTTCTAAAAGACGAAACGTCGCGAAAAAATCTGCTCATGTTATCATGTATTCCTTGGAAAGTAGCCATGTCAAAGTGATATTTGTTTCACATTTCCTTCAAAAATGAAGCTAGGAGGAGATAATAACAGAATTCTCGAATTTCGGTTCTTTTCGGATATCTCCGAAACTGCTCGGAATATTAAAACTTTGTTAATAGCATATCACTAGGCACATAAATGAGTTCCTTCCTCTAATCCAACCGAATCCGTATTTCCTACCGTTTTCGAGATCCCCATGCTGTTCATTCTTATCTTGGACACACTGTATATGGGTTTGCATACAATTCACTGTTACCCTATCATAAGGAGAAAGCACCATTTTTGTTACGTAGCAGACCCTTCAAATCAGGACAGGAGAATTATTTCAGAAAGAAAATCATGATATTTCTATATTTCATGATCAAACTGCTGAAGATCGCATTGAAATAAAAAGTTGGGGGAAGAAATGCTCCTAGCCCTACCTATTTCCCACGCTATGAATAAAAATTTCAGAAAATGTTCGATATTTCCAAATCGGGCTTGAAAAATTATATACAAATACAAAATTCCATTATCTCAACAAAGAGGGTCTAGGAACTATTTACATAAATCAATCATCTCGGGCTCCTCTTAAGATAGCAATAACTCCCCAGGGGGCCATTTCTGGACCCATGTTAACATAAACTCTTCTCACCATTTTCGTTTCTAGAATCTGTAGTTGAAATCTGTCTTTGTATAAGCAACCATTTCGAATTGGATCACATTACAATCCATAATGACGAACTTCCGGTTTTTTTGGAAATGCTGGCAACATTTTTTCAAATTGAAAACCCTATATATTCACAAATATTCAAGTTCAACAAGTCAAAACAAGTGCATTCTCAATTTCAAATGTCATTTTCACAAGAAATTTCATGAACTATAGTTGTTGATTTTTGATTGTATACAATTTGTCACTGCACCAAAATACAAAAATGATGTCATTTTCTTCTTCAATGTATGTTCCAGAAAGACATGTTGGCGAACCATAGGGGTTCCATTTGAAAAAAAAAGTCATCGAAATGTGATGTCACTGGATTGACCTATCGATAAGTGACACAAACAATAATTTTTCAGGAATAAATATGTTTCTCTATAATATGTGCGACTCATTGTGAATAGCTTCCAGGACATCTCATATATTTGACATACATATTGCACTTGTTTTCACCTGTTGAATCCGATAAGAACCAAAACTATTCATAGCTACTATTCAAAATCATATTGATTTAAGATTCATAAATGAAAGTTCATTATTTATTTTATCGTATAACATTCGAGTAAAGGAAATGAGTATAATGTTTCACTCACGTTGGCAGCTCATTCAACCGGAATGAGATACTCGCATATGGAGTAAAACGCTGACTATATCAAAATATTCTAAATAAATATCGAACAGCCGATAAGGCAAGGGATCAGTTTTGGATCTGATCAGCTAGCCTTCACTATGGTTCATCCCCTGCATCTGCTAGAGATTATTTTGTAAGTACTACTGTCATAATCGTTATGTTGTCAAACTATTAAATGTTTCTTTTCATTGCGACTGCTGATGTATTTACGTTTGCATTGAATCTCGTTTGTTAAAATCACTAATGAAACTAATTTCTTTCAATAAACTGTAGCTTTATAACGAACAACTGTTTTGATTTCTCGGCCTCCCAAGCGAGTTCACCCTTGAGTCACCACCCTGTAGCCATGGGTCGTGACATTATGGTGGAGGCGCCGGGGTCGATAAATTATGATTGAATAATTTGAAAAAAATTCAGATAATTTCTTATTTCGTTCTCACCATCACTAGAATGACTTTTATGACTATCAGCCAGATAAATTTCAATTATTTTCGAGGATGGCGTTGAAGAATAGACCAGTTATAATCTATTAGCATTATTATATTTAATATATTTAGTTGAGCTGTAGCTTTGTACTCAATTTATTTTTTGTATACATGCATAGCTTACGTGAACAAGAGAAAACTATCCCAGTGTTAACTCAAAACGTATAGATCGAGAGTCGTGTCTCTTCATTTTGGCTAGCCTTTGGCTGCAGGGACCAACTCTTCGAGATCTACCCACGTGCGAGTTAAACTTCCGATCAAGAATGTATTTCCCCTCAATTTAGTGAGACTTTGTCTTGCGGGGAAAACATTCCTCAAGGGTACACACCATAATCGTGTGGTTCCTAAGTCGTGAAGCAGGGGTAATTTTTGAATGGTTTAGGTAATTTTTGCATGTTAATGGAATACGTATCGTATATTCATGGGGCGTGTGGAAGCAAATAAGGAACGCAGGGAAAATGACGTATGAAAAGGTTTATAGATATATCAGGAATAGTTGAGGATAGAATGAATATTGAAACTGGTATCCCCCTCACCCCTAGAGCTTTCAGAATAGGAGATGATATTCCAGAATTAAGAATATTAGAGAGTAGCACAGTGCTGAATAAAACGAATATAGCTACAGATTTTCCAATATGGTGAGATATAATTGAAAATAGGATAGATGAAAAAACTGGTCTACCATTAACGCCTAGAACGAAAATATTTTTTGATAAAGTGCCACAATTCAATTTTGATGGAATAGTGAGTAGGAGACCTGTTGTTTCTGACACTGAAACATCATCAAAAATTACACAGTTGAAGGAAAAGTTCATAAAATTATTTAGTGATGATGATTTGTTGGACTTAGATGTTGAATTTCTGAAGGAATGATTTAGGTCTCGTTGCCGACATTAATAATTATACCTCATAGTTTGTAAGTACACTCAGACTTCAATTAGATATATGATTTTTCGCAAATTGAATACATATCGAATGAATAAATATAAATATTGAAGTGACAATTCACCTCAACATAATTCTTGTTTCACACTGACATGATATAAACACGAGTATAAACGGATATATTTCATAATATAAGCATATCTATTTTATATCTCGAACCTTGACGCGGTTAGTATATTCTTTATGTCAAATAAACCAGAAAAAAGAATCACACGAGCCTCAGCAAAACCTAGCAATTTGAGAATTATCATGGAAAACGAAACATTCACTCCAGCGGGTAGTGGTACTGGCATTTTTGACGAACTAGATCCAGACCCTTTCAAAAAGAAATAGAAATTTCTGAATATTATCAGTTACCACTTAGCGATTGTTCTTTCAAGGAATTCCTATTTCTGAAGAGTCGGTAACATGGGAAATTTTCGAGTTGATTACTACTCCATTTGCATGGAAAAACCAAACTTGTACAATAACACATGAAACTATATTTCTAGCCGCATCAAAAAGTTCAACACTGTCAGAAACTAACAATAGTATACGACAGATTTCAGGGTCCAATTTGAGACATTGCAAACCTTATCATGATAAGTTATGTTACATTCCAAGATTTTCTGCTGATTCAATACAAGGTCCAGCTTGCGCTATTAAACTTTACAAGGGCGCAAGTGTGGATGAGTTGAGTCATCACTGTCCAATGCAATGTCACAAATCGACCACCACAATAATTTGAGAAATTTCATAGGAAGTATATGTTCTAACACACCCAAAGCCAATAACAAAAATTAATTGTTCACAAAAAACATCCGAACTTCCTCAAAAAGCATATAACTTTCCAGGATCCACAAAAATCAATGTACCTTGCAACTGCAGATTAGTGATAGAAAATGATGAGATTATACCAAAAAGATTTCCGTGCATGCGTGATCAACAAAGTGAGATAGTTGCAACACATATGATACCAGCGGCATGGTCAAACTTGAAATCATTTTTATTAAATCCAAACAGGCTGAATCATCCACGATATTAAAATTTTTCAGAAGGATCAAATCGAAACTGGACATTAACGGTCCCGCATTTGAATCTGACATCTGCAGGTGACGATATCGAAGAAATAACAGACAGTTTTAGGAAAAAAGTTAGTAACATTCATCCTAGTAGTTATAGCCATACAAATGACACGTTATTTTTGATTTTGAACTCCATTATATCAATAATATTAGGGTATATCATATTCCGAAGGCAAAATTTAGCGTTAGTACCAAACCTAGCAAATCTAGTGAGAGCAGAAAATGGAACTTCGATTCAACATGACATTCTTTTAGGATCAGTTTGTGCGGCATTTGGTATATTTATTGCGTATATATCAGTGAAATGTTTATTATTACTGATGAAGAGAAAGGAGAATAATAATAGAGATGCAACAGAAAAACCCTCCCCTTCCCAAAGAAACATTCCTCAAATACCGACAGAAATTCCCTCGCCAGATAATACGAACTGTAAAAGAAGTTATACATTGGAGGTTGGTACAGGATCATTGTTTATACCTCCGGGACAAAGTATTAGATGTTCCTTGCATAGTGTGATAGATGATAAAGATAAAGACGAGTATGAAAGCTAATAATTGGAGAAAATGAAAAGGCCATGTATTTAAAGATTATGAGAGTAATTTCTATTGAAGTACGCGCGTTGAAATAGTTAACATTTGGAACAAAGTTATACGATAATAACAGCCAATTTTTGCTAGGTTATTTAAGTTGATATTGAGGCTTGATATCAAATAAATCACTTGGTAAATTTTAGGTATGGAAGCGCTTCCACAAAGTTATTGATATCGAAAGATTGAAGAATACTGAGTTGAATACTCAAATTGGGAAAAAAATACATATATTTTGTGTAATGATTAGTGCGCAGTACATGTGTTAATTTGTTGTGGAACATGAATAGATAACTTTCAGGGGTCACTGAGTATTAAAAATATTTGGTAATGTTGTAGAGCAAAAACTCGAGGAAAAAATAAAATGTTGATGTTGAATTTAGGTGGGAGGGGAGATGATGTTAGTAAAGTATTGATCAGAAAAAAACATATATCATGGCAAATACGGGGTAATCGTACTAATACCATTGTGATTGGATATTGTCTTCTATGAGTTAAGGAAGTTGTCCATATTCTTATAAAAAATATATGACGAGTGAATATTGTACTTAGATTAGTTGAAGGATGTTCTGTTGATTCACTGTTACAATATCTCAACAAACTGTTAAAATAAGAACTGACCTGTTTTTTTTTTCTTTCGTTACATATATCCGAATCACTGAGATTACTGAAGACATTGGAGAAACTGAAACGACAAGACACTGCTGTAATGGGTCATATGGTGTACAGGAATAAAAGATCTATTCCGGAATACATACACGTATATTCAATGTACTGCTTCTTACATGGTTCGAATAGAAGTGGCATGATCGTGTCCTAGATACTGGCATGCAATATTATAATAACAATTTATATTAATATATGTATATATATATTCACAAAAATATTTTTTTTTTGTTTTTTCAAGTTGATCACTATCTTAACCTCTATATGCCCAGAAGTCTGTAACTTTTGATTTATGTGGTTTTTTTTTTGCATATTACCTGTTAGTTGTAACATATCAGATATCAACATGTGCATTTTTTTTTCTTCTCCAGCCATGAATATCTTCACAGAATTATATTCTAATATCTCGGGGCCGATGCCTGCATGATTTATGAATTTTTTTTTGCTCGTGTATCCAAGTTAAGTTTAAATATTTATCTTCTTCATTATCTCAATTCTTTTCCTTATTCTTTTCTTCGTTCTCTTTCCCTATTCTCACTTCCTTTTCTCTTCAACAGAAATCTTCAGCAAACAGTCGTAATAATTTAATCAAGAATGAAACTGAAAATTTCTCACTTTAATACGAGATCACTGGTGGCAAACTTTTTAGAATTCAAAAATGAAGTTACGGATGCAAATTGTGATATTGTGGGGGTATCCGAAACTTGGCTACACTCAGGTATTTCGAGTGATGCTGTTAATCTAAACCATTATAGATTCATTCATCAAAATCGTCCCACCAGGGGCGGAGGTGTGGGTTTATATATCAGAAATAACTTGAAATTTGATTTTCTTTTCAGTGAATGTAATGATCACGTGGAATATATTTGGGTGAAAATCATGTTAGATAAACTCACGATAGCTGTGGGAACTGTTTATCGACCTCCGAGTTCTAGTACCGTTAAATTCATGGACAGCATAGAAGATATATTTTCGAATGTATTCTCAAATTTCAATTATATCATATGTGTCGGCGATTTCAACATAAATATGTTTGATATAACTTCCAATGATTCCCAGCAGTTTAGCTCTATCCTAGAGTCTTTCAGCTTTTCACAAGTCATTAACGAACCTACTAGAATAGCAAATTCATCTATATCTCTAATCGATTTGATCATCACAAATTTTAGCTCAGATGAATATCGCTCTTGGGTAGAAACCAGCCAGGTATCTGACCACAACAGTGTATGCTGTGAGTTCGAATTGAATAGTCAGTTTAGAAACGTTGAGAAAACAATCACGTATAGGGACTCGAAGAATATAAATCATGAAGATTTTCAAAGAGAACTGCAGGTTATCCCCTGGTACCTTATTTTTGAAACTGATGACATTGATGTTAAAGTGGATATACTAAATTATAATATTATTAATCTTATCGATAATCACGCTCCCATTAAAACTTTCACCCCTAGAAACAAAAAATATGCGCCATGGATCACTGATACCATCAAAACCATGCAGAAAATTAGAGATAAAGCACTACATAAATGCAAAAAAAGTCAACTACCACACCACTGGTCTTATTATAAACAAATGAGAAATTTCACAACGAATGCAATAAAAGCTGAAAAAAAAGCCTATTTGAATTCGAAGTTCAGTAAATGCACAGACAAAGAAAAATGGCATGAACTCAAAAAACTGAATGTCACCAAAAATAAAAACTATGAAATTCCAGACTTCTTAAACAATGTAGAGAATATAAATAAATATTTTATCGAGTCTACAAAAAATGACATGCCATTAAACAATGAATTGATTTATCATTATACCCATAATGTCAAAAATGGTATTGAAAGCGAATTTGTTTTTAGTCAAATTTCCGAAGAAACTGTCCGTGATATAATTTCAAATATAAAATCGCATGCATTTGGCAATGATGACATAAACATAATAATAATTCAACTCTGCTGTCCTCTTATAATACCCATCATCACCCATATAATAAATCAATGTTTCTCGAAAAACTACTTTCCAAACTCATGGAAGTTTGCTAAAGTCACCCCAATTCCAAAAGTTAGTCAACCGATGGAATACAGTGATCTTCGTTCGATTAGTATTTTACCTACTTGCTCGAAAATTATAGAAAGAATAATGGAAACACAAATTCGCAACTTTATGTCTTTCAGCAATATCCTACCTCCAAAACAATCGGGATTCAGAAAAGGGTATAGTTGTGCAACAGCCCTTGCAGATGTATTGGATGACATCTTAGAGGCGACCGATAAAAATCAAATGAGTATACTAATTCTTCTTGACTATTCGAAGGCATTTGATCTGATTGATCATGATATACTTTTATCAATGTTACATTACTTTAGATTCAGCAAGTCAGCACGTTCTCTAATGGCTTCATATTTGCATAATAGAACACAAATAGTAAAAATCAATGACGAGAAACCCACTCCCAAGAAACTACTTTGTGGAGTACCTCAGGGTAGTATTCTTGGTCCTCTCTTATTCACATTATATACTTCGAATTTCATAGAAGTTTTGAAATACTGTAATTACCATTTTTACGCTGACGACACACAGATTTATTTTTCATTCAATTTTTCGGATCTGGCAATAGCCATTAATTACATCAACACCGATCTTGATTCATTACAAAAATTATCAAGCGATCATGCTCTGAAAATTAACCCCAAAAAATCTGTTGCAATGATATTTGGCAAAGGAAATTCATTATATGCATCGAATGATCAAATCACCCTGAAAATAGGTGATACGGAAATACCTATTAAATCTTCGCACAAAAATCTGGGCTTGACAATAGATACATCTATTCGTTTCAATGAACATATTACAAATAAATTGAGGAATGCATATTCATCTCTTAAGCTGATTTATACGCAGAGACAGTTTCTGTCAGTGGAGGTGAAAAAAATGCTCTGCGACTCCTTGGTTCTCTCACACTTCAACCACTGCGATGTAGTATACAGTCCTTGCTTGAACGGGATAGATGCTCGCCGAATACAAAAAGTGCAAACATCGTGTGTTCGTCTCATTTATGGCATACGTAAATCTAGTCGAATATCTATTTCGGAAAAGCTCAAACAATTGAAATGGCTCAATATGGATAATAGGCGACGTCATCATATGGCGTGTATGTTCCACAATATACTTAAATCAAACACACCACCCTATCTTCATAAGAAATTAAAATTCAGAACTGACGTCCACAATCTGAACATTCGTCGTCAAACACTGCTGACTGTTCCCAGACACACTAAACAAATATATAGACGTTCTTTCTCTTACAATGCCGCAATTTGTATCAATAATATTCTCAAACTAGACAGCACTTTTTTGGAATTATCGCGATCAGCATTTCGTCTCAAATTCAAAAAATACTTATTTGATACCCAGTGAACTCATGCTTGCTCATGCCTTGATTAAAAATAATGCTCTTTCTTTTCTCTTTCCTCTCCTCTCTTCTTTTTCTTTCTTTCTTCTTTTCCTTCTTTTTTTTCTTTTTTTTTATCGTTCCTTCGAAATCACTTTAAACGTTGATATAAAGGAGACATTACGCTGTAAAATGATTTTTTTGTATCTCTTCAGGCCGTGATGGAAGAACAGAAGCAGTATCTACTGCTATCTGAATCAATGTGCCTTTTTCTCACTGTGTTACTCTCATACTCTGCCAAAATCGAGGCCAAAATGTTTGATAATTTTATTTCATTAATTACTATTTTCATTAAATTACATGTATCTTGTTGTAATACGTGGTGGGAAATAAAACTATTATTATTATTATTATTATTATTATATCCACGCTGATCAAGCTGTATTGCTACCCGTCAATTTACCTTTATACTTTCGTAATAAAGTAAACAAACGAATCGCACTACACCTTCCCTTCCGAGAGAATGGACTTCATTTTGGCCATTAATGAAGGACATTCTATACAGTTGGGTATCTTAGAGGATCCTGTCAAAATCGAGTGCATTATTCATTAAATATACAGAAATCGTAAAACCCACTGAAACCTATAACAAATTTATTTATAATCCATTAGAGATTATTAAAATGTATTCCCTTCATAAAAATACCTGCAGAAACATGAAACACAGTCACAATGACCCCTTGAGCCCCAAGAAAAAATTACTACTCTACTATAATATAACGCCAAATGATTAATAAGCAAATTTGCTCAATGCGTATGAATATGAATACAATAACATAGGTGCCTGTTTTGCCCTAACCTAGGCTAACTATATGAGTAGACGTCTACTATAATATAATATCAGTACCGATGAAAATGACTTATATATAAATAGTTGATATAATGTTCATTTTTTATTTTCATGATAAATCTGAATTCTATTTTTGTGTATTGTCATCTCTTTACCCATTTCGTCCCTGATTGTACAATTTGGACCCTCGCAGGATACCACTGTGAAAGGACCTTTGTACCAAGGATCGAACTTATTTCTGTTCTCATTTGAAACAATAACGAGATCGCCGGCCTTCAGTTTGATTGCTGCAGCTTTCTTATCAAACCGAAGTTTACGCTCTAGCTTAGCTCTTTCAAGATACTCTTTGGCTCTTGCTTGCGTAATTTGTAATCTATATCGTATTTCCTGATCATATGCATCCACGTTATACAGGGGATCTACACGAGCTCCTGACAATAATTCAGGTAATACTGCTTTTTTGGCAAAAACAAGTTCAAATGGTGTATAATTGTGGTAAGAACTTGGGGTTGTGTTGTAACAAAATGTGTAATAGCTCATCCACTCATCCCAATCAGACCGCTCTTCGTTGATATACATTCGTATATACTCATTGAGGACTCGATGATTTCTTCCGCAACCACCAATGCTTTGACTATGATACGCAGTTGATATCTTATGATCAATTCCGAATAGTTTCATGAGGTTACCTAAAATTTGATTTTTATATTCAGTTCCCATGTCTGTTCGGATCTCTCTCATTGGACCGTAGATAATTATGAATTTCTCAAAAATTGCTTTTGCTATTGTTCTTGCTTCTTTATTTGGAATTGGTATTATCACCACGTATTTGGTCAGTTCGCATTGTAGAGTTACAGCGTATATATTTCCAGAGTTGCTTTTTGGAAATGGTCCTATTGTATCTATGCAAACAATATCGAATGCTTTTTGAGGGGTGGGTGTGATAGTGAAAGGTTCCGAATGACCTAATTTGTTCTTATTCTTTTGACATTTGCTACAAGACTTAACATAATGGTATACATCCCTTGACATATTTTTCCATCTATAGGAAACTCTCAATTTTTTCAGAAGTCGTTTCTGACCGCAGTGTCCTCCTGAAAGTGGATCGTCATGATATATTTTCAATAATTCGTCGCGCTTTTCTTTATCTTTGACTAGTATCGGTGGTATATGTAGTACTAATATCAGTTTTTCCAAAATTTTCTGGCCTATTTCTTTGAATTCATGTACGGTGCACCTATTGAAAAGTTCATCATCAATTCTCAATTTAATTTTATCATATCCATAATCGTCCGCCATATTTTCTAGCGTAGACAATATTTTCTCTGAATAAAAATTGTCATCAACGATCTGAATCGATTGTTGCGCGCTTTCTCTTTTATTACCAATCGATATCCTTAGATATGATGGTCTGATATAAAATTTCAAATTTGGCAATTTCAAGTTGTGTGAATCATCAGATGATTCGTATATTTTGGGTTGGCAAAGTTATATCTGCAAAGAATGGAATGAATCTCCGATAATAATTACAAAAAGCAACAAATCGTTTCACTGCGTCTGCGTCTTGTGGCACAGGATAGTTTCTAATTGTATCGTATTTGGAATCATCTGGCAAGATACCTCTATCTGTAATTTTATGGCCAAGGAAAGTGACCTCTTTCCTGAAGAACCTGCATTTTTCAGGATTGAGTTTGAGATTAAACTTCCTGCATGTATGGAAAACATCCCTAAGATTTTTCAAATGATGATTTTTCGAGCACCCAATCACTATTAGATCATCCATATAGAGAAATGCTTTTTCGGGAGTGACCCCTGAAAATGCTATGGACATCATACGCTGAAAACTATTTGGACTTACAGCTAAGCCAAAAGGTAATCTTGTGAACCTAAAAGGACCTCTGTCAACTGTAAATGATGTTAAATCTCGTGATTCCTCTTCCAATTGAATTTGATGAAATCCAGAAATTAGGTCAATGACAGAAAACCATTTAGCTCGGCCTAGTTGATCTAATATATCATCTATCCTTGGTAGTGGAAATTTATCCGTTACTAGTTTTTTATTGAGTTGACGAAAATCTACTACTAGACGCCATTTCTTCTCTCCATCGGTCGATTTTTTCGGCACCAACAGCACATGGCTATTGTATTCCGATGCTGAGGGCTCTATAATATCGTTTTTAATCATATCATCAATTTGTCGATTAATTTCGTCTTTTTGGAATTCGGGAGTTCGATAATTTTTTATGTAAACAGGTGTGTTGTCCGTAGTTTTCAATTTTTGTTTGTAAAAATTATTTACTGTTATCTTATCCGATTTTAAGGCAAAAATATCAGCAAATTCTTCGCATAATTTGACCATATCATCTTTAATCAATTCAGGAATATCCTGATTCAGTTGTTTAATCAGAGCTGATTGTCTGTTGTCAGTTGTGGTTTCTATTCGGTAAATAAAAAATTGATCTAAATCAGTAGTTTTGATATCATAATTTTTCAAAATAACACCTTCGAATGTTGTGTTCAATATTCTAATGAGAGGATATTGACTAGACACTATTGTCCTGGCTACATGAACACCATTAGCTAATTCTTGATCTAATACCAAAGCATCTCGTTTCAGTGATTGTAATTTCCTTACATGTCTAATAACTTCACATCTTGGCGGAATGATTAAAATGTCATCTTCAGGACTATCATATATTGGGACATTTACAACTCTTCGATGTAAGTTGAAAGTCATTGTCCATGTTGCATAATTCAAGTTACATTTATATTTTGCTATAAAATCTCTTCCTAGTATTCCATCTGCGGGAATTGGAAAATCATCTTCAACTAAGTGGAAATTATGTTCTATTTGACAACCGTCGATAAAAATTATAGTTTTTGTGGTACCCAATGAAGTGATAAGTCCATCAGTCACACCTTTGATTTTGCTAGCAGTAGATCTATCTACCATCTGATCATAATTAATTTTGGTACGCTTGAACAGGGATATGTCAGCTCCTGTATCTAAGATGAGTAAAACTCTCTCATTTCCTGTCATTTCAGTTTTGAACATCACAAAATTCGAAAGTGATAAATCGACATTGAATATTTTTATATTTCCCCCACCCGAGTTTGTTGGGGGCCAGAACCGTTTCCCTGGTCCGGCTCTGTTTCATACGATCTTACTGCATGGTAATTCCTACTACCCCTATAACTACTACGGTTATAATTATTCGCATAATTATTTGAATTAAAATTTCTTCGTCCCCTGCCATATTGCCCAGTACTGTTATTGTTATTTTGATATCGATTTTGACCTCTTCCACGGAAATGATGCCCGGCATTATTATTATTGAATCTTCTATGATTTTGTCTAAAATTTTTTCTCATATGAAGTACCTGATTAGATTGCACTGTAGTATCAGAAATGGTATTTACGAATTTGGTGATCGCTTCCTGATACGAAGCGAAACTACCAGCTTCCATTATTATTTTTATTCTATCAGAAGAAGTGTTCTTCACGATTGAATTCACTGTCGTATCAGTAGTGTACGAATCCGCTACTGATGCTGGCACACCTTCACTTATGTATGCTCGTTTTAAACTAGCTGAGAGAGATTCAATTTCTGAGGCATACTTCACAGAATCTTTCGAATTTTGTTTCAGGGCCAACAATTTCGCAGCTACTAATTTCGAATTTTCACCCCTAATACCTCTCTTGATCTTATCGACGATGCTTTCTAAAGAGACATCATCCTGGGTGATGAGATCTCTAGCCTTACCAGACAGGCGGGTATTGACGAAAGCCACGGCATTTTCAGCATGATCTGCCGATATTGACTGAAGAAGTGACAAGGAGTCCAAAAATGATTGCAACTTTTCGTGCGAACCATCAAATTCATTTGGCAAAATTTTGCTCGCGACATTGAAAAATTCTATTGTTGACGTTGGCATTGTGCCTTCGTCTTCTTCTTCTTCTTCAGTGTCGTCCTCAAGAATATTTACGTCTATGGATTCGATACAAGATGTTGGTACTCGGTACTTAGCACCAAGAACTCTTGTCTCTTATCGTTGGAAAAAGTTTTTTAGCGGCAAGTTTTTGTTGCTCGGTCAAAGAGTTCCATGAAAGAGCTAAGGATTGCGTAAACTTATTGAATAAATTGAACAAGTTATTCTTTACTTCTTCCCTAACTATTTCACTCTTGGGTACTTGTTTTTTTAAAACACGTTTCGATTCATTCAAAACATCTTGTTTAATTGCAGATAGTTTAGGAAAAATCTCTTCCCAAGTGGTTCTCATCAAAGAGGATATAATTGCGAATCAGGGGCAAAATTTGTGAACGATAACCACTACATTGACACCTACATAATATACTATTGAAACATATCATTATTCAGCAATTGCAAATGTTTTTCTACCTCAAAAATAATTAGAAATTGTTTGTTGCGAAATAGAACAATGAAGATTTTCGATGATTTCGCTAACAGTAAAAGTGTCACATATTCATGATATTTTGTTATCATTCAATTATTCAAATCAAACATTTATTAATAACTAGCGAATGAAAACTGCTGATACGTAATTGAAACAAAAGTCATTACTCTGACACCTAGAAGTTTAACAACTTACGAATACGAAGTCCATGTTGATAGTTATGCAAACATTTGGTTTCGCAAGAAATGCCTTGTCAGCACCGTATACCAAAGGCTCCTAGGTAGGCTGCGACGTCGCGACGTCTATGATGAGTGATTTCCATTTTGAGCGAAACACACCCTCGATGAAACACGAAACTTCACTTAACTGCCAACTTTTTAGTCACTGTTCACTCTCAGGCAGGTGACACTGATATTTAAGATGACTGTTCAATGTTTATAATTCTATACCTCGATGGCTGCCATACTTCTTCTGATCTTCCTCTTCATATCTCTTCTATACGCCTTATATTTTTTCATTCCCAACTGCAATAACATTATTGCCACAATGATGTATAGAAGAATTTTCACCTCTGTTCCTACTCGGATGCTGCTCTCTTCCACGATGAAGTTCGAGTTCACGACGCCAGAATCGGTTACTTCCTGGTGTTTTGAGTTAGTCGTTCCCATATTTCTGATCAGCAACTTTTTCACTTTTCACTTTGGAAAAACAGGCAGGATCGCCATGTAATGGGTCATATGGTGTACAGGAATAAAATATCTATTCCGGAATACATACACGTATATTCAATGTACTGCTTCTTACATGGTTCGAATAGAAGTGGCATGATCGTGTCCTAGATACTGGCATGCAATATTATAATAACAATTTATATTAATATATGTATATCCACGCTGATCAAGCTGTATTGCTACCCGTCAATTTACCTTTATACTTTCTTAATAAAGTAAACAAACGAATCGCACTACTCGACCGACTATAATTATCGACCGTGAATCATCAGGGGTGATGGATGAGCAACAGTCACCTAGTTCCTGGAGCTCTGTAACTGGACAGATTCCTGCTACTTCCTACACACGGTGACAGTTGAATACCATGGTTGTTTGATGGTATGGTACTAGTCTCAGTAGAAGGCAATCACGAGGGCAATCATCATTGTGCAGCCACCCTTGGAGACACCTCATTCGGTATCCACTACCAAGTTTACCTCACACGTCCCGATACCAACGAGATGCACAAATAATTGGTCCATGCAACAACAAACATTTCCACGTCTGAGCAAGAAAGGATCACCATGAACTGACGGCGATAACATTGAAATATTGAATGGAGAGGTTAACCCGGCAACCTAACATACGCCGAAAACTCACGACATGACTGTTCAACTCGGCAAACAGTCAAGGATGATATAATATGCAGAACTCACCACCAACCTGAGGTAATAGTACTAATAAACAACCATAAAATAGTTGTCTCACATAAAAATTGAGTTCACCGAAGCCAGTAGGAACTCACTACCACGATAAGCGAGACGACAAACTCAGCTTACCCACGTAATATTCAACAATTCAAATATGGAAGACAGACGTGCGATATATTGTCAAGAAGTACAAATGTCTATGAAATAACTTTCGTTCATTTCTAGATCTTTATTCATAAATTAACTTTTCCAAATTAAAACATCTTGTACAGCGTTTCGATCAGGTCAAAGCGGAGTTCATAGACTCTAGTTCCGGTAAAATTTGCATGAAACCGCTTAGCTTGCGACGCGGGCCAAGCTATACGCCCGGTATCGAGCATTGCCATTGCGGAAAATTGCAATGTTAGCATCGATTCCAAATATAAATAGATTCCGAATCGATAAGCCATGCATTACTGAATTATTACTGATCTTTGATTATTATTGATCATCCATTTCTCAATTACTGATCATTCACTATTATTGATTATTCTTTACTAATTATAATGCATTTCGATAACACTTTACTTTATTCCGTAATTGAGTTACTTATTCACGAGTTACTGCCAAAATGTGTACCGTCTTCCCGACTTTGATCCTGCTGGTCAACCCCATCATGTAAGTACTGTTTTTCCATGTTCTATCTGAATTGTTGTTTCGTGTTGTGTTCCGTTTGGTAAATTTACTATTGTTTGTCTCTGCTACTTTGCCATGTGGCAAGCATTTACGACTTTCCCAGTAAATCAATTAATGTTAATTTTATACGAAAACTATCTTGACTTCATTTGGGGATGAATATGGTTGGGAGGTAAAATGATCAAAATCCTCTCATCAAGCCAAGCGAGTAGCCAAGTTGCGATCCATAGGAGGGCAACATCTGAGTTGCGACATGTGGTGGACACGCCGTTTGCCAAATAATCTACCAAAACCATCTGAGTTGCGACACGTGGTGGAGGCGCCTTGCTCCTTCCTACAGATTAACTCTCCATAGTTAATCTATTAAGTTCGTTCTGATTTGTGATCAATTTTCGTTATTCCAGTCAATTTTGTGTTTTATAAAGCTATTATACCCATCCAACCACGATTCATCTCAAAATATGAAGTTTTCGTAAATTCAATGATCTATTTCGATAATTACTTTTTCAATACTTGCTTTCAATTCACTTTCATCTCAACTTTTTTCCTATTATCAGACCATAGATTCTCTAGAATTTTCTGAATAAGTGATTTTCTTTTTTTATCCATTGATGCCTAACTTGAAAGGCAAAATAATAATGATGTCATTCATACAACCATGCAACATTGTTTCTAAAAATTCTGGGAAATTTTGGTATTATGGTACAATAAGTGATTCAGAAAAGTATTCTCTGGTGATATTTTGTGTATTTTATTTCATTTTACGGGGTGTGTTTCTACGAAGTTTTAGGGAAACATTGAATATTTTAATTTTGGTTTTAGATAAGTAAGTTATATAAAGCAATTTTTCTTATTAAGTGGGGTATTTGAGAAACTCATTTGATTTTCATGCAGAGATACAGAGCGTTCAGTTTCAGCTATCCATTTATTAGTATAGGTGATATATCATATATGATTTTTTCAAATATCATATCATATTACGTTAAGAATTTTTTCAACCAAAATGGAGCACAACCCAATTTTTTTTCTCTCATTTTTATTGGTATATATATTTTAAGTTGTCTGCGCACTATCAACCCTTATTAACAGAGCATCCAAGTGTACCTAATTATTCAGATTTTCTAATTTTTTCAAAGATACAGGGCGTCCTTGACAATATTCAGTAATGAACATGCATAAATTCAACTTTTTATTTTCAATTTTGACATTTCATTTTATCTATTTTCTCTCAACACGTCACAATTCTTGAGTTATGAATGATTATGCCCAATACCTGTCTTACTTCAGCTTGGAAATATATCATTGATATTGTCTAATCGTGAAGAATAACTGTATCGGCAGTACCAGCTTCTAAGCGATTACCAATAACATATTTTGAGAATTGTGTACAATTAGAGCCACCCTGAATCAAACCTACTGATTTGTTAATGGTACATACATTCCAATACCTGTCTCGTCAGTATCAGCTTGGGGTTGTGTATCATAAATAAGTCAATGACTACCTAATTGGAGGATAACTGTCCACTTTCAGCTCACTCTGATTTGTAATCATACAGTTGGCACGACACTCAGTCATAGATTTTCTATTCACTTTCCCTAAAATTTCTTTGAATGGCTGGAAATATTCTAAGTCGTCGATAATATTTATTGACTAAGGCAAGAAAAAATAAAACTAGACTTGGAAAAAACCCAAAAATCACGTTTATTTCAAACTTTTAAAACTAAATATACATTCTACGCCACTGAACAAATGCCAGTACGCCCTGTTAACCACACAGTTCAACTAACCCATGAAGAAATAGCACAGCAAAAATTGAGAAGATTATTTCGTGAATTTTGTAGATAAAAATAGGTACATTTGGAAAAACAGGTTGGGAAATATCTGACAAACGTGTAGGCTCAGTAATTTTTATTTATAACTTTTGATTTCTGATTTTCATAATTCGGATTCAATTCCAAGCAATTTTTTTGCAATCACTCATAATCTTGATAGAGTTTTTTCGAAATATTGACTAGCGAGTTCACAGTATTCCTTTAGTATTAGTATATTTTCAGAATACAAAGATAAGATTTTTTTTGGTTGGGCAATGAATTAGTGCCTTTAAGAATAATTTTTCCAGCTCGTAGGGAAAAGGGTCGTAGTATTACATATTTGCTAACATATTTTACTAGTTGATATTATGTTTATTTTAGTGAATGCTTTATTCAAAAAATTATTTTTTGTTTTTTTGTTTAGGGCACAACACATTGGTAACATTAGGTTTTAATAACGATCTATATTATAATCGTACATTTGAAAATCATTTCAGGTGTTTTTTCAATACTTTTTTGCTTCAATAATGCTATTTACTGAATTTCGTTCAAAAAGAGCTTTCAATTTTAATTATTAAACTATATACTTCATTTTGAATCATACCTACTTTTTAAAACAAATACTTATTGAATATTTTGAAGGTAAAACATAGGTATCTTCAGCTTTGTTTAATAAATACACAGGATGATAATTATGCATGATACCTACTCGACTCTTAATTCGATTCAACAACATTTTTAGAGATCTTCAGTTAGATAAACGTAGATATTTTTAATTCAGCTATCAAGAACAAAATCGAAGTCAATATTGATTGAAACATTATAGGTTTTTTTTCTACGATTCAATGAATAAGTGCAAGTCCGTAGCGTAATGCCCTTAGTAGGCATACCTTTACTTGCGAAATTCAACTTTGCTGACAACAGTTTTGCTTTCTATGAGTTCATAGACCTTGCTTACTTTCAACTAAATAGAAAAATAACAGGCGCTCATTTCTATGATGTGTGTAGTACTTAATAAATATACTAGATCTGGGATTTAATAATGACATCTCGATGAGCATAGGTAGTTTATTTGAACATTTTTATTTATGCATACTTCCCTAGAGATTTCAATGATTTTTTCAGACTGCTATATGATGGTTAGCCACCACCAGTCACTAAGACTATATAAGAATGATTTTGAAGGGTTCGTAATTTCAATAAGTAGGCATCTCGGTAGGCATGTACTCAAATATTGAAAAATCATATTGGTCGAGTTGTTTTCAGGTGAAATTACTCGAATTTAGCTATCAACTTTCTTTTCTTGAGAATTAATAATTATCAACAAAGTGTTGATGAATACACAGGTTATTCAGTTGAGAAATTTTTGAATAAAACATTGATATAAACTTGAGATTGAAATATCTCCCGATTTTTTTAATGGTTTTTTAGTTTTTCTAAGTGTCTAATGCATTTTTTAAGTATATTTGTTGCATTTCTGCTCTTGTGTATATCTAATACATATATTTTTTGAAACATTTCGTACTACCAGAATATAACAAATGATATGCTCTCATTTTTATCGGGTTATTTGAGCTAGCTAGTTCTATAATCACGTGTGCTTGGCTACTAGACAAATAATTCAATAAATATTCGAAATTCCGTGAAGTTGAATATTGTTGATAGAATGAATAATGAGAATTGAAGAATCTATTAATGAGTTGATAATGATGAATAATGAGTATAATTGGTTGATTATACTTTTGAAGAAGCGCGGTATATCAGAGATTGGTCGTGGAAGAATATCCTGATGACTGGATTGAACGACTGCCTCTGATTTGCGTTTTATTATGATGATATGAGATGAGATGATATGATATGAGATGATATGATATGAGATGATATATAATTTTTTGAGATGAATATGATATATATGTTTATGAGATGAATATGATTGATATTGAAGCATTGCGGTTTTTGTAGGAATGATCCGATGAAATCAGGTCCTATGAGATATTTGGGAAAAGTTGATATATGAGGAATACAGACAGATGAAAAAGTAATGAGCATGTTGTTTTTTATTGAAGAGTGATAGGTATAGATTTTTTTTCTGGTGTACGTATTTTGGTAGTATTGTTGATAAGAAGTTTTTTTTGTATGATTCTATAACGAACAAAACATTTTCAAGAGCAGAAAGTTTTATAAAAGTTATTCATACATACTATATCAAATGAAAAATAAAAACCGAAGTTGATGATTCAGTGTGAATGATGAAATGTTTTGTGCATGTGGTGAATGGTATAGGTATAGTTTGAGAAAAAATAGAGGATTCGAAAAGTAGAATATTAAAAATAATAATTATACTGAGTTCAGCGCTGAAAGGCCTATTTTTCGAATCGCCTATGGATGATAGAATATAGGATTGAATGAGGTATGAAATGTCAAAAGAATGATAACATGAAGAATGAATGAATCGGAATCTTTGAAAAACTGAATGAAATTAAAATGTGCAAGTTATTTTGGGAAAGAAAACAAGATTTAGGAAATTTCAATTTGTATAATGAAGAACCGCATTAATAATGACTTTTGTGATAACTAACATCTGAATAACCTGTAAAATAATAAAGTAAGCCATGAACATAATTCACAGAAGGAGTATTTTTCGCGAGGCACTAGCTAGAATTTGCTCACAATTCGGCATGCCAAAACCGAATTGCTTCTATATGGAATTTTTCCGTATAAGGCATTTCTGTTGGTGTATTTCAGTTCGGAATGCTAAAACCAACTGAACTCGGATTAACACAATTTCTGTATTGAGTTTAATTCTTCAAAATTAACATATTTTTTTCTTTTACAAATTCAGTATACTTACCTGTTGTAGAAAAAATGAATAAGAGTACCAATTATTTCAAAATAAAACTTACAGATTTTCATTGTTTAATAATACTAATAATATTTTCCAAGAGGTGCCTAACTATAGCCAAATCAGAATCGAGTAGTCAACTTATATGAAAAACGTGACTAGTAGGAGGTGTATGTACATTCAGAATCAATAAATTCATAAATTACAATGAAAATTATTTTCAATCATTGACAATGCATGTCATGCACTTTGCATGAGTATGGAAATTTTGATTCAAGAGCGACGCAATTTTAAGAAATGAAAAATTAACAATCAACTAGTTACTGAATAATTAAAAAATATACCTACTGTATAGAGCTAAATAGTATATTGCACTTAGCAATACCAAGTCCTATTGAATGACAACTAGTAGTCATAATTGAATTTGGAGATAAAACATATACAAGTGAAAAAAAAATAATGGAGAATTTTGTCTCTCTCCAAATATTGAACATATCGTGAATATGGACATGACACACCCACACTACCACCTAACTATTCCTGTATATGCGTACCTATACTTTTTGTCAATATAGTTTGTTTTATGTATATGTATTGTTATGTCCAAGACAAGATCTCAATTCTTTATGTAAGTGATTAAATATGTATATGTACTTGGAAATAGAATCTCGGGAAAAATACTGAATATGCGAATTACTAGAACATAACAGAAAGTTGTATCTGATGAAGTAAGATTTATTATGGAGAAGTATGTTGAAATATGATACGCTTATGACAGATGATAATGCAAGATAAGAGGGACGCCTCGAAGATGAATAACAACATTAGTTGCAAATCAGCTGTCAAGCCATGGTGTGTGAATAAGTATAAAGATGTTATTTTGTTATTGTCACGTAGTAAATGTGATGCGTGAAGAGAGAGAGATATAATGACGTGAAGGCACTCGAAAGTGCAAATTGATGTATTCGTTTCAAAGTGAGACGATAGATGTATGAAATAATATGTTTTTCTCGCGATATGAAGAGAAATAGGGACAAAGCAAATTGTCAGATTAGAGGAAATAATGGCAGATACAAGGTTAATGATATTCAGGATGTACGAGATGAAGTTTCAATGCTCGTCGTTAGGTATTAGCCAGGAGTGTAGTTGTTTTATGATAAATATCATTTAGGAAATTTTTTTTTTTTTCGGTGACAAACCATTTATAATATTAGTAAACAAAAAATTGGTAACATTGAGATAACATAGGAATGAGAATTAATTGAATGAATGAAACATTAAAATAAAAATCATTAATACGGGTGTGTCATTCATTTTCCAAATCAAGAAATAATCTCTTTTCTATAATTTGAACAGAAATTGTTCGGCAACACAAACAATGTCATACAGAGTGGAAAAGAGATTCTTCAAAAGGGTAGTAGGAGAAGGTATATCTTGATTTTCCTGTACTGAGACCTATATTTTTGATGAACTCAAGATAAGCAGCAGGAAAATCATGAGAAAATAATTTTGTTTGAACTAATTCAGGAAGTTTTTAGAGATCATTACTCGAGAAAGTTACGTCGATAATATTCAATTATTTTATAACTAGTTAGGTAGTTTTATATATGTATTCTTTTGTATGAACTTACTGCCGATATTTTTTCTCTCTTGTTACATGTGAAACGAAGAACCACACTTGATGGCACCACTCAGATGCAGTCCAAGAAGTCGACCTGAACCAGAAACAGTCACAGGTCCATATACCACGTCAAGGGTGTTTTGGTCCATGAGAAGTTCCATCGTTCCTGGAGTCATCTAGTAGATGAAATTCGAATGGTAGAGAGCCCTGGAAAATTGGAAAATGCAGTTATCACGGAATGAATAAGCCGAGTCGATATATCGCAACTATAGGATGCATGCCCCAAGCAACTTACTTTGTATCCCGCCTGATGTGCCTCGAAATGGTAGATACGCTGCCCCGTGAAGAGCTGCCCAATTCGCATGACGATATGCTTTTCCGACGCTACAGGAGCCCAAAAGGCAGCCAAAATCCACGAAACCTAGACGAAATTTCCACGAGGTTGAGATGGAAAGGTGCAGAATAGACAAAACTTACCAGAGCCCCGACTACAGGAAGTCAATACAGTAACCAAAGTAATGTCTATATTCACAAGCAATTAAGTTCGCACTACTACTCACTATACGTAAATCACGCCGATTATAAGTGTAGATAGTACCGAACTACCGAAATCATTGCGAAAACGAAGCACTAGTAGCAATGGACGACAAACTACTTATTCAGCAATTCCCGTTATCTGCATATAAAGAGACAGAGATACTCTCCTAAATCTCTTCTCGATTTTTCTCCAGAGACGATAGAGCGCAGCATCCAAAGTACGCAGCAATCGCAGTCTTTAAGCTGAACCGTACACTGCCATAGAAAACGTCTCATCAGAGAGCTAGTAAGTGTTCCCTCCCAGGCGAGATTGGACGCCGTCAAACCTTCTCACAGATCTCACGTGCATCAATCCTACCATGTTATGATCTCAATATTATGGCTGTATCAAGTTACAAGTGAAACATAACATAACTGACCTACGACACTAACATATAGAAAATGGAACTGCAACCTCAGATGACTGGAAGGACAGAGTTCAGTGTCAACAAACAATTAGAGTGTAGTGCCGGACCAAGTGATTTTCAGTGTGGTCCTCTTTGAAACTCTAACATACGCGGAGAAAATAGACTTATCTAATGGACAGTTATCACAAGTTCTTTCCATTTGTACATCTCTTTTAACTAACGATTTTTTTTATGTAATGTTTTCATTTATCATTGATGTAGGTATGATTTTTACATAATTTTATATTTTTTATTTCATTCGATCACTTAGGTACTTCATTTGATTGTCTCATTATTTGATTCGATTATTGTTTTGTATCATGTATATAGGTAGTTATAGACATTTGAAGCTGTGGGGCCAGCTTCGTCAAACAGGGGAGATGTGTCAAGAAATACAAATGTCTATGAAATAACTTCCGTTCATTTCTAGATCTTTATTCATAAATTAACTTTTCCAAATTAAAACATCTTGTACAGCGTTTCGATCAGGTCAAAGCGGAGTTCATAGACTCTAGTTCCGGTAAAATTTGCATGAAACCGCTTAGCTTGCGACGCGGGCCAAGCTATACGCCCGGTATCGAGCATTGCCATTGCGGAAAATTGCAATGTTAGCATCGATTCCAAATATAAATAGATTCCGAATCGATAAGCCATTCATTACTGAATTATTACTGATTTTTGATTATTATTGATCATCCATTTCTCAATTACTGATCATTCACTATTATTGATTATTCTTTACTAATTATAATGCATTTCGATAACACTTTACTTTATTCCGTAATTGAGTTACTTATTCACGAGTTACTGCCAAAATGTGTACCGTCTTCCCGACTTTGATCCTGCTGGTCAACCCCATCATGTAAGTACTGTTTTTCCATGTTCTATCTGAATTGTTGTTTCGTGTTGTGTTCCGTTTGGTAAATTTACTATTGTTTGTCTCTGCTACTTTGCCATGTGGCAAGCATTTACGACTTTCCCAGTAAATCAATAAATGTTAATTTTATACGAAAACTATCTTGACTTCATTTGGGGATGAATATGGTAGGGTGGTAAAATGATCAAAATCCTCTCATCAAGCCAAGCGAGTAGCCAAGTTGCGATCCATAGGAGGGCAACATCTGAGTTGCGACATGTGGTGGACACGCCGTTTGCCAAATAATCTACCAAAACCATCTGAGTTGCGACAATATGGTTTCATCACCTCTCACTCGCATACGCAGCAATTCCTGAATCCGAAGTCGGGAAGAATGCAGAGTCTGCCACCCACACTCGCAAGTACCGAGGCGGGAACTGTTGCGAATAAAACAGTGTTGGACTCAGGAGGTGATTCCGAAATGACTTTCTGTATTATTGCAAATCAGACAGTGTCGGACTTAGGAGGTGATTCCGAAATGAACCAAAGTGGGTCAGTGTATAAACTTATACATTTGACTTTCTGTGTCATTGCAAATAAGACAGTGTCGGACTCAGAAGGTGATTCCGAAATGATCCAGATAATTGGGTCAGTGTATAAACTTATAGCTTCGACTTTTCGTGTTTTTTTTGGATAGGTCAGGAATTACATGATGGATACTTAATTTTTTCTTTAGGGCAGGTTTCGATAATGAAGGTTCATTTGATAAGTATGGTATGTTGATTCAATCTTCTATCTAGTAGTGGATAGACTGAATTTCAGGATGATATAAGTATATATGATATCTCTTTCAAATTGCCCAATTTTTCAGATGATTATTTGTTTTCTTCAGTAATCTCAGTTCGAGCTGTGTGGCCAGCTCTTGGAGGTGCCAGGGATGTCACGATAGGAACCAAAAATATTGATAGCTACTATTCAAAATTATATTGATTCAAGATTCATTAATAAAAGTTCATTATTCATTTTATCGTATAACATTCGATTAAAGGAAACGAGTATAATGTTTCACTCACGTTGGCAGCTCATTCAACCGGAATGAAATACCCGCATATGGAGTGAAACACTGACTATATCAAAATATTCTAAATAAATATCGAACAGCCGATAAGGCAAGGGATCAGTTTTGGATCTGATCAGCTAGCCTTCACTATGGTTCATCCCCTGCATCTGCTAGAGATTATTTTGTAAGTACTACTGTCACAATTGTTATGTTGTCAAACTATTAAATGTTTCTTTTCATTGCGACGGCTGATGTATTTACGTTTGCATCGAATCTCGTTTGTTAAAATCACTAATGAAACTAATTTCTTTCAATAAACTGTAGCTTCATAACGAACATTTGTTTTGATTTCTCGGTCTCCCAAGCGAGTTCACTCCCAAGTCATCACCCTGTAGCCATGGGTCGTGACAATATGTGAAAATATACAGGGTGCTCCATTTGAAAAAACGGATTTGCTGGCATTATTCCAGAATGAAACGAAAGGCCGCCATATTGGACTATAATGTGATCAAATTTCAGAGGAATTCGTTTACGAATACAGAACTAACAGGGGTGGCGCGATACCCTGTATCACCCAGTATATGATGTTCTATTTGAAAAAATTGTCGTGGACGAAATATCCCGAATATAAATCACCCTGTATTTTCTATGTCTCCTCATAAGTGTGCCAAATTGAGCAAACATCGACGTGTTTCAGAAGATTTATCAAGAATAAATAGTTTGGTTGAAAATGAATTTATTCAGTACTTTATGAAAGAGCTGTTTGTCTCCTCCCTGTATTCTATTATTACTTCCCAACCGTGAAAAATTGAATTTAATTTCAATGAATCTTATTTTTCCACACTCTAAGAGATTGCTTGGAGAATGTATGTACAACACTGAATAAATCACCTGGTATACTTGACACCGAAGGTAGAGGCTCATTTTTTACTATTATACATAATAGGTTATTCGACTGAACACTTAGGGCATGAACATGTTGAAGTGGCGACAGGAGCAATTAGAGCTTCGAGGAAAGCGACAATATATGATAGCTACGAAATCAAACTCGATGCATTCAGCTTCCGTTTTTTTTTTGCAATCAGGAAAGCCTTAAACATACACACAGAGAGTGTATATCTCCTCCAAGTAACACACGAGGAGCTCTTATTGTTTTATTGCGCCTTATCAAGCTTTATAAATGACTCATTCTGGCAACTTATACTGCTAATTGGCTAATACGAGTCTGCTTCATCAAGATATTCAATATATCGTTCAATTTCTCCATAAAAGTTTCCGTGATATCTTTCTTAAAAAAAATGTTCTTATTGTTCTAATCGTTCAAATAATGAACATTCATAAGTGTCGTTCAAGTCTGTATATAACAATCACGCAATTATTTCGAAGATTCGCTTATTATCTATGAAGGCTGTATAATACTGAATTTCGAATAATTTCAAAGCAAAATTTCACACACACACACACCTTATGCAGTATACAATGAGAACTATCATCATATACTATATTCATGAAAGAAGGCAAGAAGATTGGATTCGTGCATATCAAACGAGAGGACTGGTCTGACCTGCTGACGAAATATGATCAAGTGTATTGAAGGCATTCTCAATCTATTAGCAGTATTATAGCTTTTTTTTGCAGAAGTGGCAGGAGAAATTCTAATGAGAAATGACAAAATTTCATGATGAACACTATGTCAGATTACTATTTATTTTCCTGAAGAATCATATTGATTCCTCTCTTGTTGCATTTTTTGTGCATTGTACAACAGAATAATGTTATGGTATGCTTGAGTTAGCGTATAGCTCAAAAACACAATTCGTATCCCAAAGTATTGTGGAGAACTATTGAAGTGGGGTTGTGTTTCAATGTTTCACAAAAAAGTAAGGTTGTGTTTTAATGTTCAACCTTCAGCGTCGGTCTTCCTGCACAAGACCTATTTGAACTTACTTTGTGGGCGAAAAGTGCAGGTTTGTATAATATTCAGAGGTTAGGTTCTATATCATGGCAAGGCAACGTTGTTTTAAGCTATAACCTCTCCCAAGAAGCTGCTCATACAGCTTATAAAGGACTAATACAGCAACGAAAGAGTCGCATTAGGTTGTTTCTGCTGAAATAACAAACGTTTGGATGACGTTTTGCATGGACAGCAGATATGCAAATCTTGATATCTTACAATTCAATGGGCTACAGCTATCTCAAATTAAAATAGGCAAGCGCAAGAAATAACTGCAAAAATGTGATAGAAGAGGTGAACACAATTCGAGATACCAGAATGATTTCCTAGAGGTCAACCATTTCTACTCTTTTTGAAGATGGCTCTTTTGAAACTTCCTACTTGCTTCATAACTGAGCTTGCTTGAGAAATATCTCTCAGGAAGTAGGCAGCACTTTGTCACGAAGTTACTGGAATTAGGATTTGTTTTTCGAATGATATATGCTGTGGTATCATCAAATTGAATGAATAAAGAGGTAGCAATGCCATTCTTTCTCGTATGAAATTATAATGATATCGCGAACGTGTTCTTGGTATAATTCGAAGAATTGGACTTTTGTTAAATAATTTCATTCAAGTAACAACGCTTGAATAATGAGTGCAGCGTGATATCAGGAATGCAGTGAGGGCGCTGCGCCGAGTCAGTCAAGCGATGGCTGAACGTGTACCCCCCTATTATAAGTGTGGATGGGGATTTCGCTACACACTCCACAGTTCACATGCGTCTTTTTACAGCCGTCCTCAATATCAAGCCGTGAAGAAGAACTTCGGCAACATTGTCCGAACGACCGAACGTGCACCTCTCGGCCATTCAAAGTGTATTGTGTAGGAAGTAAACAAGGAGTTTATGGAAGGTTTTGTTAAAGTTTTCAATTATTAATTGGTATAATACTGAGATCAAATGATTTCAAAAGTATAAGCAACAATCTAGGAATCAACTCGAGACTGAAAGTGTGTGGCAAGTGCATTCAAAATTGTGTTGAATTGGAGATTATAGTGGAGTGTACTAGTGCTGGTGTATTCGCAAGGGAATTTGTGTTGTTTTTTGACTCCTGGAAATAAGTAAGTTATTCATTATTCCTTATAAATATGCCTTCTCATTGTTGTGTGCCAGAATGTAAGTCAAATTACAGATCTGAAAAAAAGCTGGGAAAGGATCATGTCTCAGTTTTTTTAATCCCAAAAGGGGGAGAATTGCGAAGTAAGTGGATAACAGCAATACCTCGAAAAAATGGACACCATCTCAACGTTCTGCAGTATGTGCAATTCATTTCATTGAAAAAGATATCTTCAGGTATGATACATTTCCTCTGCCAGATGGATCAATTGGAAAAAATTTGTTTCGAGCATCAAAGTTAGTCAAAACAGCCGTTCCTTCAATTTTTCCGAATTTACCAAAATATTTTGCAAAACCAGCCAAACCATCAAGAACTGATCCAAATGAAAGACATCAGAAATATTTAGATATTCAAAGTAATACGATAAAACAGTTTGAAGAATCAGACCTCATCCTCAACTGTTACAGTTAGTTAGGGAATACGTTGAGGAAGTTAAAATTGATACATGGAAAATCCATAAGATTGATGATAAATTGTATTTTCATGAATTAGATTTGCAAGCAAATGTTTTTTATCCCAATGATGTAAATACTTTACGAATCGTTTCTCAAGTTATAATATCCAATGAGATGGAGGTCCAAGTTTTTCTTGGTGATAATAAACTTGGATCAAATGAATTGAAATGGATTCCTACTCATGATATGAAATTGAATAGATGGTCACAACTTGAAAATATTCTAGCTAGCTTCGAAAACATCTCAGATCAAACTGACAAACACTCAGATATGTATGAAAAATTCAATATCTTCATAAGTTTTATTTTATCAAAATGTTCAAAATTACGGGTACAGTTCATGACCAAGAGAATTATTCAACCACATTATTCTTCGTTCTTCACTCTGTAAGTTCACTCTCGTGTATTTTTCACCTATTCGACAAAATAATCCGAGAAAGTTACGTTAAACCAAACATTCAAAGCTCGCGCTCATATAAAAACCATTGTATTGCTAGGCGCGAATGGGACCGACGGTTTCCGTTCGTGCGACGTTGCCATTATCTCAGCACGGCTTGATAGTTGAAGACGGCTGTGGTCTAGCTCTAGTTAGACCAGCGAATCTCTCAAACATCGAGGTCAAGTGACGTCACCGACATTACATGATCTTTCTTCCTTCTTAATATTGAGAAACTACGACTAATATACGAGTAAAGCAATAGCTTAGTGGTCTGTGTATCTGACTTCCACAGTGGTGAATGGGGTTCAATCCTTGGCGTCAATTTTTCTCGTAAATTTTTTCACTCAATTGAATTTTTAAAAATATACCTTTCATGAAGAAGGTTCCTTCAAGACAAGTTAGGTTGAAAGTACTTGCCATTTATATGCAGAAGAGATATTTTCCTTCTTCATTTAACCCTATTAACTCGAATAACCTCCTGATAACCTTGAGTTTTGAGAGATTCGCTGGTCTAGCTAGACGCTTGTTAGATTGTTATACATAACAGTCGCGTTCAGCCCAAGACAAGCAGGGGAGTTGTTGAAAGCCGCAATAAGTAGCTACTAGTAGCCAGTCCTGCCTGAGCCAGCAAGAGTCGAGTCGATTACACCGACGCCGTTCACTTTGACTTTGTATAGTATCAATAGGTGAGCCGATTTATAGTGATACTGAACCTATCTTCTGTGGCAGTCACGCCGAGAGTATTGTGTTCGTCCTGACTAGTAGTCTGGCCTGAACAGAAGAAATGAATATTCTTTGACTCCGGGTTTGGAATAGCGTAGTAGTGAAGAAGAACACAGTTAGTTCCAGGAAAAGTACTGAGACTCTGTCCAGGAAGTGAGGATTCTCCATCTAGGAGAAGAGGGTTCTGTTCAATTTTCGAGAGTGTATGAAAGCTACTTTGAATAGGTTTTATATCATTCAGTGGAATATCGAATCCATCCTAAGCTGGTTAAAATTACATCGCCCAGTATATTGCACTGCTCATCGAAATCGGGAGCCGAAACGAAATAATAGTTTACAACCCTCTTGTAACGAGTAGGTATAAAGCACAGGTCTTTGATAGCCCTCAGTTGATCATCGTAACCGCAAATGAATTTGAATACATTTACTCATGATATGTTGCGACCAGAATACTTATAGATTTAAGTAACTATTGTCATATTAGTATAAGATGAATAAGGACATGGTATCGAAAGATATAGTTGTTGGTTTTTTCACTATGCCTTTTTTCCAACAACCCGATATCATTTTTGGATTGTATAACGGACAAGGCTAGCTCGATCTATCTGAATGAGGTCCAAATAGTTTTCTTCCTTCAAACAAATACTGTGAAGGGTCTGAGATGAGTTCATTGCTTTTTGCCCATGCAAAGACAACCATATAATATGTCAAGTTTCTAGAAAGAATAACAAATTGTCAAGTAAATCTTGTTAGGTTTGAAACATATGTTGATGGTAATTCATGGTTTTGATACAAAGGCGAGTTGGGAGATTTCTAAATATCACCCTAATGATGGAATATCATCACATGATTCGCTTCCCTCATGTCACGTGATACATTCTGCATACAAAAGTAATGTTTGTCACAATTTTGTGGAAGTTCGTATTTTGAATTTTGTTTTGTTCAGTTGTGTCACGTGATATGCGGAACGCTGGTAAAGTAATCTGTTATATATTTGAAATCAACTTTTTCCTTATGAGTTGAAGAGGTTATCAACTACTCATGTTGATAACTCATTTATCATGGTTCTTTTCGATCAATATTCAATTATCACTATTTCTCAACTAGTCTTTGGATACCAAATACCATGTCAGTTTTATGTCATTTAGTTAGGTCCAGACCCTATTTTCATTCACTTTCATTCATTTATTATCCATCCGATAATATAAATAGTTCATTCAGTTAGGTAAGCGAATAGTTTGATTTATGGACCTCCTTCATATCCCTTTTCCAGGATTATTTGAGATTGAGAGTGAAGTTAACGTAATTCATTGTTTCAAATAATAATTATTAAAGAGTGTCTCAAAGTAGAGTAATATACTTAAAGAGTATGCAAGCACAGATATTCCACTAGTGCGATGCATATGCACGTGGATGTGTCACAAGTTGCTAGCTGGGACTTCAGATATAAAAGGTAAGTTGATTATGATATATTGTGAATGATTATGTGGCATTTCAATACGATTTATTAAAGAACCTACTTGCCGACCTGTCTCGCTCGGCAAGAAATACTTTTTGTTGCAAATTAGAATTAAATTGAATGAGGTGGTTTTAAGACAGGTTAATAAATTAGTGATCAAGATAGGTTAATTGCTTCTCAGAGACCACCTCGTTCACAAGAGGGAGATTTTGGGGGTGGCTTCCTTACGAGCGCAGGGTTATTTTATCGGTTTATTCGGGCACCATCAGACAACCCATGGTTATTGGAGTTGATTTGATTGCACGTCGTTGAGCTGGTTTTGAGGTCTGCATTGTCTGAATCCGTTCATAACGCTCGTGCTTTGATTTTGCAGACTCATATCGCCTGATACGTTTCGTGTTCCCTAACTGATTTGTACAACCAGGTGATCATAAAGCATCATTTCACTTTCAACCACGGCAGTCACTCCACTTTTGCATCCGGTGATTACTTTTGCCTCCGTATCTCATTTCACTTCTGCATCCTGCGATGAACTGAGTTTTATCTCCGGCAATCATTTTTCTTCTCCATCCGGTGGTTACATTTACCCCCGACATTCAGTTCACTTTTGAAGCCGGTGATTACTTCACTTGTGCGTCCGGTATTAACTTCACCTTCAACTCCGGCATTGATTTCTTTCTTGCATTCGCTGATCATTTCATAATAATAATAATAAATCGTCTTTATTCATCACAACAAGTTACAAGAATATCATATATAGTATAACATATTAGTGATGAGAAGGTGAAGTGTCAGCGAGTGCTGTTTTTAAACTTTACCAAGAAATTGAAAATACAAAAACAAAATATAGTTCTTACATAACTCATTCATTATGCCTAAGGGTGAAGCCAAGACAAATATAATTTATTCAAATTTAAATTGTGAAACTTCACTTGATAAAGATTTAACAATGTGTCGTAAACTCTGAGAGACAAACAAAAGTAGGTAGGTGAGAGAAAGTGATAATATATATAATATAATATAATAATAACACCGTGCGAAGTACAATCGGAAATCAAAAATCATCATATGTTCAGCAATCCCGGAAACAAACGCGCAAATAAAATTTCAGTGATTGTCGGACCAATGATTGAAGTAAGCCTCTTTCAGTTTTTTTTTTAAGTTGGTCAAGGTATAATGGCGGAAACTAGCATCTGAATTATTATATAATTTACAGGCACAATACGAGAAGCTACGTGTGAAGTATGCCGTGGAATGCTTGGGTATTAAGAAAAGGTCTCTTTTCCTGGTAGTAACTCTATTACTTTCCATTAGTTCTAGTTTTTGAGCCAGATAAGGGGGGGTTTTCGTTTTTAATATTTTGTGTATTAAGCAAAGAGAGTGCAAGTCGCGGCTTTTGTTGAGTGGGAGCCAACCAATTTCTTGGGTTTGTCTACTAACCCTATCAAATCTTCTTAAACCTGTGCAGAAGCGTACGCAAGTGTTCTGTATCAGTTGGAGTTTTCTTACGTCAGAAGCAAGTAAGGCGGGACCATAGACCGAATCGCAATTCGCTAATTCAGAGAATATTAGAGATTCACATAGTTTGATTTCAATTTGTTTCGGAAGAATGTCTCGTTGAGAGTAGAGTTTCTTAAGGGTATCATAGGAGCTTTGGCATAAAGAACGAATGTGTTTGCTAAACCTCAGATCGGAGTCGAACCACACACCAAGGATTTGGCATTCGTTTAGAGCTGGGATTTTTTCGTTGTTCACCACAATATCCATCATTTGAGATGCTATTGTTCTCTCACTTTTGGAACCAAAGAATGTTACAGAAGATTTACTGGCATTCAAGTTCAAATTATGCGCCAAAGAAATATTGAAAAGAGAATCTAAATCCGAATTCATGTTGTTGCATGCCTCCTCGTAATCATCAATGTGGAAATGATAAATGAGTTGTGTGTCATCTGCATAGTGGTATATTTTACAATGACGGGTGAATTTGTGTATGTCGGAGATGTAAATGGAAAAAAGTAGAGGTCCTGAGATAGAGCCCTGTGGTACACCATATCCTACCGGTAAAGCATTCGACGATTTATCCCCAAGGACGACACGTTGTGTGCGATTGGTAAGATAGCTGTTCAGAAGTTTAATGGATTTCTCTGAGAATCCGAAATGTAACATTTTTTTGCAAATCAAGTTGTGATCGACAGTGTCGAAAGCTTCACTGTAATCTAATAGAATGAGACAGCAAATGTAGTTTTCATCGATATATCTGGATAAGTCATCGGAAACATTGAGAAGCGCGCTGGTAGTGCTAAATTGGGGCCGAAACCCGGACTGAATATCTGGAATGATCGTTTTAGAGAAAACGAATTCCGCCATCTGGCTCTTTATTATGGATTCGAAGATTTTTAAGAGTGTGGGTAAAATGCTTATGGGTCGCAAGTGCTTCAATTCAGTCGGTGATGTGACTTTAGCCAAAGGTATGATACAAGCCATTTTCCAAGCGTCAGGAAAAGTATTTGTTGTTAGTGCAGTATTAATGATATGTGTGATATAGTCGAGTATGATGTCCCAGACGATATAAATCATATTGAGTGATATATAATCAGACCCTATAGAATTACTTTTGAGGGTTTTGAAGGCATGTTCCACTTCTCGTGAATGAATTGTATGGAATTTGAAAGAACGGATTTGAGTGGTAGGGAGATCATAGATGTCAAATAAGTTGAGTTGAGCAGGAGTGGGGTGGGATGACGGAACGTTATTAAAGTAATTATTGATCAATGTTACGTCAATAAGGTGGCCAGGTAATTCAGAAATTCGATTACTCTGAATTACATCTAAGGCTCTAAGAGTATTCCAGATAGTTTTGGAATTATTTGTACGTAGTGTGTTTTGCATATAACTACGTTTTTCCCTTCTAATGGCACTAGTGACGTAGTTACGCAGTTCTTTATAATAGTTCCAACTATGGTAAGTTTTCGTGCTTTGTCCCGAGTTCGTATCATGAGTTTGATGTTGTATGTATACCATGGGCTGAAAGGTTTAGTGACCTTCACTTTGCGGATGGGAGCATGTTTCTCGAAAATATTGAGCAAATTGGTATTCAGGTAATTTACTTGTTCATTGACATTGTTGAAATTATACTTGCGATCCCATTGACAAGCCTTAATTTCATTAAGGAAACAATCCTGATTGAAGTGATTAAAGTCGCGAGTCGAGATGATCTTTTCCCTTGTTGGTGGACTTAATTTTCCCTATTTCGCATGACGTAGTGAAATGATCTGAGATTCCCGGTAAGTCATGAACTGAGCATCTAGTAATGTCCTCAGGGTTTGATGCAACCATAATGTCAATCAAAGTTTGAGAATTATCCGTGACACGTGTAGGCTCATTGATCAGCTGTGTCAAGCTATAAGTATCTAAGTATTGTAAAAACAAGTTACTGGACTGACACTGGACTAATAAATTGATATTCACATCAGCGGCCATGAGAAGGAAATCACAGTTAGTCGAGATAAGTGACATACTGTCATCTAGTTCGGAAAGGAAGACTGTGATATTTGACTTGGGTGGACGATACAGGACACTTATCGCCCAAGTACTCCCAAGTAATTTCACATTGATCCACAATTGCTCCAAATTATTCCTAATATTTTCGACCAGAACATTGTACAAGCGGTTACATTTTATGAAAAGACCGAGACCACCTCCTCGTCCATCTCGATCAATTCTTTCAAATTTATAGCCAGGAATAAATAATAAATCTGAGTTTATGTTGGGATTGAGCCAAGTTCCAGAAACTGCGAATACTTCAAAAGAATTACTGAGTATGTGATTTTTCAAAATATCGAACCCTCCTACTATGGAACGTACGTTCATGTGGCCGAAGCAGAAAGCTTTGTTCTGGGGCATTATTATGAATCAGAGAGAATAAAATAAAGGTCAAGATAATGATACGGATGATGATACGAAAATAGTTAACGGATACCGAGTGAATTCAATATGCAATCAATACTAAAATCTAATTATAGAAGACAGAGTGTTTACGAATAGATATAAAAATCCAAAAAAAAGAAGAAAAATGTAGTAATAATAATAAAGCAAATATAGAAGTAGACTACGAATGTCAGGGAGGTGAGAGAATTTACTTTAGATTTTTGACAGAATTAGCAGATCTCAAAGTAATCGAAGACTTTTTTGACTTGATATTGAAGGCCTCAGGGCTGACTTCCAAGAAACTTTTCTTATTAGTATCACTCTCTTTCTGGGAGAGGGATTGAGTGGAATTATCCGCTGATCTGCTGCTAGTTGCAGCTGCTGCACTTGCTTCATTCACTTCTGTACTGGACGCAAATGTTTCTTCAAGTTCATCAGTGCTGTACGGAACACCATCTATGATGAGCCTCCGGCCTTCAATGGCAGCTGCGAGACCTTTGTTTCTCGCAATTCTTTGATGGGCAACGAGATTTTTTTTTCTTGATAGTCTTCGGGAATATAATCAAGTGAGATAAATGTACCAGTTCCCTTCAGTTTTTTAGCATTTTTTGAAATCTCAGCTTTAAGGCTATTAGTCAAACATTCCAGAAGGATCTGACCTGGTTTGCTATTGTTTGGAGAAGCTTATCTATACGCATCTCTGAAATCTCTTTCGCTGAAATTGATTTCTAGGTTATCTCGCAGTAGCGCGATGACAGAATCAATGACGTTATCGCCTCGCAAATTATATATCGTAAGATTATATTTCTTCATTCTTCTTTCTACAGTCTGAACCCTCTCTTTCAGAAGTTTATTTTCTGCCCTCAAAGCTCTATTATCTTCCTTCAGTTCTTCAATATTGGATTCAATGTGTCCTTTGTAGGTTTTGAATTCATCTTTGAACTCACCAATTTGTGCCACTAATATTACGTTTTGTGATTTGACAGCGGAAAATTGTTCCATAAGCTCTTTCAACATGTTCGCCACATCTTGTTTGGAGTAATCGCTCATTTCCACTTCTGGCAGTAGACCACCCGTACCATGTGATTAGTTGAAGATCCGCAGATGGGAGATAAGGTTTTTTGCGAGCAGGTGTATCGCGTTATCCGAATTACTTATTGCTAGGCTTTTTTACTTTTAGGTGACAAGAGTTTAATCTTTGTCCACCTTTAAACTCAAAATCTCGGATTGTGTGACCGTCGTCGATAATATATAATATCATCAGTGGATGGCAAATTCTCTTCTTGGCCAGTTGATATAGATTTGATAGTAGTACTCACAGTATGGCATCAGCAGTGAACGACCAAAGCCGGACAAAGCATACAACACACCTTCACTCCTATCACCTATCTTATTTCATGCCTCTAATAATACAAAGCTATCCAATGGATATCCATCGTACATCCACAGGCCACAAGTTTGGATATCCATTGGATATCCATACAGTGCATCCATTGGACTATAATCGAACATGAATTGTATAACTATTGTACATAAATTGTACATCTTCTGCACATGGATTGTACATATAGTGTACATAGATAGTACATATACTGTACATAAATTGTACATACACTGTACATGAAAACTGGATTACTAAAAATATCTATTTCTTCTCATATGTGTTGATTTCTAGCGACCATCTCAGATATTTTTTCATAGCTTCATGAATTTTTTTGGTCAATGAAAAAAGCTGTTGATTGTATTGATTCTGACAAAAAAAGGAAAGTTGAAGAAGTTGACAGAGTAGTGTGTTTCTAAATGGTTTGTGCTGAAAGCAATATAATTCATCCCACTAGCGTGCGGAGAAGCCCAATTTTCCACACTCATTTCAGTGTTGTTTTTCTCTCAAGTGTTTGGGGAGTATTTGATAAATAATGTTCCTTTGCGATAACTTTTGAGTTTTTTCTGCACGCTAGTAGAAAAAATAGTGTACCTAACACGACGTGCGTAAAGTGACATTTCCGCACGCGATTGCTGAAACTCCGCTGCATGCGGAAAAGCATCACTTCCCGCACTTGTTCACAATAATATACTATACAGGAAGCCTCACCACAAAAGTAGCAATAAATCACGTAGATATCTGTATGATTCCGTCATGGAAAGAATTTACATTCATTATTCATTGGTATGGATATGTCAATAATAAAAACATTCGATTTGTGATGATTAATGAGGAGCCTAAAGCCTGAAAGGCGAATGAATTTCCAGCAATCATTTAACATCCATATTACTTACAACTGCTCTGAGGTTATTCTCATCCTTCAAAAACTCATCGAAATCAACAAATTGCTCTCTTATTGCTAAAGGAAAATCAAACTTGTTGAAAAATGATTTTCATGCTGATGCTTCATCATTTATTGTGCTTTGAAGCCTGATACCATCTATTTTGTCAATCAATTTTTTCATTTGGTATAAATGTTCGTAAATCATGCTGACTATCAAATTGTCGTTTTTTATCAGTACTCTACAATTGTCCAAAACTGTTGATATGTTCTCTAATATTTCCTATGTATCTGAAACAATGTTTAGAACATAGGTAACAAAATTTGCTCATAGATATCATTCTGAACATATTATTATAATAGTTTTACATTATAATAAAATTAATGATAGCATACTAGATTATAAGTTACTTTCGGTATCTGTCAAAAGTTACATTGTTCAGAATAATCCCTTGAAATAAGAATTTGAAATGATACAAGAAGGCTATTCTCCATATATTCCGGAGCATAACTTTACATGATCAAAATAGAAAGATAAGTACTTATAATATTGCATTTTGATAAACCAAGCCTTGTTCAAATGATAAAATGTTTACAAATACGAACTGCAATTGAAGCCCAAGAATTTCGATACAATGTCAACTTTTTGAAAGACTGTGTATAAAGATAATATTTTCTGCTTCAATTGTAATTTTATATAATATAAAATAATATAATTAATATTTATTTGAATATTATATCATTTTTTGATAGCTATCAATTGATATATCAATTATTGAATACATATAGTATTTTTTTTTAACAGTTCATTTTCAATGTGTTTGAATATTTCATAATCCACTTACCATTGTGGTATACTGGGCAGCATCTACAGTCTTTGGAATTTGGATAAACTCCTAACTCAAATGACTCTCCATCAACAAACACTTCTTCAATAATAATGTCTGGATTCTCATCAGGTAGTAACGATTGTGAGGTCTGTTTAATTTGCTCAATTCTATCTGCTGAAATTCAGGGAAAAAATTATCAAAAGGGCACCAACTTCACATCTGCATGCATAATTTGATGAATTTGTATTGAGATATAACCTTTTTCAACAGTTTCTGTAGTATTGCTTTTGGCTTGCAGTATCTGAGATACATACAAATCATTTTCCCAATTATCATCTTCAGGTATCATCGATGATTGTGATTCAATCTGCTTTATACAATTCGCTGGAATTTGAAAAAAAATTTCTTGAAAAATAATGCTGAACTCATCTACATACTTCGTTTGTGAAATGTATCTCCATAGATACCTTTTTCATTATTTTCTGTTTTATTTCTTATAGGCAGCTGTGATAAATTCAAGTCTTCTAGAGAAAATTCATCTGATGAAGAATTAGTAATAGCTTTTTTTTTTCCTAATTTTTTTATTTTCACGGGACTCATCAATATCTGTTAAATCACTTTTGTATCCAGCAATTTCCGATTTTGCTAGTGCTTCACGGTAAGTTTCTGAAATAAACAATAATTAACAAAATTTGGACTTCTACTATTTTCTCCATGTCAAAGCAAAATAATTTGGCACGTTCATAAAAAATCAAATAGAGCACCAAATCATTCACAGACAGAATTGAATTGATCTTCTGAACATCATCATTATGAAACAAGAAGTGGAAATTATTTTCATATCAATTCAGTTATCAAAAAAGGTGTATAGATATAAAATTTCGGATCTATGTCATTGGTTGTTATCATATTCAACCAATTGTCTGCTGAAATAAGTAAGTAATTTGTTTGTGTTATATTTTCATCATTCAAGACTAAATTCATCTTAGGACTAATAGCTGTTTACTACTGCTATGGAGTATTCCTATCCAATTGAAGAGACTAGAGCCATGAACACTAGATAGATAGATAGATAGATAGATAGATAGATAGATAGATAGATAGATAGATAGATAGATAGATTTATTTCTCAATACAGTGAGTGCAAAAAAATAAATTTTTTTACAAATCAATGCAAGTTCCCAAGAACATTTGAGATAACGAGAGAGAAAAATAAATAATGTATACAAATCGGAGTTGATATTTGGCAATACTTCACAAATTTAGTGCAAGTATAATCTTTGACAGAAATTATCATTTATATGTACAATGAATAGATGTTTCGGTATTTGCTTTTGTAAATTTAGTGAAATATTCAATGAAATAGTTATTAATAGAAATAAACATTAATATTGAGGTTGAGAATACTATTGACAATTGTTTGAAAAAAATTCTTCTAGGTTATAATAAATGTTTGACAGTAAATATTGTTTGAGTGATTTCTTGAAGCGATTCAGTGAGTAAATTTCTGTGAGTGAGTTCGGTAGGTGATTTAAAATTTTGATACCCATATATAATGGTCCTTTTCTGTTAGCCTCATAGATGAACATTGGTTTCAAAATTAATCTGTTATTACGAGTATTATAGCTATGTATATCTGATAGTTTTTTGAAATTATGTTTTCTTTTAAATGCTTCGATTGTTACTCTGTAAATATTAAGGTTGGTGAGAGTAAATATCCTCAAGTTGACAAAGTGCCTGCGACATGAGTCTTGTCTATTTAAACCCAACATGGCCCGGACAGCTTTTTTTTGTAATATAAATGTGGAATTTGAGTTAACTGAGTTTCCCCAGAATTCAACTCCGTAGTTCAGAATACTATAAAAATATGCAAAATAAACTGTTTGGGCAGCAGCGGTGCCGATATTAATTCTAATTGTGGAAATTGCATAAACGGCGCTTGCCAGTTTATTGTTAATATAAGATATATGAGATTTCCAATTCAATTCATCATCGATGATAAAGCCCAAGAACTTTGTATGCGTCACGGGGATTATGTTACCATCAATAGTTGTAATTTGAAATGGTTCGTTGTGTTTATTCGGGAGTATGGTCATATTCAAAGTTTTTTCTAGGTTAATCATAAGCTTATTGGCTCTGAACCAGTCAACTATATTATTGAATACATTAGCTCAGTAGGTAACACATGGAAATTCAGATTTACAACTGATATGAAATAATTCAATTACATATTTTGTCTTTCTTCATTCATTTAGACATGACTAGCTATCTACAATGTTTAAAATCACACTTGCCAAAAGTTGCATTTCGAAAAACTGAAATTTTATGCATTTGTCAACATGTAGGGGGATGTTCGTAATTTCTTATTACTATTCAAATTTTTTCTGATATATATATATATATATATATATATATATATTGCCCAACTATCAAGCTAGTTGGTATAGCTTTAACTGTATATTTATCTATGAACTTCACCACAGTCCACAGTGGTTTTCAGGACTGAAAAATCTGAACAAACTCATACCTAGTGCATACCGGCGAAGAGCTGCCGCATGCATGTTACAACTATGTTTCCTAAAAAGTATAGGTCGCACAGTGCTGAGTGTAAACGAAGACAAAAAGAACTTGTTGTGAGCTCCTTGTCAATATGATTAACAAAATACCAATGCCGCTCTAGTGGTGAATGAGAGAGCAGACTCTGCTGAATCGAGACTACATCTCAGATCACTACAAAGTCCCAATATGAAACTGGAATTCATTTTTCTATATACACCCTATCTCAAGGTAGAATATTGAAATTTCTCGCATGAGTAATTTGATTGTACTCTCGAAAGGGAATTTTATGAATTCAATGTATTTTCATTACTGATAGAGCCACTTCGATTAATCAAATCCATTGAAATCATATTAAAACGAAAACATGTTAGCGTGTTTGAAGCACAGAACTCAAAGACCTAGAAGGCTAATGCAAGTGTGAGAAATCCCTGAAATCTGATACAACCAGTGTGCTTGCGGCAACGCTGAGCATGCGCACATCGTCGGCAACATTGTCAGTTATTTATTTTTATACGCATATCTCATATTTATGCATAAGGATTTAGTTCATATATCTTGTAAAACTTCTTGTAACTGATGATCGAAAGCTTCAAAAAAATCATGTGGAATATTCTTGCGACAAGATTCATAGGCTCACTGATATTAATTGAATGGCTAACAAGAAATCCACGAATTTTTATGAACTACTAATTTCATGAAAGTTCATCTGGCAACTGTGTAAGAATTTACCTCTGTCACTTTGTCTGACGTAGACTTGAGACAGAGCCGGATCAGTTTAAGTTATTCAGTGTTTTGCTTCGCATTCAACCTGTCTATCGGTGTGTTGTATCTACTATCGTTAGTGAATTTGTTATTATTGAAGAATTTTGGAGTTTTAGTTGGATTGGACGGTTTATGATAGTCATAGTGTATCCTGTTCAATTCATATCATATATATTTGATTCGACATTCATTGACTGATTTTTGAACTGTGTTGTGATTTCAAAGTGTTTCAAAATGGCATATTGCATGGTCATTTGGTGCAAAAATAAAGGACGTATCCCAGGAATATCTTACTTCAGGTAAATTTATATCGTCAACAAGCGATTTGTGCTATTTTATATTTATCGATGCCATGATTCTATTACCAAAACTGAAATATCTGCAAGAAGATATACCTACAGATCTTCAAAATGAATGATATTAATTCAAATTTCAGGCTAACTAAGAGTCGTCACGTTGCTTGGATGACTGCTCTGGGGCGAGATGCCACTGTTGAGAAGTTGAGTTCCAGCAATAGAGTGTGCAGTGAGCATTTCAATGAAGCAGATAAAATTCATACTAATAATACTATTCGATTGAAATCGAATGCTGTTCCTACTTTGTTTCTGAAAAGGCAACGTGAAGGTGTGATTGGGAATCAAAGATATCTGAACAGGTAATTTGACTTCTGCTTCTGAAACAATATAAATATCGAATTTTCAGAATTCTTATTCAATGATAGTAAAATGAGTGTGTGTTAGGGTCATGAGAGTAAGTATTTGGAGAGAAATGAGTTGATAAACAGATATTATCGAAATGCCAATTTTATCCTAGTAGACATTAAATGAAATGATTTTGTTCATCCAGATTCAAATTTTTAATTGAATTTTGATATAATTACTTTAGAATCAATTCGATTACGGTATGCTGATTTAAATATATCTGGTGAAAAATGTCAAATAGTTTTGGAATATTTCAACATAAAATAAACTAGGTACCTATATACACCAATTTTAAGGCAACCAGATCCTGCACCCAGTACATCAAACGAGCCACTGGGAGTAATTGAAGAAGAAGAATGTATAGGAGAACTGTCACCTTCCAGAAGTAAAAGTTATTTTGTGGAGAATAAGGAGAATTATCCAATACCAGTGTCAACCACTCCTGTGATTGAAATATATGCTATGAAGAGGTAATTGAAGTTAGTTTTATACAATATAGACCTTAGAGTTTGAAATACTTATTTTAATTACAGTAGTAGTTCAGAAAGTAGTATCACAATGAAATCTGTCACTGATTCACCAGTTCTTCAACGGTTCAAGAGGAAACTGGAAACATCATCATCTGATAGAAGTTCATCCACAGGAATTACGAAAAAAATGAAGAAAGACATTAAAACAATGCACAACTACAGGCAAGTAATATTGTATTTGATCAGGTAAATCATTAGTTAAACATGTTATAAAAGAAGCCAGCTACCCACCTACCATGAGAATTTTCTTGGGTGCTAAATGTTCTTGGATTTACTAAAAAATACCATAATAGTTCCAAAAAGTGATTTATCAATGAACTAGTATGAATAATAGCATAATGTTTTCAAAGAAACACGTCTTACCCGTATCTGGGTAATAATTATTATATTACTGAAAAATTTTCAATACCCGCTTCATTCCCAGTATTCATTAATATTTGTATTACAGCTCATCTCAGAAAAAAATTCTACAGGAATTGAAGGAATATCGAGCAAAATATACAATGGTACAGAAGAAACTGAGAGCTCACAAATTGAAAACAAGAAGGCTTTCCAAAAAAGTATCCAATATGAAACAGATCATATTTGATTTGAAAAGAAGGAAAATTGTTTCAGAAAATGCATTGGATGTATTGGAAAAATCGTGTTCGAAAGTGTCTGTCAGCATAATGAGGAGAGCACTTAAAAATGCTGAAACTATCAATAAGGGTAAAAAACTTCCAAGAGATGCAATACCTGAAGACATTCGCAAATTTGCCCTAACTTTGCAATTCTACTCTACAAAAGCCTATACTTATGTCAGAAACACATTCAATCTAGCATTACCTTCATTATCAACAATGAGAAGCTGGATGAGTAATGTAGATTGTGAACCTGGTTACTGCGAAAACTCTTTTCGCAGTTTATCTGTGATTGCTGCTGATAATGCCAAACAAAATAAAAAAACCCTGTGTGCTCTGATGCTTGATGAGATGGCTATCAAAAAACAAATAGAGTTCAGAGCAAATAGAACATGGGGCTATGAGGATTGTGGAATTGGTATCAAGGATGATAGTCTAAAATGTGCCACTGAAGCTCTGGTACTTTTAGTTGTTTCTGTGGATGGCAATTGGAAAATACCTGTGGCTTATTTCTTGATAAACTCTTTGACTGGGGCAGAAAAGGCGAATATAGTCAAAGAGGCAGTGAAAAAATTACATAGCGTAGGAATCACTGTGACATCAGTTATTTGTGATGGACCTAGTGCCCATTTTGCTATGGCCAAACATCTTGGGGCAGGAGTACATGATATATCGGATTTGAAACCATATTTTGAACACCCAATAACAAGATCAAAGGTATTCATCATTTTTGATGCCTGCCATATGTTGAAACTTGTCAGAAATAATTGGGCAAGTTGTCGTGTTTTTAAAGACTCCATGGGGCAAAATATTGATTACAAATATATTGAACTCTTACATGACATTCAAGAAAGGGAGAAATGTTTTTTGGGGAATAAGTTGAGAAAAACGCATATGGAATGGAAGAGACAAAAAATGAAGGTACATTTTTGAATTCTGTATCAATAATCATTGTGATGAACATTTATTTTTAGGTTAATCTAGCTGCACAAACAATAAGTTCAAGTGTGGCTGATGCTTTAGAATTCATGATGATCGATGTTAAAGATCCTAATTTTGAAGATGCTGAAGCAACAATTCGCTTCATAAGGATGATAGACAGATTGTTTGATCTACTGAATTCTAGAAATCCTCTAGGAAAAACCTATAAGGCACCTATAAAGAGAGAAAACAAGGATTTTTGGTATGATTTGTTTGACAATGGATTAGAATACTTGAAAGGCCTCAAACATTCTGATGGACGACCATTATATGTTTCAAAAAATAAAACACCTATATTGGGCTTTTCTATAACAATAAAATCCATAATAGGAATGTATGAAGAGTATATTGAAAAACAAGGGATGCTTAAATACATCCTAACCTATAAATTCAGCCAGGACCACCTTGAACTGTTTTTCTGTTGTCTTAGGTATGAACATATATTTGAATATTGTTACTTCAACTGCAACTTTATTCAACTTTCAGGGGCAAAAATGGTTGGAATAATAATCCGACGGCTTTTCAATTCCATTATACCTTCAAGAGACTGATGTTACGTCATGAAATCAACAGTTTACATGGGAATTGTTTTGCTCTCGACAACATGACGATTCTTACCACTTCATCGCAGAGACAGATTCAACCAGCAATAACATTGGATGAGATGTCCCTTATAAAAAAATATAATATCGACATAAATGATATGGTCATTGATACAGAGGAATTTCAAGGCATTATCAAATTCTTACCAACTCTTTCAATCCTGACAGAGAATGTTGTAGCATATATTGCAGGTTTTGTTGTTAAAAGTATCAAGAAAATTATCAAGTGTGAAGTTTGCATTTCTTCATTGGAAGAAGAGAGGGAAGCCAGCTTGGATCTTGATTACTTTAAATTATTAAACAGAAAAAATAGAGTAGCCTCGTATATTGGACTGATTAAGCCATCTGGAGATGTTGTGAAATGTTGTGCATTCATTGAAAAAAAAGTTAAGCAGATAATGTCTCTTAATGATAACTGCATGCCAAACGAAAAAAATTTTATGGAAGTCTTCATCAACAATATCTCTGGATCTCTCATCAGTGATGGAAAGTTATTTTCTGTATTGGATGACCATATATTCCACACCTCAATCTTCGAAGGTAATCATAAAATGAAAATTTTGAAAACTATTGTGAAAATCTATGGAAAAATACGTTTCTATAGTTTCTCCAAACTCCAAACAGAAAATATAAGGGGAGAATTGAAGAGAAAACAATTGTCAAAACTGATATTGTTTTCTCATCAATAATTTTTCAAAATTAGTTGTTGTGTTGGTTGTTGTTGTGTTGGTTGAGATTATTTCAATAAATGTTGTTGTTTCTGTTCAGTATGTTGTTTTCTTTCCACTGTAATGAAACTGATAATATTCAAAAAATAATACAGGGTGATCTAGGTTGAAGTGGCAATGATTCATCATTCGATGGTCCATCGAAAATAAGTCGACATGCATATTATATTTTTGCCCAAAACGCTTCGTAAAGTAGATACATCTCTACAATGAAGTTCAGTTCCAAAAATCGTTTCCTGTCATATAACTCTCAGGGCATTGAAGAATTTTTAAAAAAATCTTATGCCATGGCGGTACTCGTTATTTGACGAAAGTAACTTCTGTCAAAATTGTCTAATGGCTTAGATACACGAAGGGGTTATTCCACTGTCATCAATCAATTTTCTTAGCCACTTGATATTTTTTAAATTGACATTTGATTCCAAATTCCCTGTTGAATTCAAAAGAAAAAGCACCCTAAGAAAATTCCGATGTGAGGCGTTGTTTTCTGAAATAGAAACAAATCATGATGTTTGTTGAGTTGAAATTTGCCACTTAACGTTTGTTATGATTCATTTAGTGCATATCGTTTCTTTGAAACTTAACCATCAAATTTTCGCGAGGTCTCCTTTGTTCTTTTGAATTCGATTATCTCGTAAACGAACCCAAGAATCTAAATCTCACTAGTGTTTCCTTCCTAAACTGAACAGGGAAATTGGGAAAATATCCAGTAGTTTGATGAATAGGCCGGGAAAATCAAACAACCTCCTTGTAACTACGCCACTGAACAATTCTGGCAAAATTCACATGCATCAAACAACGACCATCCATTTCCCAAGTACATTCACCAAATGTTCATTCATTGTACATTCACCAAAAGTTCTTGTAACCACTTTTATGTTCCACGAATTAAAGCATAAAAAAGGATTTTTAAAACTGAACGTTGGAGAGCTGTACCTACCTGAATAACCGTTTCGGAGAAAAGTATTATTTGCATACTACCGACTTATATTTCCTGATGAACCATCAAATAGTGAATAATTGCTAGTATGTCCTGGACCATCCTGTTCAGTTGATAAAAAAATACGTCAAAACACTACTCCTAATAATATCATAAAAACTCCGTGATAATGAATATCATATAAATGTTTCACACTGTCATGCTATTTCAAAGAAGCCACAGAAACCTGGTAATCGAATAATTCTGAAGCCGCCCCTGGCATAGTACCTTCCCTTCTGCGCATGCTCACACATGCCGTTCGAGCCACGTTAGGGAACACTGAAATAAAACAATATTGGCCTTCTAGGTCTTTGAGTTCTGTGGTTTGAAGTGGTTGGCGTCTAGGCATGAATAATATAGATAGGTAGTTGAATATGTGATTATTCGGTGAATTCGCTGTTGATTCAGTTATTTCAGGAGAATTAACCATAATTTGATCTTCATTCATTAATCGAATTAGTGATTTCGCCATATCATTTCGAAATCATATAGTTGCAGTTCAAACTCAAGTGTCTCAAATGGTTGTGCATATGAGGTAAAATTTGTGAGCGGTTCATGAATGGACAGTGAAATTAATTTAAAATCCTCTAAATATTCTATGACAACCTCAAGGTAAGTTCCCAATGCATCTTTTTTGCTTTTCGCGTCACGCGTCACGTACTATGATTGGTAACGCGTAAATGGGAATTGCTGCACTGTTTTTCATTATTTATTTCAGTTCTCAATGAATTACCTATCCTTATCAATGTGTTCGAAGATGGTATCGAGAAATCAAGAGAATATCTGAGAATACTGAAAATATAGGATGATACTTGCAAGATATATAGAACCTACCTACTTCAGGGATACTGCATTGATTCACTCATCATGAGATCCCTTCCTGAAATGACGGTTCAATGAAGTTGCATTAAAAATTTCTACATTTTCATGAAGAATCTTGTGTTGAAATAATTTATATTGCTTCATTGAATATTAAGGTTTCTGGTACATAACTTCAACGCAACATGAAACAGCATCGTCAAAAAGTTGAAATATTTCAACTTCATCGCGTCAATTATTCCTCAACTTCAGCGTCACCAATCAACTTGCATGTCGCGCGACGCGTAAAGCAAAAACGCTGCATTGGGAGCTCACCTTTACTTGTGAAAATCCCCGAAGTTTCAGTTGGAGGAACCACCTCAAAACTACTCCTGGAATAATACTTTAGCAGTATTTATAATGTCTCTTTAAGATTTCAACCTTTAGGTTGAAAACACAATAATTAGATAAACGACATTTAATGGTTACGGCTCACTTCACAGCGACCTCACAACTGAACATCTCAATATACAGTGTGCCCCGCACTTCGAGCTGCACCGCTCTGGTACACTGAGGAAACTTGGCCAAGTATTGTGACAAGAACGTTTTCATCAACAGTAGGGAAATTAGGTAGGTACTTGAAGTAGGCACAACGATATTGTCACAAACTGTAGGCGGGGGTTGTCTAAGTTGTTCTGGATTCACTAGAGAATGAACTTTGAAAGTGATAATAATAATTAATATCTTAAAGGGTTTTCAAACAACAGATATACACACATTTATTCTTGGAAATAAATAACAATCGAAGGAAAACTTAACTTACCCTATATGTACACATTAACTGATATTTCTTGGAGCCTGAGGAAGGGCATCTTGTGTTCTGCCCGAACTCCGAAGGTTCGGGCACAGTGCCAACTTTTGAAACTCACAATTGATAGAACTCAAACTACCCTGACTCGTACTCAAAAAAACTCGAACTGTCAGTCGAACTGGTAGTCCAACTCGCAGCCGAACTGGTAGTCGCACTGTCGAACCCGCTTCCTTACGTCTTTCAAATGGTTGTCTATTTTTTCGGCAACGTGACAGTTATGAAATCAGGTCGATAGTCCAGGTTCGTTGAAGTCAATGTCACGCCTGTGTTTATGTTCAACTACTATGGAAAAAAGTTCGTTCACGATTCGAAAATTTTGGAATTAATAAACAAAGACGTGACCGTTCAATGACTTCGAACCTTCTGTGAATTTGAATGAAATCAAGGAGAATAACCCTATTCGTGATAATATTTCTGAAACAATGTTTGTACTCTATGCAATCAGAACACATGTTGCTATCAACCAAATCTATATATATATATATATATATTTTGAGGTCGCTAATTATAAGTGAACACTAAACTGGTGCTAGGTTAATGAATACTCACCATTATTGAATTATTATTCTGAAAGAAAATCACTTGCTCTGTTTGTCGATTGGTGCAAGTGACAGCTCGACTATGGTTATACATCTTTTTTCCGTTCGGATATCTCCGATATGATATTCAGGTGCCCACGCCCAACGCGACCACTTCTGCTGCGTCCACGGCTCCATTATGATTTGAGCATTTGTGGAGTATACATGCGTTCTTGCTAGTACAATTGAAATTCCAAGTCTGAACAAGTGCTATATCATATTGGTGAAGATTCTCAGTTTGTGCACCATGGAGTGATGTCCTGTTATTCTTTTGAGGAAAATAATGGAATAAATATATTTCCTGAATGTATCATAGTAGTGTGTCCTGGTTTGTTGTGCTCCACATTAATTGCCTTATTTGAATGGTTATACATACTCTGATTGAATAGACAAATTTGGGACCAGAAAAAAGAGGAGGAAAAACCCAACCAAAGATGTGTATTTCTGTTGAAAGAAATCAAAATGTTACATGAGAAATTGTTTTTCCAATATCACGAACTCTATCAACGATATTCTTATTTGTGACTATTGGAGAAAAAAGCAAACTGATAAGGAAAGATTCTAACAGCGTGTACCGCATACCGCATGATTGCAGTGGCTACTATCCCGTCAGCACGGGCTGCCGCGATAAAATGGAATATGATACTTGCCAAGATCGCAAAGATATTTTCGAGTGTGATGGATGTGAGAGAGGTTAATGCAAAAAATGCGGCGATCTCACCGCATCCGAAGTTAATGTTTTACAATTAAAAGAAATAAAAATGAGATTTTACTGTGTGAAATGTTTGAATAATGAGACTCTAGATCTTCTACACACTGTAATTTACAACCAAAAAGAACTAGTAAATAGCAAAGAAGAGATCATACAATTACTTAAATCAGAAAACAGAACTCTACAGGGCAAGCTAACCAGTAACACAGAAAATACTACCTACGCAATTAGTACGCATCAATAGTGAGGAATAAAATTAATACTGGAATCAAAACAAATGTTCTAGACCTTGTCCTAAAACCATTAAATGGACAAAATATAGATTTGAATACAATGAAGAGAGATATACAGGAGAATATTAATCCAGCAGATTTAAATATCGGAATAACTAACATAAGAACAACCAAAAATGGAAGTGTTATCATTAAATGTCCTTCAAAACGAGATATCAACGATATGCAAAAGGCTACTGAATCAATATTCAAGAATCAATACAAAATAAAAACTACACAGCTGAAAAAACCAAAAATAAAAATTGTGGGCTATGAAGGAAATAAAGAAGCAACAGGAATTGAGACATCCATCAGGAAACAAAATAAATGGATCAAGGAACAAGGCGAAATAAAAGTCACTTTCATTAAGAAGAGAATCAATAGAACATCTACCATATTTGCAGAATGTTCAGCAGAATTATATCACAAAATGATTAACCACAAGAGAATATATATAGACTGGCAGAGATATGTGGTTCATGAAGACCTAAGTGTTTCCAGATGCTTCAAATGTCAAGGTTTCTATCACAAAACTGATAAATGCAATAGAAATGTCATTGTTTGTGAATGTTGCACAGAAAATCATGCTACCTAAGCTTGTACAAAGGTAGACCAATTCAAATGTATCAACTGCATAGAGTCAAACGCTAAATATAAAACTAAATATAACACAAATCATAAGTCATTAGATCCCCAATGCTCATCATACATATATCACTTGAATATCTTAAAAAGTAAAATTGATTATACATTCTAATGTTTCAACCTTAAGAGGATGAAATACTAGAACAAATAGAGTTTTTAGAACAGGATTTTGATGGCGAATTAGTTGATGAAAATTCACTATAACAAAGAGTGGTATTGAAAGATAAAATTTTGAATCTATTACACCTCAATATTAGAAGTATCAACGAAAATGTCGACCAACTTCTTATTTTAATGGAACAATATGAACTACAGTACTGTGACATTATCATCTTGAGTGAATGTTTTCAAATTTTATCAACCGACTCATACAATATTCCTGGCTATAATACCTTATAAAATAATGCAGATATCAACAAAAATGATGGAGTGGTGGTATCCATAAAGAAGGAACTTGATGTAGAAGTAATCAATATTAAATTAACGTCTAGCCAAAAAACGATCTGTAGAATTACCTTTATAAAAGAAGATATATGTTTTGGTATTACAGCTGTATATAAGCCTTCCCCAGTCAAAGAAAATTTATTCAATTCGGATTTATCAGCATATTTTGAAAGCCACTTGAATAAGGATATTGAAATCTTCACAGGGGATATAAATATGAATATTCGAGACAACAATAACAATCACGTAAATGAATACTTAACAATAATGGGACGGCATGGATTTGCTCCCTACATAACATCACCTACTCGTCTATTAGCATGCCTCGTTCACATATTTGTTAGACAAAAATTTAAAATAAACACACTGAACTTGAATTCCATCAGATTAGATACTGATGTGACTGATCATCTGCCAGTTATGATTAATATAAGCAGAAACAATCAAAATTACCAAAACAACAAACCAAACCCAAATGAATACATAAGTTATAATAAATTAAAACGAGAAATCTCAGAAACAATTTGGCAAGAAGTAATTCAATGTAATTGTGTTCACTTAGCTTCAGAACATTTTATAAAAAGATTCGAGGAAATCATAAAATCATGTAAAATAAGACACATGATAAAAAATGGCAAACACAAGAAAATTAAAGATTGGATTTCGGAAGGTCTATTCACTTCTCTTAAGTACAGAGACAAACTTAAGAAACGACTATTGAAAAATCATACTCCGGAATTGGCAACAGAATACAAACATTATCGTAACTATGTCAATAAATTAATTAAAACCCAAAACTTTGGATATTATAAACAGAAAATAGATGACAATTAAACAAATATTAAAAAATTGTATAAAATAATGGCAGATGCTACAAATGATTTCAGTAATAATACTGAAATGGCTAATTACTGCAATAATAACTTCATCAATATAGGCAGTGAGATGGAGAAAAAAATTGATAATGCACAAAACCCCTATCACATAAGTACCTACTCGAATTCATGAAATTATCAAGTTTACCCACCATCGCATTGCAAAACCATTAACTCACATTATCAATCTTATTCTTACTTCTGGGCTAATTCCATCATACTTCATACAATCCATAGTAACCCCAATACATAAGTCCGGACAAAAGAACAACATTGAAAATTATCGTCCAATAAGCCCAATAAATAACTTCGCCAAAATATTTGAAAAATGCCTAAAAACCAGGTTAACCAACTTTTTGAACTCTAATAACTTATTATCTAAAAATCAATTTGGTTTCTCAGAAGGAAAATGTACAACAGATGCAATATATAGTATCACATCAGAAGTAACACATAATCTCAATAACAACAGAAAAGCAATAGTAGTTTTTATTGACCTGGCGAAGGCATTCGATACAGTACCACATGAAAAACTTACAGATGTATCAAACCACTTTGGAGTCAGGGGTACTGTATTGGAAATTTTCAATAATTACCTATCAAACAGAGATCAATATGTAAGAATTAATGAAAGCATCAGTTTTCCCCAAAAAATTAACATAGGAGTTCCACAAGGTACAATCCTGGGACCAATTCTTTTCATAACATATATAAACTCTCTACTCAACATGAATATCTAAGGAAAAAAAATATCCTATGCAGATGACACAGCTGTCATATTCTCTGGAGAAAACTGGGAAGAAGTCAAAAATCAAGTAAAAGAAGGTATGAAAGCGATGAAGAACTGGCTCCAAAGCTTCAAACTATCATTGAACGTAACTAAAACAAATTACATAGCTTTCTCATTAACACATGCTAACAGACCTACATATAATAAAATACCAGTAAAAGAAAACACAAATTTTGAAATATCATCAGTATCAAAAACAAAGTATATAGGTGTGATAATTGATCAAAACCTTAAATGGACAAACCACATAAGGTATCTAACCACTAAAATTCGAAGATTGATTAGGAAATTCTACATTTTACGAGAGTTTTTGAGCACTTAATTGTTAATAACTGTTTATAAAACATTGGTAGAGTCACTTATTAGGTATGGCATAATAGTGTGGGGAGGAACATACAAAACCAACACGAAACCATTACAGGTTATACAAAAAACATCTTGAAAATAATTTTCAACAGAAACAGATTGTATCCCACCAGTCTATCATACAATGAGAGTATCTGTGATATGAGTTGTCTTTATATCAATTTGTCATGTCCTTTTTTTCATAAATCACAAAAATTACAGAAATTCATAGATCATCAGTATGGCACCAGATCGAACACCAAAGAACCATTAAAAATTCCTCGAAGCAATACAACACTCAACCTGAAATTTATCGACTACTTAGCTACTAAATTTCATAATATGTTGCCAATAGCCATTAGAAACATTAATAAATTGAACATATTCAAGAAACAATGTAAAACATACATTGTAGCCAACCTTGAAACATTCAGGAATATCTAATAATACCTCTCAAGCAGTGAAAAATCTTTCAATATTCAATTTATATTAGGTATAATTTTGACAAATATTATAGTCACATAGTTGGTTCTGTTGAGTTTAGTTGAACTATGTTCCTGATTGCATCTCATATATTCTCAATATACAATCTTAGGGAACATACTACATATATAATAGATTGTATATTGTGTACTCGATTGGGTATTTGTATATTGCATATTTTGTGAAATTTGTATATTTGTATATTGCAATCATTGTAATTAATTGATTGTAATTGATTGTGAAAATATTTGTAAATGAATGTACTAAATAACTATTCCATCAGAACAGAACATGATCGTATCGTCATATACAGGATTTTTTTTCCACTTCCGATGATACTCTACAACAAATAGCTCAGAGCATGATGAATAATTAGGAATGGGTAAGGGAAATTTTTATAACAACTGCAAATTATAAGTGAGTTGTTTAGGAGGAGCCTTGATGTTCGAAGTGATTGTCAGTGTTACCACCACCAGATTGGGCGCCAGAAATAATCTTTAGAGTTGAAGGACTTCAAGAATTATTTCAAATTCATGTGTTGCAAATATGGGAAGGCAATACACAAATGTTCAACGAGAAGAGTAACAATTTGATCAGTAGATAAGTTCAGTACAATCGATTGGTTTTGACTAAGATTTTCCTAGAAGTTAGAAAGGTGGATAATAATGAAAATTCAATGGTCAATCATTGAATTTGAACAATTCAAAATAAAATTACCTAGACAATAATCAAAAGAGAAGATAGCGGAAGGTTTGAATGGGATTGATTGACTGCTGCTTAGCTTGACACGTTGAAACTTCTGCTAGTTAGGTGGTCAGAGAATACCTTGTATTTCCACACGAAGTTTAGACTGGATGACTCGAAAGTAGGCTTCCAATGCTCAGATATATCAATCTGATCCAATATCCCACTGGTTCAGTGATCTAACTGGAACCGCTGGTCAGGCTCTAGGACTGGCTTACAAACTACCTTTGAAGTAAGACAGTAGTTTTCTTTTCCCAACTGTGTCTTAGCTTCACACAGGTTGTTTGTCGTCAATTGTTTTCGTGACTCAAATGATGTTGTGTCATGAAATAGAGGGTAGTAATATTAGCTGAGGTTCAGAGAAAAGAATAACAAAATCCAGAGGATAATCATAACCTTACTATTGAAAATTCAATGGATCCAATATTTATTCAATTTCTATATGAAATGATTATATAACTATATAATGATATATTGAAGAGAAGACATTTATAGAATCGATTCTATGAATTTAATACCCAATTGAAAACCAAAATAAGAGATTGGCTAGTTCCAAAACAATTGAATCATTGCAATGAATACTGTGTGGCAAAAAAAATTGTACTTTGTTTGTTATTTGAAGGCAATAGCTGATTGAAATGATTAAATCTGACCATGGACTGAAATGGCATGAATCATATTTGTTACTCAAGAATGGCTCAAATTAAATTTCTACAGGAATAGCAAACATTGTCTCAAGGTAATTATAAAGAATATTTCGACTAAGTATGTACGTTACAGGAATAGCAAAAAAAATTTCTTAGGATAATTTTAAAAAATACTTCACATCAGTGAGAAGATTTTATTCCACATAATATTTGAAGTCTGAATTCAAGAAGGAAGAGAACTTCTAAAAGTGAGGAAATTGTCTCTCGATTACTGGGAGATTATATCACACTAATTATTAGATAGATAAAAATCAATTATTGTGTTATGCCTTTAAATCTCAGGGGGGTGAGTAGTGAGAAAAATGGAATAGAATTTTATTTACCCCTGAGTTTGGTTGATGAATTACCTAAGATTTATTAGGTGTTTTAAATCTTAAATGTATTGACAACAGAAAAAGTGTTTTTAGTGCCCAGTTTGATACCGTAGAAACTAGACACTGGTAGTTCAGCGGGACAAATGGGTGGGTACGTTAGGCTTAGTAAAATACTAAGTTTGATAGGGATGAATATGCTTTTAATCACAAGTAAATTCTGAAATGACAAATAATGTGCTCCAAATGATACTATAGTTGGCTCAAGACTTCCAAAGTAACTGAGTATCAATAGTAATATTACCTGAACAGTGTACAATTATTGCAACAACAAGAAATATAAATTGACTGACTGAAATCAACTCTTCAGATCAGTGTAAAATAATACAATCACTGCTCAAAATCAACTCTCTGAGACAGTATGATAATATATAGCTTATTAATCAACAAAATAACTCAGTAAATCAGTATCAATGAGACAAAAGAAATAATAAGGCCTATTTTACCGCAGTGCACTTTTGGTTTACAGGGGTATATTTTGTAGCTATACTGAGTGTCTATTAAATCAATGTCATGTTGCAATTATATTATGTTGAATGAAATTTAAAACTGATGAATTATGGTTGGTGGTAGTTCATCCCAAGTAAAATACTATCCCTGGTGGTGCATGGAACGAACTCACCAAATTATGAGCAGGTCCTGATGTGTATCATCTGGCTCTGATGTACAGGGGGATCAGGTACGTGAAGTCAGGCAGCGTCAGTTGGTGTCTCCTGTATGTCGCCTTTCAGCCACAAATAAAAAGGCTCCTAGAGCAGGCGAAAACAGAGCTACAGCAGCGGCGCAGACTCCAGTACAGCAACCCCAGGGAGCTGAAGGGGGCCAAATCTCGAATGCAACGAACGGGAGAGAAGGCTTTAGCCCGATAAAAGGAACCCTAGATGGAATGACGACAATCGTGCGTTATTTTACCAACACAAGGAATGACAAGAAAATAGCAGCTGATGATTAAAAGAATATATAGTACCTTGGATGTTGTGTGGGTTCCAGAAGTGGTGATGTAGGTCGGCTCGGCCACGTGGATTTCAGCCACGAAGAATCCCTCTATAGAGGCAACAGGAATCCCATCATCCCAGCGATGATAATGGATATCCCAAATTTGAGATCTTTTCCTAATTAATCCCAACACTAAGTAATGGAAAATCGAATGTTAGACAAATTCGAAATTATTCAAGAAACAGATCTCCCGGCTTACTTTTTGTGACCAGGCTGGTAGACTGCTGCAGACAAAATGGTGCCTATGAAGATCGAAGGGGCTGTCCTTGCCACATCTCACCGGAAGATCACCCTTTTTTGTGTATCTTCCCCTATACTCCCACACACATCAATCACCGGACGATATAAAATTATAGGCGGGAGATATACCCGCGAACACCCTGTACATGGCATTTCTACCTCACCATGGTAGTGAAAACTATGTCGATAATATCAAGAGAGGTGTCGAGACCATCAGAAAAGAAGGAATATCATTGAATCACCATTTATTTCAAGTCAGAATATATTATTGCCAGTTATTATTGTTTGGATTTGAAACTTCAAATATTCAAACGCGGTCATGCGCAACTGAGGATCATTGTAGACCTGAATAGTGGGGCGAAATACGTCATCATCTTCTTCCCGTGCGATGACCCTTTATCACCATGTAACATAACCCATAACGCCCATACTTACAAGGAATTAGTGCCAAATCAACAAACAGGTACATAATGGCGAAGATACAGAGTGCCAAATCATCATAACGAGATATGGTGCTGATTGTGAGCCGTTAGAGCCCGTATTCGTGATGATAGCAAGGGAACTATGGGTCAATGTTCCATGATGACAATGTTGAAAATTCGAGAAGATGCATGCAGAGGTTCGCAAATAGTGGTCATCCGTCATTAGTGTCATTACCGTCAATAGAGACTAAACGTCATCAAGCTGACAGTGACATTTTCAATAATTACAATAATTACATAACAATGATATTTATTTGGAAATATAACGGCAACAATAATTACAAGAATGATACTCGAAATTCAAGATGAAATTTGGCGAAATACCTGTGGACTGAATCAGTCATGTGTGACAATTCCAGGAACCAACTACCTACCTACCAAAATTTGTAAACAAAACATTCTGACCAAGAGGTATGCAATAACGATAACTAGTAGGCTAAAAATCACAATATAATTCCTTATTTACAGCAAAAATTGAGTTAGAATCAATAACAACGAACAGAGAAATACCAATCGATAGCCAGCAGTAAACATCACAGATGAATTCAATTATGAACCAATGAAAAAGAGAGTGAAAAGTAGGTAAACAATAATGCATAGCTCTGTTTTCTGCAGTATTTTCGTAACGTCATGAACGAAGTGTAACATTCCCCCTCTACCCCGAAGAGATTTACCTGTAAATCTCAAATAAAACGAAAATACTGTCTGCTATGATATGGGTTCATATTGAATTCAGGAATGACCGTCCTCATCATCAGATGGCTGATCAGGTGGATGAGACTTGATGTCCTGAACGTGCCAAGTGCCTTTCGACTTGTTAGAGCTGTCTTCAAGTTCATAGGTGACTGGAGAAAGCTTCCTTTTGATCACAAAAGGTCCATTGAAGTTTGGTGCAAACTTTGCTGTGAAGTGGTTCGTGGCATCCGACAGTGCGTGATTTTTCACATAAACTGATTCACCAACTGCAAAACTAACGGGCCTACGCCTGAGATTGTATCGAACTTTAGACTTTGAGTGTGCAGTGTCCAGACGTTTTCGGACATCATCATAGATATTTTTAAATTCCTCCACAGCTCTTCTTGAGGTAGGCACGCTATCTGCTTCAACCAGAGGATGATCATAATCATTGCCACTAGACTTATGCTCACGTCCAAAATTGATAAAGAAAGGTGTTAACCTAGTAGCCTCATGAACGGAAGTTCTGATAGCACAGCCAACCTTTGGTAATAACTCAGCCCATGTTCTGTGATTTTCCTCCACATAGCATGACAGCATAGACTTTAAAACTCGATTCACCCTCTCAACTGGATTCGCTTGTGGATGGTACAATGGTGTAAATCTGATGTGGACATGATAATCCTGACACAACTTTTTGAAGAGATTAGATTGAAATTGTACCCCATTATCACAAATCAGATTTTGTGGACAACTAAATATCAAAAAGATATGTTCCTCAGTTATTCTAGTCACTGCTGCAGCTGTAGCCAATCTCAGAGGGAAAAATAAGGAAAATTTACTAAAAGTATCAGTAACCACATAGATGAACTTGTAACCTTCTTTTGTGCGAGGCAACGGTCCAACAAAATCTACAGAGATCATTTGCCAAGGAACAGTTGACTCTGGGTGTTTTCCAAGCAAACCAGCTGGACGTTTCAATTCTGGCTTATGACGTATACAAGTCTGGCACCTCTTTACATAAGCAGCAACATCCGCTCGCATTTTAGGCCAAAAGTACCGTTGTTCCAACCTCTTATATGTTTTAAAAACGCCAGCATGACAAGCTACCAAGTTGTCATGGTTGTCACTGATAATTTTTTTCCGGCCTTCCTTTGGTATCACCTCCTTCCAATAATCCGCCGTGTCTCTCAGACCAGGATACGAACAGGAAACATATTTATATAGTTTTCCATTGATAAAACGCCATTGTGGATAGTTTAATGGGCTATCTGAAACATGCCGAACCATTCGGAGATACCAGGGATCTGAAGATGGACTAGTAACATCAGAGACGTTGACAACACTGATTTCTGGTACAGCTCGCGACAATGCATCAGCTACCACGTTATCACGACCTTTACGATGGTAAATCTTGAAATTAAACTGTTGAAGGCGCAACAACCAACGTGCTATTCGACCCTTAGGTTCTCGTAGATTATGGAGCCATACTAAACTGTGATGATCAGTGATGACCGAGAATTCGTACCCCTCAAGATATGGTCGCAACTTCTCCACCGAAAACAGTACAGCCAGACATTCTCGCTCTACAGTTTTTTTTTTTTTATCGCTTGGAGCGCACGAGAGGGAATCCCTATAATGTTCAAAGAACATCGTGCGTTCCTAGGGAGGATAGGGATAGGAGGTAGGTATTGGAATTCTTTTTGAACTTCTGGAGATTATATGTTGTTGGGAACACTTCCACAGTGCTGTAATTCCGTTCCTGGCGAGTTAGTGATCGACTGACATAGCATATAACATGCTCTCCATCGTCAAAATTTTGCGACAGAACACCGCCTATACCGTATGCAGATGCATCAGTCTGGACTTGAAAAGGTCGACTAAAATCAGGACAGGTTAGTACCGGAGCTGAAGCCAATGCGTTTTTGATGCCTTGGAACGAAATTTGACAGTCATCTGACCAACACCACTTCTTTTTCTTAGAAAGAAGCGCAGTCATGGGAGCAACTAAGGTGGAAAAATTTGGTATGAATCTCCTATACCACGATGCAACACCCAGTACTCGACGAACCTCAGTGACATTTTTAGGGGGTGGGATGTTCAAAATTGACGAGACTTTTTCAGGATCGACATGGAGACCTTGACTATCTACAACATAACCTAAGTAACGTAGCTCAGGGCGACAAAAGAAACATTTCGATTCTGCGACAGTTAGTCCGGCCTTTTTGAAACGCTCAAATACCTCCTTCAGAGTTTTCAAGTGGTCTTCAAATGAAGATGAAACAATTATCACATCATCTAAATAATAAAAAACATTTGGTTCTAATTCTGGACCCAAAACTTTGTCAATTAGACGTTCAAATGTGGCTGGCGCATTACAAAGACCGAATGGCATTCTTTTAAAATGATAAAGTCCGCGACCTGGTATAGTGAAAGCTGTATAGTCCCTAGACTCGGGTGCAATCAATACTTGCCAGTAGGCAGATTTAATGTCCACAGAACTTAAATATTTTGCGCCTCGTAACTTGTCTAAAATTGAGGAAATGAAGGGGAGTGGGTACGCGTCTTTCTTGGTAACTCTATTAAGTTGGCGATAGTCAACACAGAATCGATATTCGCCTCCTTTCTTTGGCACTAACAAAACAGGACTTGACCAAGCTGAAGAAGAAGGTTCTATAACATCCAAATCCAACATCTCTTTAACTGCTTTATCAATATGTTCTTGCATTATTGGAGATACTCTATATGCCCTTCGCTTAATCGGCTCTGAATCTGTTATGATTTTATGTTGAATCAAAGAAGTACAACCCAATTTATCTCCTTGTTGTTCAAAGTAGGATTTAACTAGTTGATCCAATCGTGATTGCTCTTCATCACTCAAAACTTCCTTTGGAATTACTTTAGTGACAGAACTGATGGTATTGATGCACGAGGAAGGATTCGAAAATGACCAGCAGCCACGCTTCAAATCAGGAATTAAGTTCATTGCCAACCAAAAGTCAACACCCAGTATGATGGAGTGATTTAGCTCAGGAACAACCAAAATATCTAAAATCTTAACTTTATGTTCTAATTTTATCGGTACAGAAATGGAGCCTAATACAACGCAATTCTGATCATTGGCAACAACGCAAGAAGTGATATTTGACTTATTTAAATTGAGACCCAAACCTTTTAACACATCCCATCCAATTTTTCCCATAACTGTATTATTTGCCCCACTATCTAACAAAGCTTTGAATTCAATCTCAAAAATTTCAACTGATAAATATGGTCGATTATCACCTTCACAGTGTGACAAAATATACGAGAGTACTGGCAAAATTGTTTGAGAATCCCTATTTTGAAATGAGTCGACTACTAATTTATCAGAGCACATCACACGACTCCTTAACGGCTCTGTTGCCCGTTTCCCGAACAGTTAGGACAAATTTTTACTGTGACTTCAGGCCTACCGCATTTAAAGCAATGTAACTTTTTGGGTTGTGTACACCTATTCCTAATATGTCCTGACTGACCGCAGTTCCAACAGGTTGGACCTGAAGAGGGTCTAGTAGTGAGCGGAGTAGACTGAGTCGGGTTAGGCCCAAAATTCATAGGAGCAGCTTGAATGAAACTGTTTGAGTAATTCATCAAATCTGAACTATGTGGAAACAAATTATTGGTTACATCAGCAGAAAAAGTAGGATTACTGGCATTACCGTCAACATCCCTGTGATTATTAGTAAATTTATTATGTTGTTGTCCGTAATCTGGAAAAGTAGGCTGTAAAGGTGCAGCATTAATGGCTAAAGGCGAAACTGAATTTAATTCCAAAGTATTAGGTGCATTAGGAAGTGAAAAAGAATTTGATGTATAGTGCTGACTATTTTGGGTCTGTGGGGAATCAAAGTAGTTAGGATTTATCGAGGAGTCAACCGCTGCTACACGAGAATTAGGGGGTCGCTGATACTCCAGTCCAGGTTCGACTGAGTACCTAGGACTCACTAAAGGTGCTCTATAATCTCGAGCGCTCTGATTGGCCTCTTCGATTTCCCTACCTATTGAGATTAATGTTGTTAAAGTATAGATACCTTTTCCCGCAAAAGCCATTCGTAAATATGGTAGCATTTTTCCTCTAATGAAAGCAACCCTATACTCTTCATTCGGTTTAGAATTCAGTTTATCGAATAGGTTTTCCATATATGAAATATAAATAATCACACTTTCATTCGGACCTTGTGTCCTTCTCTTAAGAGTATCCCAAATTTTCTCTTCGTAATTTCGAGGTAAAAAGCTATTTCGCAATGCCAAAACAAAATCATCATATGTTCTGATGGTACTGCGCGCAAAACGGAACCAAATAGATACGTCTCCTTCTAATAATTCTGGAATTGAATCAAAAAGTTGATTTTTGGAAATACCTCTAGAAACTCGCATGTCCTCTAGTTTTTCTAAAAAGTCAGTGACACTACTAGTACCATTAAACTTTAGTCTCCAACGACTCACATCCACGAATCGCTGAGGAGGTACACCAGACTCGAAACTAACACGAGAAATATTCCTGCTATCATTCGTAGTATGAAAATTGACCGGTGAAAAGGGATCTACTTGAGTCGTGCCTATGGTAGCGCAACGACTACTAGGGAGGTTTAATCCAATATCATTAACATTTTGTGCTGGACGTACGGAAGTTACATTCATGTCACGCATCATTTCTGAAATTTTGTTCGTTAAAATTGAAGCATCAATGTCCTTTTCCATATCTTGATCCAAGGTTGATTTAGGCTGGGAAGATTGTGCCGCCGGAATATTGAAATTTACATGATTACCATTAGCATTAGGTGCCTTTTCACTATAACTATTGACATGTTCCTCTGCTTCGTCAAATGAAATCAGATCATCTACAAAAGAATGGCTGGTGGAACTGGCATTTGGAGGAGTATTATTATTTGTGGGAACAGTATTACTGGCTGAAGTAGTATTAGATGATTTTCTCCTAGCAGCCCTATATGCACAATCTAATGCAAGTTTCAAATTATTGGCTACGGTGGTCAATTTCAATCTTTCTATCTCATCTTCCGGTATTCTAGCTGGAAGCCTATCAATACGTTTGGAGACATGAATGAGCCGCGATTGAATTTTTTTAAATTCATTTTCGAAATTGTCCTCATCAAATGTTTGAACATCTCCTAATAATTCAGTTACTTTATTATTACAAATCAATAGCTCATTTTTAGGATCAAACTGCATGGTGGATGTTTGTAATGAACCTTCCTGTTCAGCCTGTAACGCCGCTCTTAATAGCACCCTTTTTTCCTGAACTGTTCCATTCCCTAGGCATGCACCGCGAAGCAAAAGTTCATAAGTTAGCTCATCGCTACGTAGTCTATTGATCTCCATGATAATCTTAAAATTTCTCGGTACCCCAAAAATTAGTTATAAATTCAAGTCCACGCCTGGCTCACTATAGAACAACACGATTGAAATTTCTCAGTCTCAAATCTCGGCAATAATAAATTCGAAGTCAAAATAGGCTGGTAATAAGTATGAAATAATCGAAAATGATCGATAAGCAAAAAAAAATAGTTAATAATCTCAATCAAAAATTCAAAAAAAAAAAAATTTCAAGATCAAATGTCAAATTCAATTTGAAATCTCAGAAAAATATAGGGAAATCAACTATCAGGGAAAATGTAAATATTTGCACATGCAAACGACAGTTTGCATACCCCTCCCTTCCCAGAGAAGAAAAAAAAACGAACAAGGAAACAATCCCTAAAATTTGACAACACCTAGACGGATACACCCAGCACGCTGACCACCCTGTACAACAACAAACACGACCTGAGAATTTTATGTTCACCAGAGTAAACCTCTAGTAAATAAGAAAAATATATATATATTATCAATTGTTTGATCTATTACTGTGAACCACCTGTATATTGATATCCAATGATCAATGATAACAAATGTGAGTGTAATGGATTTTTGGAATGACCCTGTATAAATTAATTCACTGTTGTAAAATATACAATCTAATAAAATTGACAAATGTTATCTTCAAATACTGTATAACTGACTATATTATTTTATGACCTAACCCTGTACATTTCAGTTTTCAAAATTCAAAAAAAAGGAAAAAAAATCCTTTCACTAACTTTTTGATTACATTAAATCACCGTGTACAAAGGAACTAGTGAGTGGGCATTGGATACTATAACAACCAAAATTTAAGAATAATTAGCTGATGTTGGTATATTCCTTGTTTTTTTTTTCAAATAGAAATTTAAGTTGTGAAGAAGAAATGTACCTGAAAATTGAATACCCTGTACAATTAAAAATTGACGATAGGTTGTTCTCAACAGTCTATACAGAATACACAGGTCATTAGAAAAATTGTCTGAATTGTAATCTTCTATCAATCTCTCCTGATCATCAACTCCAAAAATAAATGGTAATTTTGTCCAAACACCCTGTCGATTCAATGTTCCCGAAAAAAAAAGAGCGATTCACAGTATAAAATAGATTCAAAAATATACAGGATTATGTGAAATTTAAGCCAAATTGGGAAGTATAAATTTTCAAAAAAATAAAATAAAAATTCACTACCACCAATTATTACTTCATAAGTCCAACATATTCACCCTATTGTGCCACTGATAAACGTTGGGCGCCACTGTTATGCCTTTAAATCTCAGGGGGGTGAGTAGTGAGAAAAATGGAATAGAATTTTATTTACCCCTGAGTTTGGTTGATGAATTACCTAAGATTTATTAGGTGTTTTAAATCTTAAATGTATTGACAACAGAAAAAGTGTTTTTAGTGCCCAGTTTGATACCGTAGAAACTAGACACTGGTTGTTCAGCGGGACAAATGGGTGGGTACGTTAGGCTTAGTAAAATACTAAGTTTGATAGGGATGAATATGCTTTTAATCACAAGTAAATTCTGAAATGACAAATAATGTGCTCCAAATGATACTATAGTTGGCTCAAGACTTCCAAAGTAACTGAGTATCAATAGTAATATTACCTGAACAGTGTACAATTATTGCAACAACAAGAAATATAAATTGACTGACTGAAATCAACTCTTCAGATCAGTGTGAAATAATACAATCACTGCTCAAAATCAACTCTCTGAGACAGTATGATAATATATAGCTTATTAATCAACAAAATAACTCAGTAAATCAGTATCAATGAGACAAAAGAAATAATAAGGCCTATTTTACCGCAGTGCACTTTTGGTTTACAGGGGTATATTTTGTAGCTATACTGAGTGTCTATTAAATCAATGTCATGTTGCAATTATATTATGTTGAATGAAATTTAAAACTGATGAATTATGGTTGGTGGTAGTTTATCCCAAGTAAAATACTATCCCTGGTGGTGCATGGAACGAACTCACCAAATTATGAGCAGGTCCTGATGTGTATTATCTGGCTCTGATGTACAGGGGGATCAGGTACGTGAAGTCAGGCAGCGTCAGGTGGTGTCTCCTGTATGTCGCCTTTCAGCCACAAATAAAAAGGCTCCTAGAGCAGGCGAAAACAGAGCTACAGCAGCGGCGCAGACTCCAGTACAGCAGTCCCAGGGAGCTGAAGGGGGCCAAATCTCGAATGCAACGAACGGGAGAGAAGGCTTTAGCCCGATAAAAGGAACCCTAGATGGAATGACGACAATCGTGCGTTATTTTACCAACACAAGGAATGACAAGAAAATAGCAGCTGATGATTAAAAGAATATATAGTACCTTGGATGTTGTGTGGGTTCCAGAAGTGGTGATGTAGGTCGGCTCGGCCACGTGGATTTCAGCCACGAAGAATCCCTCTATAGAGGCAACAGGAATCCCATCATCCCAGCGATGATAATGGATATCCCAAATTTGAGATCTTTTCCTAATTAATCCCAACACTAAGTAATGGAAAATCGAATGTTAGACAAATTCGAAATTATTCAAGAAACAGATCTCCCTGCTTACTTTTTGTGACCAGGCTGGTAGACTGCTGCAGACAAAATGGTGCCTATGAAGATCGAAGGGGCTGTCCTTGCCACATCTCACCGGAAGATCACCCTTTTTTGTGTATCTTCCCCTATACTCCCACACACATCAATCACCGGACGATATAAAATTATAGGCGGAAGATATCCCCGCGAACACCCTGTACATGGCATTTCTACCTCACCATGGTAGTGAAAACTATGTCGATAATATCAAGAGAGGTGTCGAGACCATCAGAAAAGAAGGAATATCATTGAATCACCATTTATTTCAAGTCAGAATATATTATTGCCAGTTATTATTGTTTGAATTTGAAACTTCAAATATTCAAACGCGGTCATGCGCAACTGAGGATCATTGTAGACCTGAATAGTGGGGCGAAATACGTCATCATCTTCTTCCCGTGCGATGACCCTTTATCACCATGTAACATAACCCATAACGCCCATACTTACAAGGAATTAGTGCCAAATCAACAAACAGGTACATAATGGCGAAGATACAGAGTGCCAAATCATCATAACGAGATATGGTGCTGATTGTGAGCCGTTAGAGCCCGTATTCGTGATGATAGCAAGGGAACTATGGGTCAATGTTCCATGATGACAATGTTGAAAATTCGAGAAGATGCATGCAGAGGTTCGCAAATAGTGGTCATCCGTCATTAGTGTCATTACCGTCAATAGAGACTAAACGTCATCAAGCTGACAGTGACATTTTCAATAATTACAATAATTACATAACAATGATATTTATTTGGAAATATAACGGCAACAATAATTACAAGAATGATACTCGAAATTCAAGATGAAATTTGGCGAAATACCTGTGGACTGAATCAGTCATGTGTGACAATTCCAGGAACCAACTACCTACCTACCAAAATTTGTAAACAAAACATTCTGACCAAGAGGTATGCAATAACGATAACTAGTAGGCTAAAAATCACAATATAATTCCTTATTTACAGCAAAAATTGAGTTAGAATCAATAACAACGAACAGAGAAATACCAATCGATAGCCAGCAGTAAACATCACAGATGAATTCAATTATAAACCAATGAAAAAGAGAGTGAAAAGTAGGTAAACAATAATGCATAGCTCTGTTTTCTGCAGTATTTTCGTAACGTCATGAACGAAGTGTAACAATTGATTAACATTGATTACCAGGAGATTATATCAAACCAATGATTGATGAAATGGAATTACTGAGAGATTAGATACAAACCGTTATTGATGAAATTGAGTTACTGGGTGAGATCATATCAAACCAATCATTGATAAAAACTGAATTACTGTGGGAGATCACATCACAATAATTTTTCAACCACGAAATAGCCACAATGCTCACAGTGGAATGAAATGTTGAATAAATGCAAAATGCTCAAAGTCATTTCCACGCAGTGCTCATAAAATGAACAACAATGGTAGATTTCGGGAGAAAAACAACTACTTCCCTGGCTAATGCCACGCAGGATATTGAATTACATCCTCCTGAAATCTATGCATCGACTCGTATAAACGAATACTGATAATAGTGATTATTTCCTGAATGCCTATTGATTTCGATTAAGTCAGGCCGCTAGACAACCACAGACCGGTTTCGAGCTCTTTGACTCTCATCAGTGCAGGGTAGTCTACAGCCAGCAGTCCTAAGACCGCCGACTCAGCGAAGCCTAGCCAAACAAAAATCAAGTTGGCATTATATCCACCCCGAGGCGTCTTTCATCGACAAAATGAAAGTAACGCCATCTGAGTAGAACCGAGGAAAGAATCACTCCAAAACTGGAATTTCCATACGGGAGTGGCTGGTAGCACGACTGGCGCAATTTCAACTACGAAATAGCCACAATGCTCACATTGGAATGAAATGTTAAATAAATAACTTTTTTCTACAAACGTCAAAAAATGACAAGGTTCGCGCATTGATAACAAATTGCGAAGTGACACTTTTTTCAGTTTCCTACGTTACAATGATATCTTGCACAAAACAATGCGCGAAGTAAAACAGTGCGCGAAGTACCTACTTCGCCCACTGTTATGTAAAATATATGAGATATTTATATTTCAACTTAATGGTCCACAATCGAGCAAACATCCACGAAATCATTTATTACTGAATGTTCAATAAATAACTTCGTTTTATCTCTTGGAGCGCACGAAAGAAAATTCCTATTATGTTCGTGGAACTTCGTGCGTACCTAGGGAGGATAGAGGGAGGCCATTAGAGCCTGTTCAACACTATTTTTTATATCAAGCTGAGCATATCTCCACTTTAGAACAATATTTTTCTAGGTTTGTAGAAAAAATGTTGTTTGCAACTCGAGCGCGAAATACTTTGGTCATCTCGACTATTTTTTCAACTCGGCTACACCTCGTTAAAAAAATCAGATCTCGATCACCAAAGTAGCATTTCGCGCTCTAGATACAAAAATGACTAATCAAACTATTAAACTAAACTAAATAGATGAGTGGAAACTAAACACACATAAAGACGGCTTGCCCTCATTCAAGGCATCGGTAACTTTTGATGTCAACGACAGAACAGCATCTTGGGTGGAAATGTTCTTCCCAAATCCGAATTGACTGTCTGAAATCAGTTTATATTTGTTTATGAATGAAACAAGCCTAATGCGTAACAAGTGATATCGGACGATAGTTTGTGATTATTGATGTATCTCCTTTTTTCAGCAGTGGTGTTATGATTGCTTTCTTGAATTCAGTAGGGTACATGCCATTTTCCACTCATCTGTTGAGTATATGAGTTAAAAGGTTCTGTTATGTAATGTGATATAAGTTTTATGTTCTCCGCTTTTGAAATATCACACCCCGTTGCCTTATTATTCTTGAGCTCAGAATCGTTCTTTTTATTTCGCTTGGAGTAATAGTTTCAAAAACGAATGATTTCAGGATAGGTAATCTTTTTATTTCAGATTTTATCTTGTTTCTTATTTTTATAGCAAGATTTCTGCCAGTTTCTGCGAATGCTGCATTAAATGTATTAGCAATTTGCGTTTTATCTGTTGATATTTCATCATTGAGAGGATTTTTTATTCTATCCATGATATGTTTGTATTTTTTAGTATTTGATATTTGTTTAGTAATGTCCCATAGGATTTTTGAATTACCCTGATTATCATCGATTCGTTTTTTATAAATGAATGAATTTTTGTGTTGCATAATCTGGAGTTGGGGCCGAGTATACATCATCCCAGCGAACATTGCTGACTATGTTATGTATTTTTTTGGCATCTATACATTCATTGAAAGAATTATTTCCTTTGATGTTTTTCTTTTCAGTGGATACGATCTGGAGTATAGTATTGTTATGATCTGTAATTGTTGTCTTCAGTATAATAGGAATAATATTTTCGTGCAAATCAGGATTTTTTGATTTGATGAATATGTGATCTAGACATGTTTTACTGACACCTTGCACCCTAGTTGATGCGTTTATCGTAGAGATGTACCCAAATTCATTCAAGGTATTCAGATATTCAGCAGTATCATTATCATCAGGATTCAACAAGTCAATATTGATATCACCCAAAAACAAAGGAACATCCGTGTTATCATGATGGTTTTCAAAATAGTTCAATAGGTTTGTATTGAATTTCCTTTTACTAGCGTTAGGTGATCTATATAAGGCTGTTATGAGAAAAGTATTATTTATGCCAATATTGAATTCGATTTGCAGCGCCTACAGCTCATCAGACAATTGTATAGATTCGAGTACTTTCATAGTGACAATAGGTCCATATTCCGTTTTCACAGAATTGAAATGAATTTTGCTGGTGGTGGAAAAAGAATAATTTGAACCTTGGTAAAAGAGAATATTAATATCACGGGACCTCATACTCTTCGTCTGAAGCCTCGGAATATAATCTTGTTCCCTGGGTGATAATGATATTCTTCACTACCTTGGTATATGAATATAAATATTCTCCTTACTTGACATCAGCTGCCTAGTAAATGGTCCTATATGCGGGAGGGGTATATAGGGGTTTTAGGAGTCCAATGAATCTGTGAGTTCAAGTAATGCTATATTTTTCAATATGACGCTCTCATCATATCAAATCAAACAGACACATACTAGATATCGAGGAAACAATTTCATGAATTACACAATGATGTCTTGTTACCTTCTTTCTTCTTTCATGACGAAACTTCTCAGTATCTACATCTGCGACATTTTTTGGATCATTCCTTCAGAATGAATTGTTCGTTGCGAGGTACTTCTGGAATATAATATTCTTCATCAGTCATCAGTGGCAATTAATGATAGCAAAACTCCTTCTCCATAGGAGTAGTATGAGAAACAAAATACTGTTGTATGAGTTTATAACTTGATCAATATAGTCTCATAACGTGAAAATAGATCTCTTCAACTATAATTTATTGCACAGACATTTTTGTAGTTGGGAACTTATATATTATTGAAACAGGTTTACATAACCAAAGATTAATTTTGATACAACAAACGAAGAAAACATGATAGTTTTGCTTCTGGAGAGGTAGAGCCACTCCAATTATTATGATAATCAGTTATATGAGGTTATGAGATACTTACCAATCACAATCATGCATTTAATGATGAAATTTCAAACACTAGATAGGTAGATTGAGACTTACCCAATATTATCATAATTGGAGAACCCATCTTCTATATCATCAATTGAGAATACTCTTGCCATCATAAATAACGACCAGGAAAAATTAGGAGCACAATATATCGAAAACAAACCAGAGAGAAACGAAACATACGCTGTCACTAGAGTCACATATAATGATAAACCAAATGAACAGATGATTGTTGATGTAGATGTTCCTAGAACATCCACCAGGGGAACGATTAGTAAACAGGATATTGGCAAGCAAAGGGCCACAACTCGTTAGTGTTCAACAAGGATATCATCGTATTTTCAACTGATGGTTACTCATCATAAGTAAGTCATCGGCCCATTACCAAAACCCCAGCATCGTCACTTTCCCAGACTTGCCTGCACTAGGCCGGACTTCTCCCAGTAGTTCAATGTTTGCTGGGAGGGTATTAGGTTACCCCTGAAACTTCTGCATTCGTGAAGAGATTTCTCTGAGTTTGGGTACAGTTATTTGAGCAACTCCTTTCTGGTTTGATTACATCAAAATCCAATATGGCCAATTTCCAGTTCTTCGGGAAATGTCAGTAACTCTGTTTTTATTTTCAGATAAAACACTTTGTATTTCTACATATCTAAATTCAACAGGTCAAAAAAGTACAATATTTATGTCGAATGTAATCATCTCGAAAAAATTTAAATCAGAATTATAGTTGTTTATGAATTCTATTAGTTTGTGTCGTAGAACGATAACTTTTGTTAGACGTAGTCCTTACTGCAACATCATTCCTAGTCACTTTCTAGATTTAGAAGTAGTTGAAAAAAGTATGAATTCTTGATATCGCCCTGTATCTCTTGAACGGCAACAGTTATGTTTTCTGATAAGGGTATCTTGAGCAGGACCTATTTTTGATTCAATCGGGCCCCACGGCCCAAGCAAAACTTCGGGCCTCCAATGTTCCTATTACTTCTCAATTACCATTTGTTCGCTTACCTACCTTCGGTATAAAGAAAAATGTTCGATAATAATTGAATTTTCAATTAATTGTCTCAGAAGTAGTTTTATTATATGTATAAAATTGTATAACACTTTTATTTGACAAAAACAAAATAAAAAACACTCGATCTATATTTTTTATCAGTAGTTACCGAGGTATGTAGGTACTCTCACCACACACACCACCATTGAATATTCTTATTCGTTGATCGATTTCATTTTTTTCTCGTTAGGAATTATCTATTTTTCGTGAAAATAATCATTAAAAAAAAGATATATAATCATGATTCTATCCAGATAGGTATTCCTAGAGCTCTTGAGCATTAAGTTCTAGTTTATCTGTACTTATTATACACAGGAAAATGTTTGTACAGAAAATCAATCATCAACCTGTACGTTTCAAAGAATTGGAATGATATCGACAATTAATAGCATCCATCAAAAGATATAGCTTGATACTTGTTTCCAAAATTCAATTATGCACTCATTTCCAAATAATTCATCTTGAAAAATGATAAATGATAATGATTTCTGGTACGAGCAACATATTCACTTATTGTGAATGATACCTACAGAACTACTGAAAAGGTGTTCTAGAGGGACATCTGAATTTAATCATGATATTCTAATAGTTTACGAAAATCATTCTTCGCTCGGAAAATAGATGACTCTTATCAAAAAACGCATCATATGTTAACAATCATCGTCAAAATTAAAACTTAGGTACCTGTTTCAGAACTATCGCAACATACTGATGGTGGCATCAACAAAAAGGTCGATTCAATTTTTATTGTTAAGAATTAACGACAGATTGAATTATTCAAACCATATATATTATATCAATATCATTGTTTGCGTTTCGAAAATCCCGAAAAATCAAAGGAAAATGAGAAAATCTTCAAATAGATCTCGTGGTTGGATTTTGTGGACTAGGCCGGCATTAGTAGGAATATTTGAAGTAGAAACTAATGGTAGCACTCATCACATAATTATATCGAGCAGAAACAGAAATTTACGTACTCTGTAGGTTCAGTGCTGCACTTCGTACGGCGGACTTCTCGAGCTAGCTCTGGACTGGACTGACGCCGAGTAATTGCACTTCATGCACCATGCAACTACAGGGTTTTACACTGTCAAACCATGCACCAATATCTAGAGTTCAGCTATGTAGCAATTGAGGCAAGAAGCTGAGCAAATTAGCAAAAAAGTTATTACACATTCACTGCGACAACATGCGTTTTGGAAGCACCAAAATTAAACGAATTGTACACTCCAAGCGATAGTGACCAACTGATTGACCGGCAGGGCTTAAAGGTCAACTAACTATACATAGGAGTTTCTGTTCTCTGCGTTTTCGCGATAACAATACTACCTGTACGTTTTTTCGCATATAGTATTTTATATACCAAAACCCAACATGCCGCCCCCTCAAAAGGCAAGGTAATTGACAATAATAACTTGCGTTTTGACTATTAATCTATATATGTACATACATACATATAATTCGAGGAAAAAAAGTATTCTTGAAGGACAAAAACATACACGATGTTATATTCCGAAAGTGAAATATAAAAGAAAATACCTATTCCGAAATAGGCAAGGGACACAACTTTACAAGTGGCCGTTTGAATGTCCCGGTAGTAGTTATAACTTCTGCAACACGTGGAACATGATCTTCACCATAAATTAATGACTTAATACGGCCTATGGGCCATTTTAAAGGAGAAATAAGATCACTCTTGATCAACACTAAAATTCCTACTTCCACAGGGGCAGAAGGGTCTAGCCACTTACTCCTCTGCTGAAGAGTATGCAAGTACTCCTTAGTATATCGTTTCCAGAAATCATGATGCAGTTTCTGCAATAACTGCCAACGAGATAAACGGTTGAATGGCGTGGAAGTAAAATCAGGAGTTGGGAGAGCAGCGAACGGTTCGAGCGTCAGAAAATGACCAGGAGTTAAAACCGACAGGTCATTTGGATCCGAACTCAGTGGGGTCAAAGGTCGTGAATTCACTATAGATTCTATCAAGATCAATATGGTATTCATTTCCTCATAAGTGAAAATTTGATTGCCGATAACGTGCGATAAATGGGTTTTCACGGATTTCACCCCAGCTTCCCACAGACCACCAAAATGTGGGGAAGAAGGTGGGTTGAAATGCCATGCGATAAATTCTTTGGACGCAGCTGATTCCATGAATTTAATAATTTGATTATGAGCACCTACAAAGTTTGTGCCACAATCACTATAAAGATGTTCACATTCACCTCGCCGAGATATGAATCTTTGTAGTGCTGCGAGAAAAATGTCAGCTGAAAGATCACTGGCTAACTCAATGTGCATCGCTTCAGTAGCGAAACAAACAAATATACAAAAATACGCTTTTGTAGTTCGAATACCGCGATGACGATTCATCGTTATAGGGATGGGTCCCGCGAAGTCAACTCCCGTATGGCAAAAGGCCTCAACTTTATAAATTCGTGCTGGGGGTAGATTACCCATAGAGAGCTGAAAAAGTTGAGGATTTTTTCGCCAACACGGAATACATTTTGACAAAATTGTCCGAATCGCTCTTTTCTGGGAAAGAATCCAGAATTGTTGAGCAAGTAAAAACTGAACCGCACGGGGCCCAGCATGCAAATATTTTTTGCGGTAAAAGGAAATTAATAAGTCGGTCAATTTCGACTTCCGAGGTAATAGCATGGGATGCTTGACATCATACGACGAGGATGCATATTTCAAACGTCCTCCCACTCGCAAAATATTGTTGTCGTCGACAAATGCGTTCAACTTGCGGAGAGGCTCAGAGACGATTTCTCCAATCAATTCAGTTTCGAAATTCAAAAATTGAGTGCGTTTAACTAACATAATTAATGATTGATGCATCTCCTCTGAGGTTAATACACTTGGCCGTTTTTTCAAAAGATTTTTGATACGTTCACAAAATCTCAATACATAAGCTGAGGTTCTTTGCAGGGACGAAAATGAAGAAAATTTGTCTAATAGTGTATCTAACACGTTAGTTGATAAAACATTTAAGACTATTGTACGCTCTTCTTCCAAGTTGGTACAGTCTAACGTGATAATTGAAGTTAGCCATGGATTGCTAACATCACGAAACAAGTCTGGACCAATAAACCACTGGTTATTAGCTATAAGCTCCGAAGGAAATATACCTCTGGATGCAACATCAGTAATCCGGTTGGCCACGAACGTTGGAAACCGATATGCACTAGAACGAACCCATGCTTATACAGTTTTCGAATCCGACCAAGCATAGATTTTCTCGAATTTCAGTGTACCGCGGTAGACTTTCAGAACATACGAAATTAATTTAGATACCAAAACCTCAGCACATAACTCCAAACGAGCATTACTAATGCGTTTCAAAGGAGCCACCTTTGATTTGACACAAACAAAGTGAATAGAAATGTATTTTTCAAATGAAATGGCTCGAATATACACGACAGCTGCGTAACCTTCCTCTGACGCGTCTCCAAATCCATGAATCTCCAACGACGAATATTCCGTCGGAATAATGTGACGGGGAATATAAAAAGTTTTCAACAAATGCAATTCCGAAAGGTATTGAGTCCATACTCTTAGAATATCTGGCGTGGGAGCTTGATCCCAATCGATTACTGAAATCCACAAGCGTTGGATCAAATGTTTAGTCAAAAACGTTATAGGGGTCAAAAAGCCGAGGGGGTCGAACACCCTAGAAAAGTCAGATAACAAATTGCGTTTGGTACAAGGTCGATCCATTGACTGTACCAAAAATGTGAATGAGTCCGTACCAGGTTTTTGTTGGAGACAATCGATTCCTGAAATCCACAAGCGTTGGATCAAATGTTTAGTCAAAAACGTTATAGGGGTCAAAAAGTCGAGGGGGTCGAACACCCTAGAAAGTTCAGATAACAAATTGCGTTTGGTACAAGGTCGATCCATTGACCGAAAATGTGAATGAGTCCGTACCAGGTTTCCGTTGGAGACCCAAAATTTTCAATGATGAACTATTCTCTGAATTGTCTTCAAATGTAAGGGTATTGACGCTCAAATATGATTCCGGTAAATCGGAGAGTAACGCAGGTTCATTACTACTCCATTTACGGAGCTGGAAACCACCCTTTTCAAATAGCGATATAAGTTCATGTTTAAGACGGTTGGCCCCTTCTAATGATGAATGACCACAAATTACGTCATCCACATAGGTGGACTCGCGAATAGCTTCCGAAGCTAACGGAAAATTCTGACCTTCGTCATCAGCTAATTGCATCAATGTACGCAACGCTAAAAATGGCGAAGATTTAATCCCATAAGTCAAGGTTTTGAGTCGAAAATCCTTTAGGTTTTCGTTTGGAGAAAACCTCCAAATTACGCGCTGGAAATCGCATTGTCCAGGAGTAAGTAATATCATCCGATACATTTGTTTCACGTCTGCACATATAACATACTTGAAACATCGGAATTTCAATGAAATTTCACAAATATCTTGTTGTAGTTTTGCGCCTGTCAGAAGATTATCATTTAGTGAACGAAAACTACCAGATTTCGCAGATGCATTGAACACTACTCTGAATTTTGTCGATGAACTGGACGGTTTCAATACTGGATGATGAGGAATATAATACGTTGATGGTGAATGAACATCAGAGACTACCTCCATATGATTTAATGTTAGGTACTCTTGCATGAATAGTTTATATTGCAAGTAAACCTCAGGTTGCATCAATAACCTTCTTTGTAAACTATAAAATCGATTTACGGCTGAAGACCTACTTCCCGGAAACACTGGCAACGTCGCATCATGAAACGGAAGATATACTACGTACCTACCAGTATCATCTCTAGAAACTGTATCTGTGAATAGCTTTTCGCATATAATATCTTCCTTAGAACAAGATTCGCACTCTGGAACCGCTTCAAGTTCCCAAAATGTCTTCAAAGTATTCTCTAATTTCAAATTATCTGATAAAGAACAAGAAAATGAAGTTATGGTGGGAGTCAGGGAGCAAGCCGTTTTTCCATCATGATGTACCCAAAAACGGTATTGAGAGCATCTGGTGCTCCACCAGTGCCAACAATGCGGCCATCCAGTCAAATCTGCGAAATCAAGTCCGCGCCTAAGAGCATATCAATTTTACCAGGGCCGTGAAATAAATCATCTGCTAATTTCAAATTATATATGTGTCGCCACCTGTCCAACGAAATGGGGGAAGGAGGTAAATTATCACAAATGTTAGTCACGATAACCGAATCAACATTAAATTCCGGACTGACTTGCAACCGGACGGATTGTCAAAGTGACACATCCGTGATTTGACATAGTTTGCATCGAATCCACTCCCCTTACTTCGATTAATGATTCAGTTTTGATTAGACCCAAACGATTGAAGGATTTCTGATGTATGAAGGAACACATACTTCCGGAATCTAGTAAACACCGAAGTTTCTGATACCCTCCATTACAATCAAAGACTTCTATAACAGTCGTGGATAATAAAACACTCGAATCACGTGAAAGAACTCCCGTTGTGACCTGGACAGACCGAACAGGTTGTGCTGTCGAGGTACTGGGAGATTCATCAGCAGCAGTGCAGTTTCCGTTATTAGATCTATTTGTATTCTGAGAAGTTGATCTGTCTATATTCTCAGATCCAGAGGTTAACTTTTCTCCAAAGTGAAGAAGGGAATTGTGCGTTTTTTGTCCACAATACGTACAGCTTGAAGAGGACTTACAAGATTTCACATTGTGCATATGACTTAAACAACTCAAGCATAAATGTAAAACCTTTGATAATTGATATCTTTCATGAGGCGTTTTCCTCAAGAAAACAGGAGAGGAATAAACGAAGTGATTTTCCTGACAAACTCTGCATTTTTGATTAACGTTCATTTTCATTAACAAAAAACGAAGTGGTTTTGCGAGTATTCGGATAACTAGTTTTAGGACTATTATCAAGTTTATTTTTATGATGCGAAGTAGGTGAAAAGGATAGAGTGTGTAACGCAATGCGATGCTTTTTCAAAAAATCTATCAGATTCTCATAGCTAGGAACCTCTGTGGATCCATGCTCATGCTCAAATCGAGTAACAGTAGATGCATCTGGTCTTTTGGGCATCATCATTACCAAAATAAAATCCCACTCCGCAACTGGAAACCCCAATTCCTTTAAAGCCGCCAAATTTTCGGAAAATGTATCCAACAATTTGCGAAGGGCCGAAGAATAATTGTCACTCGGAATTTTGGAACAATTTTCAATTTGAGTCCAATACGCTTGGGCTCTTAATCGCTTATTAGAATATCGTTTGACAAGAGTATCATAAGCGATTGGATAATTGGTGGCCGTCATAGGCAAAGTACAAACTAAAGCTAAAGGACCTTCCTGTAACGACGAGATCATATAATTGAACTTTTCAATAGGAGACAGTGCGTCATCATTGTGTAACAACGAATCATATAAATCTAAATAAGTATCGAAAACATTCAAATTGCCATCGAATTTAATCAACTCGATTTTTGGCAATCGCAAATTCGGAGCCGGTGCTGCGAAACTATGATTTGGGTTGAAACCCATACGCGAAGCGTCGGACAGATTCTCAAATAAATCGCCGAAGATAGTCTTAATATCATAATAGCGACTAAGAAACGATTTCCGAATGGTTTCCTCAGGAGTTATATCAGCCTCTGCATCTTGCATCAATATATTAAGAATAATCATATGCTGCTCTTGAAATTCTTCCCTGAGATTCTCAATTTCACTGAAGCGAACTTTGAATAAGCTATGCACTGATTTATCAGTTTCGGCTTTCATAGCAAGGGTATTCAAGATTTGAATTTCGGTACTACACGAATTTCGCAGCGCTTTGGCTCTTCGAAATTTCTCAGCCATATTTCAGAGAAAATATGCAAACGAATATCCGCACAAAAGAGAATCACCGATAATAATATCAAAACAACATCGGCTGAAACGCCGAAACGATTCCTGCGAGTGTTCAAATTTTGTGACGATTCGCGCTCACTGCCCGCGCAACTGTCTGAGTAGGGATTCAAGACACGCTTTCGAAAATCGAAAAATGACTATCGTTCCAATTAATATTCGTACGAAATTACTTCATCGCGACGGGGTTTGGTACACAAGACAATTCAAAATGCGTGCAAAATGATGAAATTGATCAAAATTGCAAAATAATACGATTCAACCTATCGATGTGACTGGAATGAATAATTTTGAAGAAAGGAACAAACTAATTTCATTTTTTCAACAAACCAAAATTTACGAAAATGCCTAAAGGGCCTTATCCGGCTCGAAGGACCATGTTTGCGCTTCCAAAATTACGGAAAATCTAGGAAAATGAGAAAATCTTCAAATAGATCTCGTGGTTGGATTGTGTGGACTAGGCCGAAATTAGTAGGAATATTTAAAGTAGAAACTCATGGTAGCACTCATCAGATAATTATCGAGCAGAAACAGAAACTGACGTACTCTGTAGGTTTAGTGCTGCACTTCGTACGGCGGACTTCTCGAGCTAGCTCTGGACTGGACTGACGCCGGGTAATTGCACTTCATGCACCATGCAACTACAGGGTTTTACACTGTCAAACCATGCACCAATATCTAGAGTTCAGCTATGTAGCAATTGAGGCAAGAAGCTGAGCAAATTAGCAAAAAAGTTATTACACATTCACTGCGACAACATGCGTTTTGGAAGCACCAAAATTGAACGAATTGTACACTCCAAGCGATAGTGACCAACTGATTGACCGACAGGGCTTAAAGGTCAACTAACTATACATAGGAGTTTCTGTTCTCTGCGTTTTAGCGATAACAATGCTACCTGTACGTTTTTTCGCATGTAGTATTTTGTGTACCAAAACCCAACAATCATACTGATCAATGCCTCATTCTATTCGAATTCTATCATCAGATTCGGATTATTTTCGGAATTAAAATTTGATTGGTTGCTAATTATTTTCTTTCACTACTAGCTATAAAACCTGCCTTTATATTATTTCTTTCTCAAGGCGTAAAATGTGTTTAAAATATCAAGGTTGTTTCCGTCATTTTATGAACCACTAGTCAATAAAGACAAATCCACCTCTGATATAATTAATTGATTCCAAAAGACTCTCGAGAACATGTTATAGATTCTATGAATATTTCGGCCTATGATTGCATTATATTCCATGTATTTATCTGGTACTGATGCATAATATTTGAATACAAGAGTAACATCTGGAATTTTTGTCTTTGATGTAACGTATGCTGAACTGAAATTACTTCGTCCGCTGAATCCTTTCAGTTGCTAAAACAGCTCATTGTTTGAACGTTTATAGTTTTGATTACGCTAACCGCAATCGAGGAGCAGTCTGCGCCAGTGTCGATAAGAATTCCAAATATTGTTCCGTTCGTTTCAACTTTGTTCGTATGCTCACTTGTAGAATTCATACAATTAACGTTGTTGGATCTCATATTTCAGATTCTTTTGTTCTTATGATTGCCTGTTGCAACAATCTTCAAACATGTGTCCTGTTTTTTTTTCACAAAAATCACAGGTATCACCACATTTGTTTGCATCAGGATGATAGAATTCAGGTTTCCCATTTAAATAGTCTCTAGAATTATCAAACCGGCGCTTTGGACTTGTTTAGGTTTTGGGTAACCAGCAAACGAAGAAAATTAATCACCAATAGTAATCTTGAATTATGTCTGACACGAATACTACCAATAACCAAGTTTATCAAAATATTAGTTGGCTAATCGATGGGGAATTTTTATAGTTCAGGAATCCATACTTCATACTACATACAGTAGGATTCAGCAGAATTTGAAATGGAATTGGCAGCTGATATTGATGTTTCAGACAAGTTTCATCCAGCAGGAAAACGATCTGATATTTCTTGCCCAATTTCTCGTATCTGGTTCCCAAAATTCATACCAATTTTTGGCAGCACGTCTTGAGCAACGAGACAATTTCACTCAACTATCATTATCTTACCAACCTTCAGTCACATTTTCCATATCCTCAATCCCATATAAAGCTCCCTCATCACAGGCAATTGGGTCCGATATAAGCAAAGTGACTTCTCTTCGCTATTAGTTATTTTGGAGGAAGAGGCTGTAACCCGCTTCTGATGTTAGAGAAAAGGGAGTAATCTCTTAATAATACATTCTGTATGTCTCCTCTCACTCAGACCAACACGATGGATAATTCACAGAACAACTTCATTAAACACCTAACTAGATAACACCATAGGGCAGGTGACGATTCCGATACGACATCTTGTGAGCACATTTGAACCAGTTTATTAGTCTTCAAGGTCATTGTCTATATTGTTTCTTATTGTGTTCATTCAATTGCTATTCTATGTAATGTATTCAACAAAAACGAATAACTTCAATTTTCTGTTCTTGATTTTCTGGAATACAGAAAAACAACTTTATATCAATCACCGACTCAATTCTACAGTCTTCTATCAATCATAAATCAACGAATCACTCAGATTCCGAGGAATCAACTGTACCCTGTTGACGGTTGCACTAGTAAACTGATTTCACCACACAAGAAGTATTTTCTGATGTTGAAAAATCTGTTCAGATGAATGAGAAAAATAGATAAACGTGGAGCATCAAATATGAATTCGAAAACTGGAAATATGAATATGTACCTGCTACAAAAAGTTACAAAAACTTCCTATCTCGTTAACTGTTTTTCACTTCATTGCTAAAATAAAGGTGTTCCAATAAAGGTGCACTGGAAAAACAAGGTGAAGTTGTGATTCATAGGTATATATTACTACTAATTATCAACTATTTGTAGTGCCTATCTGTGAGAACATGATTGGAATAATCAACAGTTCATATTTTGCATGGTAAGTTTCTGGTGAAGTCTCCAGGAACTAGGACTAAGAAGTATATCCGTTCCTCTTTCAAATACGTACTTATTGTGATAATAAAAATAAAGAAGCAAATTCAGGGCCTTCGACTTTCGAACTGCAATACACAAGGGTGGGCGAGGAATATTACATAAAATGTGCAGGTCGGTATTTTATGATTCTATTCGAAATTCTTGCAGATGTGTGCGAAACGCTACAATATTTTTAACCAAAACTCAGCTCCATAATATATAATCTTTTTTTCGTTTCTGTCCATTCCCGGAAGTTGGATACAAGTTTAAGGAAATATTATTGATTATTTCTTTCCTCTATTAAATATCAGTCATCAACCAATGATACGTTTGTTTCCTGTTTGACAGGACCAATCAACACGCTCTATTAGCGACTATTTACATGGTGCATAATAGTCACAGACTATTCAGCATAATACCTATATATCAATGAACTTGTGCATCTGACATTACTCTAAATAAATACATCTTAAACGTCAAATGAAATCAATCGTGTTGAAGCTGTGTAAGCATTTGGAGAAACTATAAACGAAGAGATAGATAGGATAATCGAGGGTACAATCCCTGACAATACAGTGATGAGTAAAAATAGCGTATGGAATCAGTTTACTAAATTTTGCGGGCATCGTCAATATGAATTGAATGAGTCGACACCAATCACAAAACTGAATGATATTCTGAAAGACTGGGCCTGGAATATGAAAAAACAAGATGGGCAAGATTATAAAGAATATACTGTGAAGTGCATGTGGAATTCTACAGCTGAAACTCTTAAAGAGATGTATTTCAAGAAGTATAACATAAAAATAAATCCATTTCAAGCGTGCGAATTCAAAAGTTCTCGAGACGCAATGCCTAGAGACGGAAATTGCAGAAACATCAGGAAAAACGGAAACAAAGTTCAACGGCTTTGAGTATAGAAAATATGTTTGCTATTATTGACAAATGCGATGAAAAAACTCCAGATGGACTTCAAAAAAAAATTTTACTATTTGGCTTCAGTAGAATTAGCGTGGCGTGGGGGCGAAGGTTGTTCAGCTTTGATTGAACATTTCAAATTTCAAATTCCGAATAATGGTAATGAATCAGGAAGGATAGAATATAACCCAATTTTCACAAAAACCTGTCAAGAAGGAAACCAGAAATGCGCAGACAGCAAGTGGCTTACTAAAAATGAACAAAACCCACAGCGCTGTCCAGTTAGATTGTTTAGAGAATTGATTGGGAAAAGAGGACCAGGAATCACATGTCCACGCTTGTTCCTAACTTCAAATCCATTATGGCAGAATAGAAACTCATTGTGGTACAAGAAATCGCCGGTTGGAAAAAACGAATTTTCAAAATGGACTAAATTGGGAGCAAAGTCTATTGGTTTAGATACCAACCAATTGAAAATTACAAACCATTCTTGCAGATCAACTGCAGTTTCTCAACTGGCAAAAATCCGGAGTACCAGAGCAGCAACTCATTCAAATTACTGGCCACGCTAGTACTTCTTCGATTCAACCTTACTTGCAGATGGATGAACAACATCACCAGGGTATTTTGAACAGATTGAGAAATCAGAATGAATGTGGACCTCCTACTGTAAATACTGCAAGTTCTTCAAAAGCTGAACAAATGTCGCAAATTACACATGGTGGAAATGTCACATACAATAATTGTGTTTTTAATTTCAATCGATAAATTATAAATATTACTGCTGTTTTTGTTTAGATTTTGTAGTTTGTTCTTGATATTCTGAATAAATTATTCCAAATTGTTCGATTTTCATTCATTGATATGACTGATATAGAAAAGTGGATTCAAGAAATAATCTTCACAAATATAACACGACCTTGATTAATTGTCGACTATTTTATTGCTGCTAAATTTCTCTTGTATTTATTAATTTAACGAGACATTATTTTGGCATTAATAATCAGAGATGAAAGCCCTCGAGCTTCGCTCTCGGGCTCTCATCAGATTATTAATGCCAAAATAATGTCTCGTTAAATTATTATAAAATACAGTCGAAATTTAGATGCAATAAAAATAGTCGACTATTTATCAAGGTCTTGTTATATTACCCTTGATTATTGAGGTACTTGAAAATAACCTTTGTATTTCAAATTGTATCTTGGAGATAAAAATTCATAATTTTGTTGCTTTTATGTTTTCATCGAATTGTATTACATCGGTGAGTACCTAATATATTTCTGACTTTTCATATGTTTTGTGTTGATTTTGCTGTAGGCTTTTGAAATTAATTTATCCACAACTACCCCAATCAACAAGAACGCTTAATTTTTTTTGATGTAATTTCAAAGTAAGTATGTAAGGGGAGGGAAAAACACTATACGTGAGCACTGAAGGGAGAAGTATACTGGTAGTTCCTACTCTTGGAAGGTTCTCCTCTGGAGAGACACAAGTAGGTAAGTGAGTGTTTTCGAAGTGAGGACATTGAACAAAATATCAACCTACTATAATACATAGTACTTATAATAATGTAATGATATTCCCCTTGGAGGGGCTTTAGAAACATTAGCAGGAAGGCAGGAGTACAACGATCATCCTGTATCACGCATCCCAGATTGCTCTCCTACCTCCCAATGATTCCTACATGCACTAGCATATTTCCGAACACTCAATATATGCCGCGGTGACAGATAACGTCACAGAAGATTCTGGAATGTTCTGGAAACAATCGATGGAACAATTAGAGAGAGAGGTTTGTTTTAAGAAGCTTCTAGAACAAAAAGAAGGAGACGGAAGATCATTCGAGAAGGTTCTCGAACCAAGCCTGCCAAGTGATCTCATATATAAACAGCCGAATAACTGCCGTCAGTCAGTTAAGCAGCGAGTGTCAGAGAGACAGTTATATACCGCGTGATATAAATCGTTTTACATAAATAGTAGTTATAAGTTCGATATAAATTAGTGTTTCTTTAGTTCAAATAAATCCGTTTGAAAATAAATAGTGTCGTGTTCGCTTCTGCACCCGAATAACGTAACAATAACATAATATATATTATCGAACATCAATTTCATGATCTTGTTCTTGTTATATATTTTTTTTATTCTATGTTCGTCTTTTTTCTGTGACTACTATTATTTGTGTATGATTGTACTTCATTTAGTTGTATGAAATTTCTTGTGATTTATTTTCTACATGATTCTGTAACCCTGGCGTGCTATAGACCATAATATGTATGAGTAACATAGTCAAATAAATCTATCTATCTATCATGTTGTGTAAATGACTTGATTCATTCAAAATAATTATCAATCAATAAATTCAGTTCCAAAATATGACATAGGTACATAATGAACAATATTGATGGATATTTTTAATTATATGAATTCAGTATTACAAAATTTCATAGAAAAACAAGTTTCTACTTATAATCAGCTATAATAAGCTTCTAGGTCGAGGATCAGAACAATGTTTCATGTTGTGGAACTCCAGATTATTCAAAAATTTCATCCTCTGATACCACCTACCCCAACTTGATTTATATTGTATATGGAAATCATGAAAAATGAGAACTTGATATGGGTACAAATCACACACATACAGGGATCACCATACAGGCAGTAGGTACCTAGTGAGGTTGACAATATATCCGTGGTGCTGTAAAACATCCTTCAAGATGCTAAAAAAAATCTTGCCAAAGTTGGGCTATCGATGATATTTACTATGAATCCGCAGTAACATCAGGAACTGTTTTGAAGGGTGATTCGAAATTTGCAAAAATTATTCGACATGAAATAGGATTTTTTGTGAGTTGAAACTTTTGTGAGTTGGAATGTTTCTTTATTCATATTGGCCCAAAAAGGGCTTTACTGAGGCAGCAGCTATAAGCATGTTGTGGTCATATGATACGATACGATATCTTCTGGTCTTGGTATGGACATGTATGATAAATGATGGATCTGAGGCACAAGCTGAGCCGAGAGCTGAGTGGAGTGTGAACTTTCGTCAGTGGACAAGTTAGCAAATTGTGCAGTCAGTTTTTCTGCTGAGATTGTTCATTGTCATTGAAAATATATCAGCATGCTCCTAATTCATCGATAGTTGAAATGGTTGGGAGATTTCTAAATCCTACAGAATGTCACAGGTTCCATTTTAGGCTTCTTTGTAGCAGTAATTCTGTCCGTATCATTCCAATCACATACACCATGTTATATTGATTCAACAATAATATTAGATATTTATGTGATAACTTCGAAAATTAACACAATCAACCCGATTAAATTCAAGGAATAAAATGTATGCAAAACACACAGAATATGTTAACAAAATGTCCTGATAATGCCGCCATCTTCTTTCTGAAACAGCAGTCGATCACCCTGCCTATACGTCTCGAACTATTATTACTAAAATAGGTCAGTCGTATCAGAGTAACTGTCATACTGGAATGATTGTTTCGATCTGATGCTTCTGACTTAGGTCTGCTACTTTTTTTCAGGAATCATGTACATGATTCATATCTCATTATCGAACATTTTATACTTCTCAGATAATTCAGCAAAGTCCAAGGCAGCTGTTACAGCGCATTTCTTGGCTTTCTGCATCAGTGGTTTTTATATATAGAGTGATAATTTGTGCAGGACACAATATAATGTCTTTGATTTCATGACGAAGCCAACACAGGCATGTTTTTTTTTGTTGTGCTCTGTGTATTGAATATTTTGGACAAAATGACAAGAAGTTCGGCATCCAAAGCTGAGGTTAGTAAAGGCCCCAGTATTACTATTAATTTAGATGAACTAAAAGAAATTTTGAAGAATACTGTTGAAGAACACACAAGCATTATGTGCAGAAATTCATATGTTGAAACAAGAAATATCGAATCTGAAGAAAAGCAATATTGATATGGTTAGGATGTAGCAATATTGATTTGGTTAGGATCGAAAAATCCAGCTAATTGCAATAATTATGATAATTTGTTGATTAAAAACGACTTAGCAGTCTGTGCAGATTTGGATGATTCTTTTTTATCCGGAGATACAGTTGTTGGAAAAGTATCGCAAATAAATGATATGAAAACAGACAAAAACGCTACCGATAAGAAATTTTCGAGGAACCGTAGTCGTAGCAGGCATACAATGAGGACCAAAAATATCGTGTTTGGTACAGAAACTGCTGATAATGGAAAGAAACAGGACAAAAATATTGTTGAGGATTCAGAAAATTTTTCCTCTAAGCGTCGTCTTTGGATATACGTAGGTCGCTGCAAACCTGCATCAACCCCAGAGGATATTGAATTATATTTAAGAAAGCGGGCACCTGCACACGAATTCAATGTAACAAAATTGAACTGCCAGGGCCGTAACTCATCCTACAGGGTAGAAGCTGATGTAAAACTCGAAAAACTTCATACTCCTAGTTTCTGGCCTAGAGGAGTCATCATGAAGAGATTTCGATTTCGAAACACATCATACAGAGAAAGAGAATTTTAATCTAACTTCCAATCAATGTTCATTTAAACTCATATGTGTAAATACCCAGTGTATCATGAACAAAATCGAACAGTTTGTATTGATTAAACATGAATATAACCCGCACATTATCTGTGTGTCAGAAACTTGGTGCTCACAATTCAATTTTAATTGTGTAACTTTTCGAAATTTTAAAATTGCCAATTATTATGTACGACCCAACCGTATTCACGGTGGTGTTATTGATATTTATAGACCATCTGAAGGTGATGTCAACATATTTTTTCATCATATCACTGAAATTTTAGATTTTTGTGTAAGAAAATATAATAATGTCATATTTTGTGGTGACATTAATATTGATTACTTGAAAGAATCTAAAGATAAGATGACTTTGTTAGATCTCATGCAATGTTATAATCTCACCACACAAAATACTGAACCTACAAGGGTACATAAAAATAGTAAAGGGAAAGTTTCGAAATCAAAACTTGATTATATATTTACAAATATTCCTAATGATACATACTGTGAAACTGTTCATAACATGACTTCAGGTGATCATTTTGCATTAGTTGCTGATGTGAAAGTAAAATTGAATAATCCAATGAAACGCCAAACATCTTTCAGAAATTTGAGTCCTATTGCTATTGCTAGTCTGCAGAACTATTTGCAAAGTCAACATTTCCAAGACATGAACAATAAAAAAAATGCTAATGATATGCTCGCAGAATTTTATGGTTTTATTAATTTTGGCATGGAGAAATTTTGTCCAGTAGTTCGAAAAACGATTTGTGAGAATACAAACAGAAAATATAAATGGATAACGAATGTATCGATTGAATTAGGAAACGAGGTTGAAAATCTCCATTGGTTGAAACAAAAATTTCGAGATGGAAATTTAGATACTGAATATAAAACAAAATTCAAGAAATATAAACAAAAGTTGAAGAGTGATAAAGAGTTTTTCTTTCAAACATCAATCGAAAATGAGAGAAATCCGTTTGAAAAACAGAAATATGTAGGGAATTTAGTAAGAGAAAAAACTGGTCGAACCAAAGATAAACAACAAATCAAACTAGCAATCAATGAAGAAATCATTCAAAATGAATTTGACATTGCAAATAGCTTCGTTGAACATTTTAACAATTCAGTCAAAATTCTAAACGATAAACATTTTGGAAGTGGAACATCAGTATCAAACTGTTCAAAATCCGTTGTAAATAACAGTGAATCTTCCTTTTTCACTCCTGTGGACAAACAAGAAGTCACTGAGATGATCAGTAGTTTGAAAAATATTAATTCTTCTGGGGTTGATTGTATACCTACTGAAATAATCAAACACATTTCCTCTCACATAGCTGTACCCTTATCGAGTATAATTAATTATTCAGTTCAAACTGATGAATATCCGGAAATTTTCAAAACTGGACTAGTGACTCCTTTATACAAAAAGGATGATCCATTGTGTATAAATAATTATAGGCAAATAACGGTATCAAACGTGATTAGTAAAATAGTTGAAAAAGCAATGTATAATAGAATGATTATTGGGTATTTAGAAAAACATCAGATTATAACTTAATGTCAAAATTGGTTTTACCCAGGCAGATCTACCGAAAGTGCTGTTTGTAATTTTGTTGGATTTGTATATAATCATCTTGACAATAAGAAAGATGTTGGTGCACTTTTCTTCGACCTCACAAAAGCCTTCGATTGCTTAGATTCAGATTTTGTAGAAACGAAACTTGATTCATTAGGTTTCAGAGGAAATGTGTTGGATTGGTTGATGTCATATTCAAAAAATAGAAGACTTATGGTTAAAATCAATGAATGTCACTCGAATGAGGCAGAAGTAAATCTAGGAGTTCCTCAGGGATCTGTATTGGGTCCGCTGATTTTTCTGTTGTTCATCAACGACTTACCTACTTATATGAATACTGAGTGTATTGTGTTATATGCGGATGATGTATCACTTGCCTGCTATGCGAATTCTACCGAGGAACTTTATAATAACTTGAATATTCTTCATAATAAATTCAGTGAATGGTGTCGAATAAACCGCTTTATATTAAACACTACCAAAACTGTAGTAATGAGATTAAACATCAAAAATAATATTGAGAATTCAATAATGGTGTCTACAAAAAATTTGAATATGACATCCAAAACAACAAGATTTCTTGGAACGTTTCTGGATAGTTCACTAACTTTTCAAAGTTGTATTAATCATATCAGTAGAAAGGTAAAGAGTGGTTATTATGCAATGTTTCAACTCAAAGGCACATTTGATCAACATCAACTTCTGAATATGTATTATGCTCTGATATATTCTCACTTGACATTCAACATAATAGTCTGGGGAAATTCGTCGACATGTAATAGATTATTTATTCTACAAAAAAGGACATTGCGATTAATTTTTGGAATTCATAGGATGATATCTTGTGAACCATATCTCAAAGAACATGAAATTTTGACTCTGCCTTGCATATACATTTATAAATGTTTGATACGTCTAAAACTGAAATTAAATACCTCTTCTAGGAATTCTGACGATCATAATTATTATACAAGACATGGTAATCTGTTACGCATTCCAAATCATAGAACATCATTTCATGAAAAATCTCCATCCTATGCTGGTATACAACTATACAACAAACTACCACAATTTGTGAAAGATGTACAAGATATCAATTGTTTCAAGAAAAGTCTCAAGAACTTCTTGTTAGAAAATTGTTTTTATAGTGTCCCTGAGTATAATAATTTCAACCAAAAAAATTAGGTGTTGAGTCGGTTTACTGTTATTAGTAGATAAACTTCATGTCCCTGTTTTTGTACTATTTTTACCCATCATTATGTTTGTTCATATATTTTGATGTCACTTTACACGTGTATACATACATATACATAATGTTTTTGAATTGTAACTACTGACTTTTTCAATACCATGTAAAATTGGTCTTACTGGAATAAAGAATTTATTTATTTATTATTTATTTATGGCCATCTCTATTGTCGCTATGAAAACCTCCTGAAATAATCGAATATGGGTCAATTCAATCCTCTGTTCTGGTTTCAAAAAATTTTCAAGTAATTTTTTTTCAATTTATCTGAAATATCAAGTACTGTTATTTATCTGGTTATCCCCGGCACGTTGCTGTTGAAGTTTACTCAGTCGTACAAGTTGTTGAAGAGTCAATGTCAAAACGCAGTTGCGGATTGAGACGTTTCACAAACTGAGGCGCAATTTATTTCAGCGCCCCCTTCTTGATGGAGAAAAAGGACAATTCCAGGTGCGTCATTTCAGTGAATGAAAGGGGGGTTCAAGGAACCCAGATAAACTGCTTGGTTATTGAAAGCTCTTGAAGTTCAAGGTCGAATGCGTTCAAATTGAAAATCGGATTTATTCCAGCCTAACAATATCAACTTCATCTCAATGTATAACAGGAAATAGGAGGTCAAGGCACAGAGACTGAATGTCCGCCGAAGGCGAAACATTTTTGAGATTCAAGGTCAAATGTCTGCAAATCGAAAACTAGATTTCTTCAAGACTAACAACAACTGTATCTCATTATTCATTGTATTGAAAATAATTGAGTTACATGTTCTCGGTTTGACCCAATTGATACCTATATGAAATGAACTGAGAATAGGAACAATAGAAAAAACAAGTGAGATGTACTTTAGATAGTTTCTATAGGTTACCTCAAGCAGGTAGATATTTCCAAAATAAGTTGGAAGCAAGAGATACTGTGACTCATCTGTTCAATTTACCAAAATAATTCAGAGATTCCCTGATTCACTCCAATTTTTTTGTTGTATCCGAATCAATAACCATCACTCATAACAGGAAACAGGTTATTCATATATCGCAATTTTTACATTTTCGAAAAATGAATTCCTAATATCCAGGTATATTTTATGTATTTTGAAATAATGTGAGTGAATTTTCTGCAATTTCAAATACTGATACAATACTGATGTATATAATGTGGTTACAGGAAGAATGTGAGTCGAATAATTTTTTTGTCAAGAGTCAGGGGAGGTAAGCTCTCTCGAAATTGAACTGCGCTTGGTTTGGCACCCCTTCGTCTCGATAGATACGAGGCGTGCGCCTCGCGCGCCTCCTTCATAATCCGACACTGTCAATACGTGTTTCAAATGTTTATTTACTTTCGGTGCAATGTGAAGAAGCACGATTTGGAGCTGTCCTGAATGAAACCACACTGTACTGGATGTTTTGATTTGAAAATTTGATTCATGAATAAAGACCTTGAAATGATTGAGAGTTCAAGCGATGTTATTCCATAGGCATTTGCTCCACTTGACAATATTATAGCACCTGTAAATCGAGTAAAGGGCTCCTACGCATATATTATTCTCTCACGATATTCTAATCTTCAAATAGTATACTTCTCAATCTGTTGAAGTCCTGCTACAAGAAAGTGTTTCACCCTGTATATATAAAATATTGAATATTTGGAGACAACACGAGAAGGTTTCTGATATGCTTTCAGTGAATGATGAATATATTATCAAAGTGCTTCTGAAAGGGTGAGAGGTAGGGAAAAAGTACGTGGATTTTCGGCAAGAAATACAGAAGTGATGCGAAATGAAATGTGACCGCCGAATCTTGTTTTAGTGAAAAGTATTCGTTATTCATCACGTCAAGTAGAAACATTGCTAACCCCGTGGATTTTGCAGGTTTGTGCTACAGCTTCATTGTTCATTGTGTTATTTCTATCCCTACTATCCTTACTGATATTATAAATGTGAGTGTAAGTTTGTTTGTCGGTCTTTCACGCCAAAACTACTCAACCAATCATCATGAAATTCTCTATAAATATTCTTTGATGTATTAGTAAGGACATTGGATACTTCTAAATGAAAACAGGCAATATTCACGACGGGTAAAAGAATTAATTTTGGCAGACATGACTGTTGGACCCATATTATTTAACAATCAGACATGAAACTCCATACGTCGGTACTTCATATATTGATTATCAGAATACATTTTTTTCAGACTCGAAAGTCTCTGATTATTCAGATGATGGAATGAAAATGACAAATATCTAACCTAACATCAGGTGGGAACTTTGAAGGCGTAAATTCATTACTGCATGGAAGATTTCCTTCATATTCTTTGTTATTCAGTGACTTGACTACTGATGACATTGGTCCATGAGACATTGGACATGGCGCAACAATTGATAGAATTCCATCTGCAACAGGAGTTGATAAAAATTGTCCATTCTCAATTTCATAGGATTTTTATTTTTCATATATAATCATTGAATGTTCGATGTGGCAAATAGCCAGGGAAGTGGTTGTCTTCTGTTGGATATTCAGAATGATTTTATGTGCATATACATAATTCAATCTGAAGGAGAATGCAAATGCTCTACTTCATAAGATTTTGTGTTCAAATTCTCATCGTGTGTGTTCAATAGATATGATTCATTGTTCGTCGTTCAATATAGCCAGAGAAGTATTCTTCTTGCTGAATAAACCTAGAAATAATTGATATTTTGATCACATAGAGAATGCGAATTCTAATTTTCAATACTCGATGGATTTCTTCATATTATATCAATTTTTTCATGTTCATAATATTTTCTGGGAATATTTCTTTTCAAAATGAGAGCACTTACAACACGAACATCATGCAATGTTTTTTATGCAAACACCACAGCGGCGGATTCAGCAAGCCCTTTCGGAGAAGAGGGGCATTATTAACCAGCCCTGGAATCATTGCAAGTTCACTTAGTTCGCTTATCATTATCACAAGAAGGACTAGCTCGACTGGAATTCGGGCTAGGGCGTTTAGTTTTGTTAATGATCATATAATTAGGTACTTACTGTAACTATATTGTACATGGGCGTCCGTGTGCCAGTACAGGAGCATCGAACCATTCCTAGGGTTGGTATAACCAAATTTGGTGTATTGTGAGGGTTTTCATCTGGGTATCCGGTATAACTATCACAACCTTCCATAATTGAGGAGAGCTACAAGACCCTCATAATCACCCAAACTTTATGTAGTTTAGTTACAATATTCATGAAGTTATGCAAGGTTAAATAGTAAATAGGTCAGAATAGGAAATTGCGGACACTTGTATTGTTATTCTTCTCAAATTTTTTGTGACGGCCGTTACCATTAGGGCGTGTCAGTATTACATGCATCCAACGCAATGATTATCCTTTGTATATAATTGGTGAACAGTTGAATAATAGGGCTACTAAGTTTGTGGAGGTAGGTAATCTAGTAAGTTGAGTTGATTTTTTTCAGAGTATGGCGAAAATGTATTGATTTCAAGGTATAACTTTCCTAAGAGAAATATTTATAATCAGACACCTATGCACAGCTTTTCCATTTTCGTCTGAGTTATATGAATTAAACAGGTTTCGTACAGGGTGGATATGATTACAAATGTTGGAAATCATCATGAATTGATAACCCATTTTGGGGTATTCTCAGACTGTTCAATTTAACAAAACATCATTTGAAGAATTTTCAGTATTATAAGTTGGTATTATATAATTTGGTAGTCACCTATACCAGTGCTCATACAGGGTGAAATCAGTATGCGTATAATCAATTAATATTCAATGCTTCTTGAATTCTCTCAAATTCAGAAAATAACTCCTTGTTCAAAAACTAATATACAGCTTGAATAATTTCTGGATATCACCAAATAAGGGGTTAGGGTTATTTTGAGGAGCAATTCTGATGGGGAGGGGGGAATAGTTTCTCCACTCTTCAATAGCAACTGATGAAAATAAGTTGAAGGATCTGTTGTTTTCAATTATACAGGGTGAGAAGTAATTGAATTTTTCCTCATTATTTTTATCTCATTCTTATGTTGTTATATATTATGAACGTCAAAGTTGTTTCTTGGTAGATTCTAGTTTCTGCGGCTCGGTCTGGATGGTGTGCGGTGTTTTCATTTTGTGGAAATCATAAAACCAGGATAGTATTGTGACGTCTTATAGGTCACATCCTTTCCGGTGAAGGGTGGGGTAGGGATTATCCAAATCATAAAATGATAGTAAATCATCTTTTGGGTGATGAGCTAACTTATGAGCTGTATATACGTGGATTACTGATAGAAAATACAGTAGAAAAAGAAAAGAATTGCTTTAAGGGACGTTTTCCTGTCGAAAAAAAAAACCAGCCGGAAGCAGTCATAGTCCAAGCATTTCTGGATATCGATAATAAAATTCTTATTTGTAAACATAAACTGGGTGATCTGGAAAAGGCCTTTTCAGAATTCGATCATGACAATGGAGACAACAAATTTCGAAGAATTTATAGTAGGCTCATACAGTTATCCTTGAGATTGGGGAGACTCACGGGCAAGACTGAGGCGGACGAAGGCAGGCGAAATCGATTAGTTAGTCGTTGTGCCCAACTGATCGGTGAACTAAATTTAGTGTTTGAGGGTTTGGGTTCTACTTCAAGACCAAGATCTGTAGTGGAGCAGAAACACCAAAATAATCAATCTTTACTCGATACTCCGGTCTCCCCCTTGACTCCAACGTCATTCCATCAACCTCCCCCTCCAATGGTTGGATCCACCGACCTAATTGATCTCACCGACGGGCCGGCTGAAGCATCTTCGGGACCAAGGACCCAAAGAGTGTCGGATGACGTGGCTTCCCAAGGTCCTACTGGTACTTATCAGGAGGTTCTAGCCTTCTTTATGTCCCATCAGAATGTAGGCGATGCACCGAATTCCTGTTATTTCGAGCCCCGAGTTTCTTTTCCTGATGAGATTTTTCCACCTAGCTCACCAATTGAAACGTCGAGAAAAGTACACTGTAGCAACTCTAGTCGATTAGTAGATTTAACCATGGACCCATCCGTGGCATTGCACCGAAGATTCAATCATCTTCAAATGTCCCCAATTAATCTCAATCACCAGATGAGTGGACATACCTATCCTGCCACCGACACCCAGTGGAGAAACTTAAACCGATTCAATTTGCGATACAATGGTAGATCTAGCGTCAACGAATTTCTAGTAAGGGTAGAGGAACTGCGGATCGTTAGAGGTATTCCTAAGAATAGTCTCTTTCGTTGGTCTTAAGAAATATTCACCCTGGATGCGTTACTGTGGTTCAGGACAGGAAAATTCCAGGATTGGGATGACCTAATCAGTCAATTGCGTGCAGCTTCTCGTCCATATGATTATGAGTTTAGCCTATGGGACGAAATACGCAAAAGGACACAGGGGGCTCAGGAAAAAGAACTCACTTATGTTACGGCCATGGAGAACTTATTTCGAAAACTAGAATCCATCCCCAACGATGAATCTAGGGTCAATATAATCCGTCGTAATCTCCTTCTCCATATCCTAACCCAGTTGGCTCTATGTGAGATCAAAACAATTACCGATTTAACCCGATTAAGTCGATCCGTGAGCTCAAAGTTCAGAGAAATATCCCTACCCTCAGAGCTCAATGAAAGGATGAGTATCCTAGAGGTATTGGTAAATCCGTCGATGCCCCATACACTCATCCTGGAGATGGATTTCTGGAGGAAAATGCGTATAGTCCCCGACATGTTTTCCGTAGAATGTTTTTTCAAGAATCATCTGGATCAGGTTAAGCCAGAAGTGGCTCTTGTCTTCAGGGATTCATTAACTTTGGATCAGGGGAGTAGGCTAAATAAGATAATTGAGGAGGCGTTTCGAAAAATGGGCAGTACCCTTGGCTGTACCTTCCTGGTCGAGCATGTAATTCCGACGCAATCGCCTCCACTTAAACAACGACATTACCCTCTTTCACCTACTCTCCAGAGACAAGTCAATGAAGAACTAGAAAATATGTTGGCAGATGGCGTGATTCAACCTTCGAGTTCCCCTTGAGCCTCACCAATCCTACTCATAAAAAAGCCCGATGGACGAATTCGGTTCGTGGTGGACTTTAGGCAACTAAACAAAGTTACCACTCGTGATGCCTATCCTCTGCTATTTGTTGGAGCGATGCTCGACAAATTGAGGGATGCCGATTAGCTGACTACGCTGGACATCAAGTCAGCATATTGGCAGATACCGTAGGCAGAAGAGTCAAAACCTCTAACGGCATTCGTAGTGCCCAACAGAGGATTGTTCCAGTTTTGGCAGATGCCCATGGGATTGCACAATGCTCCGGCTACGTGGCAGAGATTCATAGACCGAGTGATAGGAGTCGATTTGGAACAATATGTGTTTGTTTATCTCAATGATGTCATCATCTGTACCTCGTCCTTTGAAAAACACATGGAGGTTCTCCAAGAAGTCCTTGATCGGCTACAAAAAGCAGGACTTACCCTGAATAAGGACAAGTGCCACATCTGAAAGCCGCAACTGAAATATCTCGGGTACGTCGTCGGTGCGGCGGGCTTGCTGTTCGACCCGGGAAAGGTAGAGGCCATCCTCAACATCCCCACGCCGAGAAATTTTGGAGATGTTCGTCGACAGTTCGTGTCGCGAAGGTGAGCACTGATAACAAGCATCGTGCAAGCGCCGGACTCAAATTGCGATGGATTTGAATGTTCGTGTCACAAAGGCACTAGGACTCAAATGACTTCGATTCGAATATCTAGTCGCGAAGGCACAAGAAATGAATGACGGGTTCAAATAACCATAGATTTGATTGCTCGTATAATGAACGCGAGAACCTTGTGTGTGAGTGCGAGTGCGAATGTTGAAAAATGAACTTAACTGATTGTTTGCCGAAATTGAATGTTCGATGTCGCGGAAATACCATAATCATTTGTCGATAGATAAAAATAACTGAACTGTGTTCAGTGTGAAGGGCTGAACCGTGTCTTACGAATGATCGTGTAAAACTGACTATAACTAGAAATGATCAACTGCCCTCTTGAAATATGAATCTGGCTTATGGTGGCCACAAGACTATTGAATTGTGATTTGGGATGGTTCGTTCAGTCGTACTTGAATAAGGAACATACTCAATCGAAAAGAAATTGTGATCACATTATTTATCTTAATCCAATTGCCTATTTGCCATGATGGTACGCTAGCTGTATCATTAATATGATGGTTCGTTCAGTCGTACTTGAATAAGGAACATACTCAATCGAAAAGAAATTGTGATCACATTATTTATCTTAATCCAATTGCCTATTTGCCATGATGGTACGCTAGCTGTATCATTAATATGATAGTAGCCGTTATATTTGAGACATTTATGTCAGCTTATCCTAAAGAAACTCTGTGTTCCCTGACACTCGACAACAATGAAGCTATGGAACAACGTTGTTATTGGATATACCGAAAAAAAAAACAAGTTTCACGTAGTTTTATTGTAGCTGGATTATTTTGTTAAAAATTTCACCGAAGATTTTTGTCCTTCGACTAGCAGATACTGAAAGTCATCGAGTTTATTTTCAAGTATCAACAAACACCACAAATGTACCTATACCTTAATTTCAGTCGGTATCAATAGGTTTGGTTGAATAAGGGGACAACTATTATTGAGCAACATGGAAAAATGGTGATGATCGTCAGTAGCAGAAAGTTAAATTGAGTAATACTTGGAAAACAAGAATAAAATCACATAATACAAGTACGGAAAGTGAATACAATACATTCATCAATGAAATTTCAGGAATAATCAGTATTTCTAGATGTTCACAGTGTGGAAAATATATCAATGTTGATACTATCATCAGCATATCAGCATGAATATATTGAAGACTCTTCACTCAATGATTTGATACTCACATCTTCTGATACCTTTTCAAATTCCAGCGATTTGTTTTCCTCATCAAACACTAAGGATGAAATAGTAGGTATAAAATTGATTTGTTCCAATTTTGATGATCAAAGCTTATTACTGAAGTTTGTGAAAGTACAAAGGGAATGCCCAATGAGAATACAATTAACAATAATTATGACTACGAATACATGGATCAATGACGTCATAATAGAGGTAAGAGTTCCATTATATGAGTAGTAGAAGTTGTGAATCAATAACGTCAAAAAGGAACACTGAAATGCCTTTGTTGATCGGAAATAATAGTTACGTTAATCGCAGGATTTTTTGCCTAGTGGATGCCATTTCTTCAACTTTCTGAATTTTCAGTTTCAATTATTTCCAAGTGTCGGCTTGATACAAGATTACAGTGTCTTCTGCGAAGCTTATTATACTTTCTGCCGTATTCAGTTCTAGCAAATCATTTGACTATAAGGAAAAATATATCGGTTCAAGTACTGAGGATATCGTTAATTTTGACGAATTGTTTAGTATTATTTAGGTAGCTTTGAATGGGGTCTAATGCTCTTCCTCTCAGGCCATATTTTTCCAACATCTCGAGTAACATTGTATAAAGCACGAAAAATGTATGAGGCTGTTTCTTAATTGTCTAAGATATTGTATATTGATGATGGTGACCCTATTGCATCTTCTGTATAGAGCTTGCTGACCTGAAGCCATATTGTCTATCAGGAATAATTTCAACTCCATCTGAAAACTTGACCAACCGTACTTTTATTATTCTTTCAAATATTTAGCCATTGAGGAGATGAGTGAAATAGGTCAGTAGTTAATTATATCTGTTTGTATATATATATATGTATGTATATCACCCCTGTATTCAGGCAGTCTGGGAAGCATCCTCTTTATTCAAGTTAATATTCACGACAAAGGCAAGGGGAGTGATAATAATTTCGACAGATATTTGCTTTGTGGTATCGAGAGAACTTTCATCATATCCTGGGGCTTCATAGGGATTCAATTCACGAATGATATTATCGACTTCAGTAGTTGGAAATGAAGACATGATATCATCCAGAGTTTCAATATGTTTTTTTTTCTTGTTGAATGATCAATCACATTATACAGGTTAGGTTATGACAAGCTCACACTATCTTATATCGAGAATCAGTCGAGGGGAAAACAAAGAAAATGTGCATGCTCGTATTTTTAATACGATCATTCATTTGAAATATTTTCGACAATGCAGTGTTGCCGCTTCTACTAGAAAGTAGTAGCAACATTGATATTTCAAATAGAACACCCTGTAGTTTGTTGCATCTTCAGATTCCCGCTGACGGGCTTATTTCGACTTGGGGTCTATCCAAACAGACCACAGAGATATAGGGTGTTCAAAATCGAAATTTCTGATTTTTAGGATTTTTAGGCTCACATGTCCCTATCTCAACTTTTGATTCACGATTTACCGATATTCAATCGGAACAGATACGGGGAGGTTCAAGATTCAGAATCCTGATCACCCTGTGTATGTTCCGATAAAATATCAGTGAATAGTCAATCAAAAGTTGAGATAGGGACATGTAGGCCGTTTTGGCCGATAATGAATAATTTCGACACAAACAAATTCTAAAGTTGAAGAATCTTCTGTAATCATTTTCGATAGACCCAAAGTTTGATGTATCGATGAAATAAGCTCTCCAGAGAGAATCTGAAGATTGCAATGAATTAAAGAATATTCTATTTGAAATAACAAAGTTGTTGCTACTTTTTGATAGAAGTGACAACACTGCATCGCTGAAATTATTTTGAATGAAGAGAACGTATTGTGAAATATGAGCATACATATTTTCATCAATTTTTCCCGACTGATTCTCGATATAAAAATAGTGTAAGCTTGTCGGGACACACCCTGTATATATGAAATACCAAATATTGGTATTTGAATAGGGTGTTTTTTTGTGGAATTGTGAAATTTGTATCCGCTATTTTGGAGATGGAAACTGCAACTCCCCAGAAGTCGAAATTTGTACTGGTTTGGAAGAGCGTCATCTACAACTCATGATGGATTTTCAACTACTTCTAGGGCGTCAAGATGCTGCCAGGATTACATTACAACTGAGAAAGTTCATTAGGGTTCGAACTATGACTGTTTTAGAACTGTCAGGAGTTTGCGCAGTAGAATCGGTCGCGGTCGGATTGTATGGAACTGTTCTAGGGCCGACTCTTCACGCGTTCGGGTTTTTTCAGAATCGTCCTTGGACGGTCATGAAACTATCCGAAACCAGAACCTGCTCTCGAGCATGAGCCGTCCTAAAATTATTTCTAGCTCATGTTGATTTCATTATGTTTTCGATTATGTCTGTTGTAGTGTGACGTCATACTGATATATTTTTGTTTATTCTACTGTTTATTGCTCTTCTCCATATATTCTCAATATCATGAAGTTAGAACATTCATTTGATAGAAGTGAATCTTCATCTTCAGGAAGTAGTGGTAAAGGAGTTACTTGCTAAAGTTGCTGAAAATATTTTACCTTATCTGATAATTCTCGAACTTTAGTTAGATAAACCGAAAAATATAAAAATGTTGGGGAGACTTTACCATTATTATATTCAGATACACAATTCATTGAACATTTCAGGTAGATGTCGAAATTCATGTAGAGACAAGGGACAAAACATATTGAAAATCTAGATACGAATGCTATAATGGAATATATTCACTATTCCTCCACAGAGGGTTTCCAGAGATATTGTGAATAGACTCAAAGGAGAAAGCTTCAGAATATTATTTCAATGAAGAAACGGGATCCAAACTATTGTTTTTTTCGCAAATTCTGAATAGAGGTTATGTTGTCAGAGGTTCTTTTTTGCCGCGTTCGGATTTTCGTAATTTGTGAGCCGTTCGAAACGACTGCGCACTAGTCCGACGCAGTTCGAGAACGATTCTTGAACAGTTCTGAAATCGGAATCCGAATGAACCAAGAATCTTACATTTGAAAGAAATATGATCAGATGAGCCGGATTCGTATCGATATTACCTTGATATTATGAACGGCTGCCTAGCGACTCAACATTGAAAAGTTAAACAACATCAACATTTTATGTAATTCTATGTAATGTTAGTAACGTGATGAATATATTGTATTTAATTGTGATGCTGTCGCATTGTTTGTTTGTTATATTTTTTCTTTTTTTTTTTGACGTACTTTACTGTTTCATGTTATACATTTAACAGAAAATAAAAATTATTATTATTAAGTAGCTCAAAGTTGGTCGACCACACTTTGAATAACATACATTGAATATCAGACATCATAAGTACCTGTAGAATGATGAAAATGACAATGAAAGTGGAGAAAAGTAAAAGTTCAGAACATTCCAAACTATACAGGGTGTGATTTGATTGATGGCTAAAAATAAGGGACATGGTTCCTAAGCTCATTTTAGGGAGAAAAGTTCATATGAACATATGCCCTGAACCCCTCATCTTTCGAACTGAAGGGTGTTGAAATTTCAAGAAAAATTTTGTTTTTTTATCATAACTTCAATACCGTTCTAGATATTTCCATGGAATTTGACATGTACCTACTAAGTATCAATAAGCCAACTATTGTTAACCCCACTGAATATGGAGGAAATCTAAATAATTTTAGGAAATGAAATGTGTTATTGAGGAACAACGTGAGTATATATAGTGTTCAGTGATGGAAAATGGACAAGTAAATGTAAATAAATATCCTAGATGAGTTGCAGAAGAAGGTGGAATTCTGTACTTTTCCATGAATAATCTCGATAAATAGAGGTTTGTTCACATTTTTATTGTGGAATTCGTATTTTCCAGACAAAAAAGTACCAAAAAATTTTCGAAAAAAAAAAAACATCACATGATAAGTGCACCTTCATCTCAAACTAAAATGAAATATATAAAGAATATACTCGATTCGACGGAACTCATAGCATGATTAGATTTTTTTGACATTATTATTCTCATAATTCTCACAATTGGAACCAATTATGAAGGTATGAGGTACATTTTCTCTGCAATATAACTGAAACGGATGCTATTTTTCGACATTTCTAAAAAACATTGATGATTATCTCTGGTTGAATCCCATGATAAAGTGGAGTGTAGTAGTAAATACTGAACGATACACAAGATAATCGTCACGACAGTTCACTGTGATATAGGAGAACATGATTCGCATATACTCATGTCCATCCTCTGCCTTACAGGAAATTCGTCCTATATTAGACAACAATATGAGTATATGGAATCCACATTATAAGAAAGCTCACATGGAGGTGAAAAACTACGTTGAAGATTATTGTAAAAAAATTTACTTTGCTTCTCGAACGTTCTCGAATGATTTTCCGTACCCTTCTTTTCGTTCTAGAAGCTTCTTAGAACAATACCTCTCTCTCTAATTGTTCCATCGATTGTTTCCAGAACACTCGAGAATCTTATGTCATGTTATTTGTCAACGCGGCATATATTGAGTGTTCGGAAACATGCTGGTGCATGTAGAGATCATTGGGAGGTTGGAAAACAATCTGGGATGCGTATTAGAGAAAGATCGTTGTACTCTTGTCTTCCTGATGATGTTTTTAGAGCCCCTCTGAGAGAAGTATCATCACAATATATTATGTTGAGAACCAAGGAAGATGAGATCTATTTATTTGCGGAAATTGATCGAATCAGGAAATATAACACTATCAAAATGAATCGGTTCATTCAGGGTTAGGACATTGTTATCATGTAGGAATCCGTTCATTCAAAAAAAATTCCAATGATTTCAAAAATGTTCTAGATATTCAATACTCTCAGATCAGTGTTCATATTGAAGGTGTGATCAGAATTCATAATATTGTCAGCAAAGGTACTTCTAGTACCTATTATAAACATCTGAGTGTGGGTTTCTTGATTTTTCAATTAATTTGACATGTTCAGTTACCCTAGTTTGAATTCTTCGCACATCTTCGACCTACAAATTGAGCATTATGATTATCAACTAAACATAGAATTTTATCAGCACCTGATTTATGTATGGAAGGTATTTTATTTTCATTATCTACCGAGGATCGTGAAATAGTATCAGCAAAATTGAATGAAATGTTTGTCATTACTCAACCGGTGAAACATTTTCTTGATATCGTATCAGACTGTGCCTAAAAATAGAATACCCATTGTCAAAACCTATTTGTTTAATTACATTGTGTTTATTATCGAAATCTGAAGAATTCATGAGAAAAGTGGAAAATCTATAAAACAAAATTGAAAGCCGCAGAGTTGTGTGTGATCGGATTTCAAGAACTGAAAGATGGCTAAAACTATATCAACACACATTTGAATTACTTTGAATAATTTATGGTTATATCAAGAATGAATGAATATTCAATAATAATTCTCGGTCTAAAAATAATCAGGACAGTATTGAAAAATAAGTTGATGTTAGTTTTACGAATACCTACAAAACGTAGCATAGAGAAATCAACATCAACACGTCGAATGTCTTCAAAAGCTTCCACGGAAAAGTGTTCATACTTTTTCTGTGTCTGCAATATTAATGTAAAAGATGATACACTGTTTCCGAGGTCTCAATGCTATGCAACTTCATCTTAGTCACACTGTATCATTTCCATTACCGGAACAGAAAATCTGAGGTTTCCATTATTTTTAATTTCATTGAAAAAACAACAATATCTCAATAGCACGATCGATGAATCCGAAGGATAAGCCGGAGAGGGGAAAAAGGTAGACGAGAGTCCAGAATCCCACACCTCGCACTATCACACACGACACTCAAGATTGACGGCTTAGGCGCAACTCCTCCAGAACCCCCAAGGGAAAAATAAGCACGTGCGCCTTCGTCGTAGCAAACGATAGGGCTTAGGTACCAATCCCCCAGAATTTCAAAAATAGAACATCGAAGTATTAGTGGATATTAGGCGTTACCACCGATACAACAAGGCCAGCAGACTCTGACGTAAACAGCTCGTAACGTCACCAAGAGAGGCCAGTGTTTCATTTCATCGCTTGTCGACTAACGCGTCAGTTCGTGTTGATTCATCGGTGATTCACGTATGTTTCTGAAACGATCCCGAATTCTTCTGTTGTTTATTTATCAAAATAATTGGCGTAAAAATTACTGTTTTGTGGAATATTTTGTGTTGTGATCGGCGAAATAACAATGCCTTTCAAGTGTTGTGTTTCCTTTCGTCGAGGGAATTATGTGGGTGGTTCAAAAGTTCATGCTTTTGGGTGTATGCAATTCACCGCGAGGATTTCACTCCATCTAAGTTCAGTAGTAAACAGAGCTTAATTAATTATGATGAATTAATAATAGAAGACAATTACTCTCTCATAAAAAGTATAAGTAGAGGAAAAATAGAAAAGCTTTGATTGTGCAGTTAGTTTTGTATTCGTATATTATAGTCAACAAAATCATCTCTGAATTCGAGGAAATTTTCTCGAACGTTCACAATAAACGGCATTTTTAATTCTCATTCTCAAATTCCTTTCTGAAAACGGTCATTTGCCTCGTGGCAATGAATACAGAATTCATTCCAATGATCAAATTGCAACTATCATATCAACATGAACTACAAACACTCTACTCAAAAAGGTAAAACTGCATTTATCATGATATTTATCATGAAGATATTTGACTAAAAAGTTCCAAATTGCACCTTCTTTTTCACCTGTCTTCTCGGTGGCATTTGGAACAAATTTCACTTATTTTTTCATCATATTGGACAATTTATATATGATTCAACTATAAATATGATTTTCTTGAGATTAATCCATATTTAGTGAAAAGAAGGAAAAATATCATTCAAAATAATGGCGTGTGTAATGTCATTCGAAAGCAATCTATTGATATTTGACATCCCGTATTTTGATTGACTATTGATTATATGGTCGTCATTTGGAATGCTCGTTAACTGAATATGAGAAACTCGCCATAAAAATCATATTTCCTGTTGGATTTTCTATATAAAAATGTGCCATCGAAGTACATCATGAGTATATAAAGTGTCATGACGAAATAAGAGCAAGTAGCTCCAAATGCCCCCAACACAAGGGAAGAAAGAAGGCGAAATTCTGAACTTTCTCTTGAAATATCTCAATAAATAGTGGTTTGTTCACATTTTCATTATAAAATTCGGTTTATCAGACAATTTTTGCCAATATATTTAATTCGAATGGGTTGCTGTTGGTGGATATTTGTGTTTTATCCTGGTTTTTGCTTTAAAACTTCGTTTTTCCATAATAAAATCGAATGGGGTGCGGAGAAGGGCTCAGTTGACGACTGGCATCCTTTTTTAACCGAAAGCCCTTCAAAAAACAGCAAGAGCGGCTCAATGATAATCCAAAACTAAAATCGAAATACGCAGTCGCCTTATAGCGCTATAAGCGCTTGTCGTTTCGAGCCGCTGGTTAGGCCTCACTAAGTGACGTCACCCACGGAGCATGCAGGCCTTGTTGCATCTGTGGTAACGTATTAGGGCCTAGCCAGAATGCTCGAAATAAGGCAAGCGCTTCTAAGACCAGTTGATCACGAATAATTTGGGCTATCATGGATAAATGCCAGTATTAACATAACAAAGAATGGAAATATCAGATGATAATGTGAAATGGTTGAATCCGTGAGTGAAACTTCACGTTTCTTTGGTCCTTGATGTTGATGAACTTTGTTCTTGAAAGTTGATGACCAGTTAAAAAACTCGTAATTTTGTGTGACGATGGAATTTTGCGGGATGAACGAAGCGATATTCCGTTAAACAAAAAGTGCTCACTCGATATCACTTGAAGAATCCTGAATTAGACATTTCTCACAAATAAATGGCAGAATAATCTATTTTGTCGCTGATTTGTAACAATATCTTTGGTCGACGAATTATTGGAAGTGACAGGCGAGTTAACTTTCTCAATAAATATTGAACATAATCGATAGAACTCTCGTAAAACTGCGCATAACTCTTGTTCAAGAATTCTTGTCAACATGGGAAGAAAAATGTTAGATAGAGAGCTGACAACAAACAACACATTTTATTTTCTGATCAATAGATTGATATCTCCTACCTCATGGTACTGGCGTAACGTTATTAAAAACAGATCATATCGGTTTTCAAGTTTGACTTCTTGAAATCAAAATGTCAAACTTAGAATCCAATGAGTATTGATACTTCATTCAACATAATCATGCAGCATTTCAGGTACTATTTTTTTTCATTTCTCTCCATGATTCTTACACTTTTTGCTGAAGATGAGACTGTATGAGCTTGAAACATGTACGATGATTTGATTCAATAACTTGATTATATAACAATTGTGGAAGCGACTTCGTATTTTGATTTTTTTTTTAAATCCAATCAACAATTATTCGCTGGAAAATTATTAATATCAGGAACGAATATATATAGATATGATAATAAAATTCGAATTTGGACCAGGAAACGTTAACGTAAAAAATTATTGAGTTTTGGCATCATCATGGTCGTTTAGTTTCTTCGTCATTGTCAGAGTGTTCGATAATTTGATTTGCTTTTTCGAACTTCAGAAAAACAACACATCTTAGTCTACTCATGTGAATTTATTCCGTTTCAATATCCATATGAAAGTCACAATATTTTTTTTAGAACCCTACAAAATCAGTTCTTCACAAAAAAAGTTGGAACTTGGCAACCGTGGGGTCAAATGCAGAAAACAAGGAACAGTTGCATAGCAATTTTGATGGTGCATTCGAAAATGCAATTAAGAACAGGGTATACCATTCCAAGAAACTCATCATCAGCATATATTTGGGAAAATACTGTCTGTAGGTTAATCGAGGAGGTGGTACATTCATTTTACTTGGTTCTTCGGGATTTTCTCTTCTCGTTTCTATAAAATAAAAGTATTCGTATTATTTCAATATATTTGTAGAGGGACAAATCAGATGATTTGCCCCAAAATGTCACTGCGTTTAACAAATTTTTCTATCAGGGAGTCTAAAAGAAAAATCCAGTAGCTTGTCAGTGACAATTTGTTTGAAAAAATTTTTGAAGGAAAGAAATATAGATATATTGGAAAAATATCGAATTTTCACTTATCTTTGGACGTTTCGGGACCGATTCTGCTCCCGTTCTCAACATGTAAATGCAAATTATTTTTCTTTGAAAGTTGTGCTGCGTATAGTTTGACACTTTTCAGTGTCATACTGATGTTGGCATATGAATGAGTGATTTTAGTCTACAAATGAGTTACAGGATGTTTTCTTTAATTGATCTTGAATCTACCATTTTCATGTTCAGTTTTCAGTAGTGAATACCATGTTCTATCAATATCAAAAAAGGAATAATCAGATCACTTCATGATCGAGCCAAATCAATATCATCTAACCAACAAATTTTCAATAACGAAATCCACCACATCAGAGATGTTCTTCAACTCAACTCATATCCAAGGAACTTCATTGATAGAACGATTCACCAAATTGAAAACAAACAAAATACACCACAACAAAAACAACCATCAATAACGACGAATATAATACCGTACATTCCCGGCATATCTGAAAAAATAAAACGTGTTGGTGATAAGTTCCAAGTGAAAACTGTGTTCAAAACTGAAAATACAATGAGATCCATTCTAACTCAAACAAAGCCAAAAAAATGAAGAACAATCATCGAAAAATTGTATTTATAGTATACCTTGTGTTTGTGGAAAGTATTATACAGGTGAAACGAAGAGACCTCTCTCAGTAAGGACAAAAGAACACAAGTACAATATCAAGAAAAGACATATCGATAAATCGAAACTAACTGAACATATCCTCACTGAAGATGGACAACATATGACACAGTGGAATAATATCAAAATCATAGGAAAGGAAGATAACAAACAAAAAAGATAAATAAAGGAATCCGCTTGCATTCTTTTAAACGGAGACAATAGCATTGCTTCCTGTTCAGTTGATATTGATAGAACATGGTATTCACTACTGAAAACTGAACATGAAAATGGTAGATTCAAGATCAATTAAAGAAAACATCCTGTAACTCATTTGTAGACTAGAATCACTCATTCATATGCCAACATCAGTATGACACTGAAAAGTGTCAAACTATACGCAGCACAACTTTCAAAGAAAAATAATTTGCATTTACATGTTGAGAACGGGAGCAGAATCGGTCCCGAAACGTCCAAAGATAAGTAAAAATTCGATATTTTTCCAATATATCTATATTTCTTTCCTTCAAAAATTTTTTCAAACAAATTGTCACTGACAAGCTACTGGATTTTTCTTTTAGACTCCCTGATAGAAAAATTTGTTAAACGCAGTGACATTTTGGGGCAAATCATCTGATTTGTCCCTCTACAAATATATTGAAATATTACGAATACTTTCATTTTATAGAAACGAGGAGAGAAAATCCCAAAGAACCAAGTAAAATGAATATATTTTGGAATTCGAACACCCTATAGATATACAGATAATCTCAAGTCACTGGCCCTATTTATCGGACGATGGAGTGTCGTTTTCACGCACCTTCAACGCTATCTGGCGATATGATTCCTCCACTCATGTGTTTGGCATGATTCCAATTGGAAAACAAACATAATCGGCTACCACTCCACAAAAATTCAGCGCTCTATTAATAGTACATTGCATTGATTTTTTTTTCAACTCTTCACGATCATACCACGGCCGCCTCTACCACTGACACTTCGATCAGTTTTTTGGCAGTACAATAAGGTTGGAGAATCAGATCTATTAATCGGACAATGAAATTTGTTATCACCTCTCTTGACCATTTTATCCTTATCTCTGAGAATTGGATGCGCAGTAGGCCTGTCAGCGGAGTGGAAAGAGAGCTCATTATTGTCAAAGAATTGGTTGGTGAACATCGAATAGTTCAATTATACTTCACAATGAAATAGCGTAGTGAATCTTCGTCGCACACTAACCATCTCTGTTTATCGTTTCCGCATCTCAGAGGCCAAGCTACATTTCCCAAGTTGCAGATACCACAACAAAAAATTGAGAATGATAGCTAATATCGTCTAGATCATTCCTATTTGTGCTTAGGAGAACATTTCATCTCAGATTACTCCAAAGTTGAAATTTAAAACCGGAATCCTTCTGTATTTATACATCATATCTCAGGTAGGAATATAGGTGTTCTTCGCATGCGTGTTTTATATCGTACTCTCGAGAGATTATTTCATAAATTCAATGTATATTTGTCACTGGGAGAGCCACTCTTATTGATTAAAACTTTCAGAATCATATTCAAAGAGAAACATGAGAGCGTGTTTGAAGTTATGAGAGCTGAAATTTTCAGTATCACCAGTTGGCGTAACTATAACGTGAGGTCAATGTCAAAGTCAGAAATCCCAGAATTCTGCTGAATATATAAACTCTAAAGGTTGTGGCCGGTAGTATCGAAAATATTCAATGTTCCGGATGGATGATGTACAATATTTGTACAGATATAAAACCCCAAGTTATGGAAATACTCGAGCGAAATCCCAGTTAACTCACTCTGGATGTGAAACTACACGTCTACTTCTTACATTGACGAAGAAGAAGAAATATATTTATTATCAGTTCTACCAACTCTGACCTCACGTTTTAGTGGCGCGATGTGGACAATGAATTATGTTAGCCCCAATTGATGTCTAGACAATAGTGTGATAAGGGGATATAAAGGTATGTGTGTTTGTATTTAAATGGACTGTATCTCGAATGAAAATTAATGTTGTATGCGTAGCGTTGAAAATGCACTCACCTCGTGTGTTCTTGGTGATGACTTGATGAACTGATGATGAATAGTGTGATCTAAGCGTTTCTAGCTAACTTCATTGGTAACAGCAGCGTCACTTGGTATGAATAAAGACACCCGCGTAATCTCGAGCGATGATACAAAAAATGTATCTGTTATTTGCGAATTAGTAGCGAAAAATTGTCTTGGCTGGACTGATAGCGTGAGAGTGTCGTACCACCGCAATTGGTGCCCTCAGTTCTCGTCCTTGCCGGTAGAGGAGCACTGCTCGTGCCAATTCAACACCATTTAGTACGCGCTAAATTCAACAACTGAATAATAATGAATAACTTAATTGATAAAATATGTATCCATACATACTCATACCTACATGACTAACTTAATTACTAAAAAATGGTGGACATAATCTGCAACATTATCTGCCCACCAAAATATGAAGATATTTTTAATCTTCTGATTGTGATTGAACATTTGGCAAAGGGCACAGCTTTACCAAAGGTCGTTTAAATACACCATTCTTAGTTAATACGGTGGCAACGCGAACCACTCCATCTTAACCAGGGTGTAAGTCTACAATGCTACCTAAATGCCACTTGAGCGGCGGATACAACTCATTTTTAATTAAGACAAGTGCATTCTTTTTTATTTTATCATCAGAATCTAACCATTTTCCCCGTTGATGCAATGTATGCAAATACTCACTGTGCCACCTCGCCCAGAAGTCCTGGTGAAGACGTTGAAGTAATTGCCAGCGACTCAAAGAGTTCAATTTCAAATGAGACAGGTCTGGGTCAGGTAGTGCAGATAGGGGTTCCAGTGTTGAAAAATGTCCAGGCGTCAAAACAGACAAATCAGAGTGGGGTCCGAGCTTAATTGGCAAAGTGGGCGCGAATTGAGGATTGCTTCAATTTGGACAAGAACTGTATTAAATTCTCCGAGAGTTAATATTTGTTCGCCTGTAACTCTAAGCAAGTGTGTTTTCACTGATTTCACTCCTGCTTCTGCCAAGCCGGGAAAGTGTGGCCCAGAAGGGGGATGCAGAAAAAATTGAAGAGATTCTGCCTCTGCCGCCAATCTCATCATATCAATAATTTGGTTAGGTGCACCTATGAAATTGAAGCCGCAGTCACAATTTATACGCGTACAGCGACCACGTCTTGCAATGAATCTACGCAAGGCGCATAGAAATGCTTCAGAACTGAGGTCTGATGCCAATTCTAGGTGGTTCGCCTTCGTGTCAAAGCAGACAAACAAACAAACATATGACTTTGCAGTTTTAGCACCGCGTGTATTTGAAAATTTTGTTATGAAGGGTGTTGTTGTTGAAGTGGACTGTATTGTTCGCGTAGAATGAATGCAATTTCGGTGGTATAGAAACTTTTTTCTCTAAGTACAACCTGCAACTCGTTTACAACGAGCGCTGCTAACTCAACTACAATGTTGCTATGTTGATTGTCGATGTTCAACTGAATCCAAGCGTGGCGAGATATTTCGCGCGCTTGGTAACTAGTGAGACCTTGAGAGTATTCATAGTGGGGTGAACGATAGACTCGTTGGGTACAAGAAATGTTATTTGAAGTACATATAGGATGTATCTCAACCTTTGAAATATTAAGAACTCTTACATGGCCCCACGTTGAAAGGATTAGCATGAAAGAATTAGCCTTTCAATAAAATCAATAATAAGTCACTTCAGTTTGTCAAGAAAAAATAGCATGAAATAATGGATTATGCCCCATCACTAACACCTTCCACTACACACTTCAACTGGTAGAGGGCACAATTTTGAGAATGCCTGCCTGAAGGTAGTGGATTGAGTCTTCACTGTGGCAACACGGGCCACACCATCTTGACCAGAATGGACTTCGATGACCCTTCCCAAGGACCATCGCAGGGGTGGTAGATTATCGTCTCGGATGAGAACTACAGAGCCAAGTTGAAGGCTATCGTAGTTGGACCTCCACTTAGTGCGCGTCTGAAGTTCGCATATGTAATCTCTGGACCAGCACTTCAAAAGGTGTTGTTGGAGCCGTTGAAGAAATTGAAAGCGTGACAATTTGATTGTGGTCACATCACCCAGGTCTGGATCTGGTAGGCTAACCAAGCGTCAACCAATGAGGAAATGAGAAGGCGTTAAGGCATCGAGATCACTGGGATCGGTTGACAGGGGTGTGAGAGGTCTGGAATTGAGGATTGCTTCGACTTGTGTTAATACCGTGCAATAATCCTCGAAGGTTAACGAAGCATTTGCAAGAACTCGCTTGAGATGATGTTTGGCGGACTTCACGCCTGCCTCCCACAATCCACCAAAATGAGGGGAGTGTGGTGGAATGAAATGCCACGAAATGCTTTCATTATATAATGATTCATTGATTAAATTTTCCTGCGATTCAAGAAAATGTTTCAATTCTTCTAATTCACGGTTGGAGCCAACAAAATTTTTACCATTGTCGGAATAAACGTGGTTGGGTTTTCCTCGGCGTGAAACAAATCGTCGAAAAGCAGCTAGAAATGCTTCAGTCGTGAGGTCAGATACGGGTTCTAAATGAACAGCCTTTGTCGAGAGACAGACAAAGAGACTGATGTAGCACTTGACAGATTTGTTTCCTCGACCCTTTTTATCGCGTATCATAACGGGACCAGCATAATCAACCCCAGTTGCATGAAAGGGATGCTGAGGAGTAACACGCATCCTGGGTAAAGAGCCCATAAGGGGTGTCAAACCTCGATAACATCTCATGCAGTTATGGACCGTTTGTTCGGCCAATGTTTTGCCAGCTGAGGGCCGAAGGGTTTCCCTGATTACGGAAAGTAGCAGCTGGGGGATTGCATGCATCATGCGTGAATGTTCATGTTTGAGAATAATTTTTGTAAGTGGATGCTTTGAGCACATTACTGCTGGGTGCTTTTTCTCATATTCGAATGTTGAGTGTTGAATTCTACCTCCAACACGTATCAAACCGTGTGGACCAATAAACGGATTTAGATTGAGAAGTCTACTTTTAGAAGAAAGATTCCCATCCGTTAGCTCTCGAAAGTCTTGAGCGAATGAATCCGTTTGAGCCATTTTTAATAACGCATGATATGCATTATTTATTTCGTAAGTGGTCAGTGGACCACTGATACGATTGTCTTTGTGTTTTGAATTGTGTGAAAACCGGAAACAGAATGCAACAACTCGTCGCAGTTCATTAAATGATGAGAATCTATCGAAACAAAATTGATTCAACACGTTCGTAGTTAAGACAACCCGCCGTTTTCCAACTTCAGGCAGCTCTTCAGTTAGCTGCATTTGGGCACAAGGCCATTCTGATTCATTTTCATATAACCAATTTGGCCCAGTCCACCATAGTTCAGAGTTTTGTATGACACAAGGGGATAGTCCTCGGGTTAATAAATCAGCTAGATTTTCCTTTGTGTTAACGTATCGCCAGTGGCAAGAATTCGTTAGTTTTTGTATTTGAGCTACACGATTGGATGCAAAGGTTTTCAGCTGGTATGGAGGAGTTTCCAACCAGGAAAGAACTACAGTTGAGTCGCACCATAAATAGGCGGCATTAAAAGTAACAGATAGAGAGTCTTTTATTCTCGTTATGAGTATGGCCAAAACCAACGCTCCGCACAATTCCAGCCTGGGTACAGTTAAAACCTTAAGAGGAGCTACCTTAGATTTTGCAAGAATCAAAGCGACCTGCACATTGCCAGATTCATCCAAACTACGCGAGTATATACATGCTCCATAGGCATTCAACGACGCGTCCGTGAAACCGTGCAATTCGATCTGAATTGGATTACCAATGAGTATTCTACGTTTTACTTGCATATTGTTCAATTCTGGTAATTCTTTTCTGAAATTTAGCCAACCATCAACTAATTTCACTGGCAATGGTGCGTCCCACGCTACCTTGAGGGACCATAATTGCTGCATAAGTATTTTCACCAGTATAACACAAGGACTCAAAAGTCCAAGGGGGTCAAAAATTTGCGATATTTCTGACGGAATTGCTCGCTTAGTAACTACAGTTGGTTCTGATGACAGATTGACACTGTACATAAGACAGTCCGATGAAGAAGACCAATCTAGGCCTAATGTTTTTGTGCGATTTCGTTCACGAAAATAAGCAATCGCCGAAGTGGACTCATTTGACATTCTCGAAATGACCGCAGGTTCATTCGAGGACCACTTTCTAAGGCGAAAGCGAGCTGACTCCAATATGTCAGATACGTTAGTGCACAAGGTACCAACTTCTTCCACCGAATTCCCACCAGATATAAAGTCATCAACGTAAAAATCATAAGCGATAGCTTGTGCTGCCACGAAATATTCATCAACATTATTTAGTGAGAGTTCTTTTAGACAACGTATCGATAAGAAACTAGAAGAAGCCATACCATATGTGACCGTTTGCAATTCATATACGTCCAATTCATCATCTGGGCTTTGACGCCAGAAGATACGCTGCGAATTCGTATGTTTAGGATTGATTAGTACCATGCGGTACATTTTTTCAATGTCCGCGCAGACTACGATTTTATGTTGCCGGAATCTAAGGATTATTGACATTAGTTCTTCTTGTATGACCGGCCCCACGATTTGAATATCATTAATTAATAACCCGGAATCAGAGGGGGCAGAGCCATCAAAAACAACCCGCAGCTTGGTGGTACTACTATTCTCTTTGAGCACTCCATGGTGGGGGAGATAGTATGATACCACCTCAGAAGATTCACTAACAACCTTGCGCATATGTCCCATTTCTTCATATTCTCGCATGAATTTAGAATATTGCTCATTAAGAGTAGGATTTTTCATAAGCTTCCTTTCCAATGAATAAAAACGCCTCAATTCAGAATCTCTAGAGTTTTCGAGAACCGAAGTATTTGTTTTCAAAGGCATTTCAACAATGAATCTGCCTTCATTATTGCGTAACGTAGTTTTCTTGAATAATTTTTCACAATATTCCTCGTCGTTGGAAATACTTTCTGGCTCGTTATAAGATTCTTCTATTTCCCAAAATCGGGCAAGTTGATTCTGGATATTGATAGTGCTAGTTATGCTCAGATTACAGTGAACCTTTGCTATTTGAGATTACGCTAGACACGGACCTGAAATTATCCAACCCAACACACTATTTTGCAAGATAGTAGCGTTAGGCCCAAGGTTAATTTGACCGTCCTGCAAGAAAGAGTAAAACAATTCAGCGCCGATGAGAATGTCTATTCCGCAGCCTAATAGAATTCTGGATCAGCTAGATTTATATGCGAAGGTATGCTGAAATGAACGGGATTGACACCGTGCGCCGACCTCCTCTCATATATTTTCGGTAATACTAAGCATGAAATCGATTTTTCGTAGTCATTATGACAAGATTTCATAAATACAAAACAACGATGTTTGATATCTGTTTCCAACTGATTGATGCCTGAAACACACATTCTAATACTCAATTTTGGAATTTTCAATTCATCACTCAACCTTTGTGTGATGAAATTCGATTGACTACCTGAGTCAAGTAGTGCCCTGCACAAATGTACATTATTTGAGGAATCGAGAACTTGAACCATGGCTGTAGATAATAACACATCATTGGCTTGTGCTAGGTTACAGCTAGTTAATGCGCTGAATACATTATTATTTTGCGATTGAGTTGGGGTTTGAATCGAGGATTGGGTTGAAGAAGCCACCCTCTTTCTCGATTCAGAAGTAGATGCTTCTGGATGTAAAATAGTATGATGGGATTCGTTACATTTTTTACAATTGACAGATCGACAATCTGACAATTTATGATTTGCTTTCAAGCAATTTTTGCAGAGTTTGAGCCGTCTGACTCGTTGCATTTTTGACGCATGATTTAAACGCAGAAATTTGTTACAATTGGAAATGTAATGTTCGGCCTTGCAATAGACGCAATAAATTTCATACGTTGTTACAAAAGATCTGGTTCCAGATTTAGAATTAGTTCTAGTATTTGAATAATGTCTTGATTTAGATTCGTTGCGAGATTCGTTATGATTCCGATTTAGTTTTTCGAGGAAATCAGCTTTCCATTTGAGGAACGATTTGAACTCAGCTGATTTGGGTGGCTCCCCTTCTATTTTGTAAAGCTCCCAATCGTGTTCAGACTTTTTATCGAGTTTGTTTGCTAATATGTGTACTACGATGTCATCCTACATATCAGTAGGTAGTTTCAATTGCTTCAACGTTCGAATATGTTTAGAAGCTGTATCAGAAATTTTCCTAAGATCTGCTGCAGATTCGTGATGCATTGCAGGAATGTTGAGAAAAGCCTGTAAATGGTTATGAACAAGTAAACGCATGTTATTGAACCTTTCACAATGCGTTTCCCATGCACTTCGATAATTTTTCTCACAAAAATCTATTGCATCAATCACCTCCTCAGCCTCTCCACCCAGGAATGTGTGTAAATGATGAAATTTCTCCATATCATTCAGCTCAGGTCGATTATGGATAAGCGAGGAAAAGGTGTCTCGAAACTCCAACCAAGTTTCATACGATCCGGTAAATGTTTGTATTTTGATAGTCGGTAGATTGATGTGAGGTAAGGTTCTTGTTCTAACATAAGGAGTATTTGAAACATTTTGAGATTGTGGAGGAGTAGCAGCTACCTGAGGCATCGATTGTTCAAAGTGTTGATCGTGATTTATGGTTGGGACCACTTCGGGGGCCGCAAGTTGATCACTAATTTGATCACTCACAGTTGGATGCAAAATATGATCGTATTTATCCAAAATATCTCTGCAAGTTGAAATGTATTTTGAGTATGCATTTTCAAATATGTCTCGCTCGAGTAGCTGTTCCTCTTGGTCAGCGTGATGTAATTCAATAGGATCTTGAACGATTTCAAATTCATCAAGGAGCTTAGATACTCTTGAGTACCTATTTTCAATGTCTATGAACATTATTCTGTCAACTGTATTGATTCGAGATAATTTATCAAGGACATCATCGACAAATTTCTTAAAAATTGTTGATATGTCTTCAATTTGGCCACGCTTTTTGATCAAAACTGCGAGCTCTTGCTCATTCATTTCGAATAAATGTATTAAGAAATACTACACGAGACCAACAAAGCCGAAACGCCAATGAAAGCGAATGAAAAGGAAAGATCTCACTTGTGCTTTTTTACGAAACTACGCAACTGCCTACTCGCTGTATCCGCTTCCCCAGGTCGACGATGCTCCACGTTGACGCCGCCGTATTCTCCTCTCTGCGCACCAAGTTCGCGCCGAACGCGGTTGTTGCTATGTGGGAGCCAGCCCCGCGCGCTCTGCAATGTGGCCTTCGTAACGCCGGCCGTTCGCTCTTCGTTCCGACGAGCCCAACCGTTGCCGATGATACAAAAAATCCCGCCGCTTCGCGTCTTGCGATGCTTTTCCGATTACGGAAAAGAATACACAAGATTTATTCGATTCGCGTTACTGTAACGATTATAATAATAATAATAATAATAAGTTTATTTACCAAAATGTTATTACAAAATTAACACTAGAATTGTTGTTGTAATGTGAACAAACATGGAAATCCCACTAAAACCAAAGTTGCGCGTGGGCTTTGCAATATTTAATTCACAATATTCCATATGCATATGATATTAAAAATAGAAGATAGTTTGAATTGGTCTCACTTTGTGAATATTAATATTGGTTCCTAACATTTTGACATTCAACCTATCTAAGATATAACTAAGAGAAATTTATCTATAAATAAAAATAAAACACAAACAATTTGTAAAGTATTGGAAATGACAAAAGATATTGATCCTCTATACACAAAATAGACATGAAGGTTTACAAAGTCTGTTATTCAATGAGAGAGAGATTGCTTACCGATTTTCGATAAAAATGAGATGCTTTCGAATCTCATGATGTTTGCGTTTCCAAAATTACGAAAAATCGAAGGAAAATAAGAAAATCTTCAAATAGATCTCGTGGTTAGATTTTGTGGACTAGGCCGGCATTTGTAGAAATAGTTGAAGTAAAACTAATGGTAGCATTCATCAAATCATTATACCGAGCAGAAACAGAAACTTACGTAATCGGTAGGTTTAGTGCTGCACTTCGTACGGCGGACTTCTCGAGCTAGCTCTGGACTGGACCGACGCCGGGTAGTTGCACTTCATGCACCATGCAACTACAGGGTTTTACACTGTCAAACCATGCACCAATATCTAGAGTTCAGCTATGTAGCAATTGAGGCAAGAAGCTAAGCAAATTAGCAAAAAGTTATTACACATTCACTGCGACAACATGCGTTTTGGAAGCACCAAAATTAGACGAATTGTACACTCCAAGCGATAGTGACCAACTGATTGACCGGCAGGGCTTAAAGGTCAACTAACTATACAGAGGAGTTTCTGTTCTCTGCGTTTTCGCGATAACAATGCTACCTGTACGTTTTTTCGCATATCGTATTTTGTGTACCAAAACCCAACATGCCGCCCCCTCAAAAGGCAAGTTAATTGACAATAATAACTTGCGTTTTGACTATTAATCTATATATGTACATACATACATACATATAATTCGAAAAAAAAAAATTATTCTCAAAGGACAAAAACAAACACGATGCTATATTCCGAAAGTGAAATATAAAAGAAAATACCTATTCCGAAATAGGCAAGGGACACAACTTTACAAGTGGTCGTTTAAATGTCCCGGTAGCAGTAATAACTTCTGCAACACGTGGGACATGATCTTCACCATAAATTAGTGACTTAATACGGCCTATGGGCCATTTTAAAGGAGGAATATGATCACTCTTGATCAACACTAAAATTCCTACTTCCACGGGGGCAGAAGGGTCTAGCCACTTACTCCTCTGCTGAAGAGTATGCAAGTACTCCTTAGTATATCGTTTCCAGAAATCATGATGCAGTTTCTGCAATAACTGCCAACGAGATAAACGGTTGAATGGCGTGGAAGTGAAATCAGGAGTTGGGAGAGCAGCGAGCGGTTCGAGCGTCAAAAAATGACCAGGAGTTAAAACCGACAGGTCATTTGGATCCGAACTCAGTGGGGTCAAAGGTCGTGAATTCAATATAGATTCTATCAAGATCAATATGGTATTCATTTCCTCATAAGTAAAAATTTGATTGCCGATAACGTGCGATAAATGGGTTTTTACGGATTTCACCCCAGCTTCCCACAGACCACCAAAATGTGGGGAAGAAGGTGGGTTGAAATGCCATGCGATAAATTCTTTGGACGCAGCTGATTCCATGAATTTAATAATTTGATTATGAGCACCTACAAAGTTTGTGCCACAATCACTATATAGATGTTCACATTTACCTCGTCGAGATATGAATCTTTGTAGTGCTGCGAGAAAAATGTCAGCTGAAAGATCACTGGCTAACTCAATGTGCATCGCTTCAGTAGCGAAACAAACAAATATACAAAAATACGCTTTTGTAGTTCGAATACCGCGATGACGATTCATCGTTATAGGGATGGGTCCCGCGAAGTCAACTCCCGTATGGCAAAAGGCTTTAACTTTAGAAATCCGTGCTGGGGGTAGATCACCCATAGGGGGCTGAAAAGGTTGAGGATTTTTTCGCCAACACTGAATACATTTTGACAAAATTGTCCGAATCGCTCTTTTCGGGGAAAGAATCCAGAATTGTTGAGCAAGTAAAAACTGAACCGCACGGGGCCCAGCATGCAAATATTTTTTGTGGTAAAAGGAAATTAATAAGTCGGTCAATTTCGACTTCCGAGGTAATAGCATGGGATGCTTGACATCATACGACAAGGATGCATATTTCAAACGTCCTCCCACTCGCAAAATATTGTTGTCGTCGACAAATGCGTTCAACTTGCGGAGAGGCTTAGAGACGATTTCTCCATTCAATTCAGTTTCGAAATTCAAAAATTGAGTGCGTTTAACTAACATAATTAATGATTGATGCATCTCCTCTGAGGATAATACACTTGGCCGTTTTTTCAAAGGATTTTTGATACGTTCACAAAATCTCAAAACATAAGCTAAGGTTCTTTGCAGGGGAGGAAATGAAGAAAATTTGTCTAATAGTGTATCTAACACGTTAGGAGTAGTTGATAAAACATTTAAGACTATTGTACGCTCTTCTTCCAAGTTGGTACAGTCTAACGTGATAGTTGAAGTTAGCCATGGATTGCTAACATCACGTAACAAGTCTGGACCAATAAACCACTGGTTATTAGCTATAAGCTCCGAAGGAAATAAACCTCTGGAGGCAACATCAGCGGGGTTCGATTTGGATTCTACGTAAAACCACGCATCTGGTGGCACTGTTTCTTGTACCACAGTAATCCGGTTGGCCACGAACGTTGGAAACCGATATGCACTAGAACGAACCCATGCTAATACAGTTTTCGAATCCGACCAAGCATAGATTTTTTCGAATTTCAGTGTACCGCGGTAGACTTTCAAAACATACGAAATTAATTTAGATACTAAAACCGCAGCACATAACTCCAAACGAGCAATACTAATGCGTTTCAAAGGAGCCACTTTTGATTTGCCACAAACAAAATGAATAGAAATGTCTTTTTCAAATGAAATGGCTCGAATATACACGACAGCTGCGTAACCTTTCTCTGACGCGTCTCCAAATCCATGAGTCTCTAACGACGAATATTCCGTCGGAATAATGTGACGGGGAATATAAAAAGTTTTCAATAAATGCAATTCCGAAAGGTATTGAGTCCATACTCTTAGAATATCTGGCGTGGGAGCTTGATCCCAATCGATTCCTGAAATCCACAAGCGTTGGATCAAATGTTTAGTCAAAAACGTCATAGGGGTCAAAAAGCCGAGGGGGTCGAACACCCTAGAAAGTTCAGATAACAAATTGCGTTTGGTACAAGGTCGATCCATTGACTGTACCGAAAATGTGAATGAGTCCGTACCAGGTTTTCATTGGAGACCCAAAATTTTCACTGATGAACTATTCTCTGAATTGTCTTCAAAAGTAAGGGTATTGACGCTCAAATATGATTCCGGTAAATCGGAGAGTAACGCAGGTTCATTCCTACTCCATTTACGGAGCTGGAAACCGCCCTTTTCAAATAGCGATATAAGTTCATGTTTAAGACGGTTGGCCCCTTCTAATGATGAATGACCACAAATTACGTCATCCACATAGGTGGACTCGCGAATAGCTTCCGTAGCTAACGGAAAATTCTGACCTTCGTCATCAGCTAATTGCATCAATGTACGCAACGCTAAAAATGGCGAAGATTTAATCCCATGAGTCAAGGTTTTGAGTCGATAATCCTTTAGGTTTTCATTTGGAGAAAACCTCCAAATTATGCGCTGGAAATCGCATTGTCCAGGAGTAAGTAATATCATCCGATACATTTGTTTCACGTCTGCACATATAACATACTTGAAACATCGGAATCTCAATAAAATTTTACAAATATCTTGTTGTAGTTTTGCGCCTGTCAAAAGATTATCATTTAGTGAACGAAAACTACCAGATTTCGCAGATGCATTGAACACTACTCTTAATTTTGTCGATGAACTGTCCGGTTTCAATACTGGATGATGAGGAATATAATACGTTGATGGTGAATCAACATCAGAGACTACCTCCATATGATTTAATGTTAGGTACTCTTGCATAAATAGTTTATATTGCAAGTAAACCTCAGGTTGCATCAATAACCTTCTTTCTAAACTATAAAATCGATTTACGGCTAAAGACCTACTTCCCGGAAACACTGGCAACGTCGCATCATGAAACGGAAGATGTACTACGTACCTACCAGTATCATCTCTAGAAATTGTATCTGTGAATAGCTTTTCGCATATAATATCTTCCTTAGAACAAGAGTCGAACTCTGGAACCGCTTCAAGTTCCCAAAATGTCTTCAAAGTATTCTCTAATTTCGAATTATCTGATAAAGAACAAAAAAATGAAGATATGGTGGGAGTCTGGGAGAAAGCCATTTTTCTCATCATGATGTACCCAAAAACGGTATTAATAGCATCTGGTGCTCCACCAGTGCCAACAATGCGGCCATCCAGTAAAATCTGCGAAAACACGTCCGCGCCTAAGAGCATATCAATTTTACCAGGGGCGTAGAATAAATCATCTGCTAATTTCAAATTATATATGTGTGGCCACCTGTCCAACGAAATGGGGGAAGGAGGTAAATTATCACAAATGTTAGTCACGATAACCGAATCAACATTAAATTCCGGACTCACTTTTGCAACCGGACGGATTGTCAAAGTGACACATCCGTGATTTGACATAGTTTGCATCGAGTCCACTCCCTTTACTTCGATTAATGATTCAGTTTTGATTAGACCCAAACGATTGAAGGATTTCTGATTTATGAAGGAACACATACTTCCGGAATCTAGTAAACACCGAAGTTTTTGATACCCTCCATTACAATCCAGGACTTCTATAACAGCCGTGGATAATAAAACACTCGAATTATGTGAAAGAACTCCCGTTGTGACCTGGACAGACCGAACAGGTTGTGCCGTCGAGGTACTGGGAGATTCATCAGCAGCAGTGCAGTTTCCGTTATTAGATCTATTTGTATTCTGAGAAGTTGATCTGTCTATATTCTCAGATCCAGAGGTTAACTTTTCTCCAAAGTGAAGAAGGGAATTGTGCGTTTTTTGTCCACAATACGTACAGCTTGAAGAGGACTTACAAGATTTTACATTGTGCATATGACTTAAACAACTTAAGCATAAATGTAAAACCTTCGATAATTGATATCTTTCATAAGGCGTTTTCCTCAAGAAAACAGGACAGGAATAAACAAAGTGATTTTCCTGACAAACTCTGCATTTTTGATTAACGTTTTGATTTTTATTAACAAAAAACGAAGTGGTTTTGCGAGTATTCGGATAACTAGTTTTAGGACTATTATCAAGTTTATTTTTATGATGCGAAGTAGGTGAAAAGGATAGAGTGTCTAACGCAATGCAATGCTTTTCCAAAAAATCTAGCAGATTTTCATAGCTAGGAACCTCTGTGGATCCATGCTCATGCTCAAATCGAGTCACAGTAGATGCATCTAGTCTTTTGAGCATCATCATTACCAAAATAAAATCCCACTCCGCAACTGGAAACCCCAATTTCTTCAAAGCCGCCAAATTTTCGGAAAATGTATCCAACAATTTGCGAAGGGCCGAAGAATTATTGTCACTCGGAATTTTGGAACAATTTTCAATTTGAGTCCAATGCGCTTGGGCTCTTAATCGCTTATTAGAATATCGTTTGACAAGAGTATCATAAGCGATTGGATAATTGGTGGCCGTCATAGGCAAAGTACGAACTAAAGCTAAAGGACCACCCTGTAACGACGAGATCATATAATTGTACTTTTCAATAGGAGACAGTGCGTCATTATTGTGTAGCAACGAATCATATAAATCTAAATAAGTATCGAAAACATTTAAATTGCCATCGAATTTAATTAACTCGATTTTTGGCAACCGCAAATTCGAAGCCGGTGCTGCGAAACTATTATTTGGGTTGAAACCCATACGCGAAGCGTCGGACAGATTCTCAAATAAATCGCCGAAGATAGTTTTAATATCATAATAGCGACTAAGAAACGATTCACGAATGGTTTCCTCAGGAGTTATATCAGCCTCTGCATCTTGCATCAATATATTAAGAATAATCATATGCTGCTTTTGAAATTCTTCCCTGAGATTCTCAATTTCACTGAAACGAACTTTGAATAAGCTATGCACTGATTTATCAGTTTCGGCTTTCATAGCAAGGGTATTCAAGATTTGAATTTCGGTAATACACGAATTTCGCAGCGCTTTGGCTCTTCGAAATTTCTCAGCCATATTTCAGAGAAAATATGCAAACGAATATCCGCACAAAAGAGAATCAACGATAACAATATCAAAACAACATCGGCTGAAACGCCGAAACGATTCCTGCGAATGTTCAAATTTTTTGACGGTTCGCGCTCACTGCCCGCGCAACTGTCTGAGTAGGGATTCAAGACACGCCTTCCCTGCAGGATCTGTACAACACCGTGTTTACCTAGATCACAGGTGAACTATAAAATACAAAAATGGCTATCGTTTCAATTTATATTCGTACAAAATTACATCAAATAATCGCGACGGGGTTTGATACACAAGACGATTCAAAATGCGTGCAAAATGATGAAATTGATCAAAATTGCAAAATAATGCGATTCAACCTATCGATTTGGCTATAATGAATAATTTTGAGAAAAGGAACAAACTAATTTCCTTTTTTCAACAAAACCAAAATTTACGAAAATGCCTAAAGGGCCTTATCCGGCTCGAAGGACCATGTTTGCGTTTCCAAAATTACGAAAAATCGAAGGAAAATAAGAAAATCTTCAAATAGATCTCGTGGTTAGATTTTGTGGACTAGGCCGGCATTTGTAGAAATAGTTGAAGTAAAACTAATGGTAGCATTCATCAAATAATTATACCGAGCAGAAACAGAAACTTACGTAATCGGTAGGTTTAGTGCTGCACTTCGTACGGCGGACTTCTCGAGCTAGCTCTGGACTGGACCGACGCCGGGTAGTTGCACTTCATGCACCATGCAACTACAGGGTTTTACACTGTCAAACCATGCACCAATATCTAGAGTTCAGCTATGTAGCAATTGAGGCAAGAAGCTAAGCAAATTAGCAAAAAGTTATTACACATTCACTGCGACAACATGCGTTTTGGAAGCACCAAAATTAGACGAATTGTACACTCCAAGCGATAGTGACCAACTGATTGACCGGCAGGGCTTAAAGGTCAACTAACTATACAGAGGAGTTTCTGTTCTCTGCGTTTTCGCGATAACAATGCTACCTGTACGTTTTTTCGCATATCGTATTCTGTGTACCAAAACCCAACACATGATATTGAGGAAATGTTTGGTTTCACTCACGATTTACGTATTATCTTTTCACAATGTCTGGACAGATCAGTTAGCAGCCGATGGTACACTCATGATTGTTAATTCGATATCACGAATCTCGACTGTTTATGTGGCTCGATTGGACCATTTATGTTTCGGTTATGCGATGGTTCGATTGTTGTTGAAGTGGACTGTATTGTTCGCGTAAATGAATGCACTTTCGGTGGTATAGAAACTTTATTCTCTAAGTACAACCTGCAACTCGTTTACAACGAGCGCTGCTAACTCAACTACAATGTTGCTATGTTGATTGTCGATGTTCAACTGAATCCAAGCGTGGCGAGATACTTCGCGCGCTTGGTAACTAGTGAGACCTTGAAAGTATCCATAGTGGGGTGAACGATAGACTCGTTGGGTACAAGAAATGTTATTTGAAGTTCATATAGGATGTATCTCAACCTCTGAAATATTGAGAACTCTAACAAAGGGGCCTGCATAATCCACGCCTACACAAGAAAATGGCTTAATTTGCGATACGCGAAGTGTTGGTAGATTTCTCATACTTGGCTGAAAAGTAGCAGGCCTGAGTCGCCAGCAACTAAAACAATTTGAAATAACCTTTCCTATTGCGCGTTTTGGTGCTAGAATCCAGAATTGCTGACTTATTAAAAATTGCAGAGTTTGTGCACCTGGGTGTGAATATTTTTTGTGAAAATCATCAATGACCAAATCAGTAAGTCTACCCTTTTGTGGTAACATAATAGGATGTCGTTGATCATAAGTTAATGATTTTGCTTTGTAGAGACGTCCACCAACCCTCAAAATTCCTTTCTATATCGATAAAGGCATTTAGTTTATGGAGAGTTTTGGAAGTAGGCTTATTTTGTTTTAAGTTTTTAATTTCGTCCGAAAAATGAAGATTTTGAAAATACTTCGCTAGAGCAATTGAGGCTGAGTTCAGTTCTATATCTGAAAAACTCTCGGTTTGTCGTTTTGTTGGATTTTGAGAGTTGAATATGAATCGAAGGATATATGCGATAATGCGTTTGATTTGAGAAAGAGACGAGTGGTTTTTCAACAGTTCTTCAAAACTACCAATGGCCACAATTGTTGTTAGTGTGATTTTTTTTTTCTTCTCTTATCATATCGGGCGACTCAAAATCGTCATTGTGAGTGAAAGTGGGCCAGAAATTCTTAGGCGATTTGAGCCAAGATGTTCCTGCCCACCAAGCCGAATGCTTAATTAGCTGATTGTCGTTTTGTGGGATTTTCAGAGTTGAATATGAATCGAAGGATATATGCGATAATGCGTTTGATTTGAGAAAGAGACGAGTGGTTTTTCAACAGTTCTTCAAAACTACCAATGGCCACAATTGTTGTTAGTGTGATTTTTTTTTTCTTCTCTTATCATATCGGGCGACTCAAAATCGTCATTGTGAGTGAAAGTGGGCCAGAAATTCTTAGGCGATTTGAGCCAAGATGGTCCTGCCCACCAAGCCGAATGCTTAATTAGCTGATTGTCGTTTTGTGGGATTTTCAGAGTTGAATATGAATCGAAGGATATATGCGATAATGCGTTTGATTTGAGAAAGAGACGAGTGGTTTTTCAACAGTTCTTCAAAACTACCAATGGCCACAATTGTTGTTAGTGTGATTTCTTTTTCTTCTCTTATCATATCGGGCGACTCAAAATCGTTATTGTAAGTGAAAGTGGTCCAGAAATTCTTAGGCGATTTGAGCCAAGATGGTCCTGCCCACCAAGCCGAATGCTTTATATAGCTGATTGGGAAGTAGACCGCGTGATCCACAATCCGTCCTCCTGTCCCTATCATCCCTATATAGGAACGCACGATGTTCTTTGAACATTATAGGGATTTTCTCTCGTGTGCTCCAAGCGACTGAGTGTTGTGGGGGTTGTGAGCTTTGTGAGGGGCGGTATCCTCTCCTAGAGTCAGGTTGCTCATTTCCTGCCCCAGTTGGTAGTTTGAATGGTTAACTTTCTGTCTATCATTTTGACTGAACTGAATCGAAGACAGTTTTGATTAGGATTGTGTGCCTGATTGTGTTGATATTGATTGTTTGATTTGGAATGAAACGCTGTTCAGTGTGATTGAAGGGTCTGCGTGGATTGTCTGAATGATTATTGCGTTTGTGTCTGCTTGTGATATCGTGAATTATTCCTTTGTCTAAGTCGACATTTTTCTAGAAGATGTCCTTGTTTTTTGCAATATCGAGAATGGTAAAGTGAAAATACTGGAGTTTGTTCAAGTTTTGGCTTACTGGTGTTTTGGTTTCGTTCAGGATATTCAGATTTTTCTTGGCGATACTAAAGGTAGTAAAACGGGGCAACTTGGTCACCCTTTCCAGACTTTTTCCAGAATATCTTTCTTGTATATTGAAGCATTTGGACCATTTTTTTTTTTACAATTCGACAATAACATGATGAAAGAGTTGAAGTTTGTAGAAAGTCATATTTTTGTTTCAAATTGGAAAAAAATATATATACATGGGGTGTCCAAGTTACCCCGGGTTTGAGTCAACTTGGTCACCTTCGAAAATATCAATGAAATGAACGTTTTTAATAGTTTGCATGGTCAAGTTACCCCATATTCGCTTAGAAAAAAATGAAATGAACCCATAGCTACTTTCAAAATTTTCATAAATAGCCAATATATTAGATTTTTTATTTATAGAAAAACGACAAGGAACGTTCAAAATATTTTATTCATGAAAATATTCATCGTACAGATACAGGAAAAAATTACTTATGACTCATAACTTTCAACTCATTCACTGGGAATAAAATCTTTGTCGGCTTCAGAATCGTCTTGATATTCCAACGGCTCTGCGTCTGACTCGTCGCAGTAATCGCATTTGAAATAAGGACGTTTACTTCCGTTGTTGCATGGGACACATATCCATTTGAGGCACTGAATACACTTTATCCATTCTTGGCTGCCAAGATAGTCTTTCCAATTACAAAAACAAAGGCCACACTTTCCATCTGTTTGACTTTTCTTTCGTCTTCCACTTTTTTGCCTTGGCTGAATTGGACACGATTTCTTCTTGATTTTATTCTTTCCGACTACACCAGATAATCCTGCGCCAGCTAATGGCTCTGATGCTTGAGTAGTGGAAGACTCAATGGTTCCATTGGGGCCTGCATTGAGGTCTAAAGACACAGTTTCAATAGGTTCATCTGTGGGAGCCACGTTATTATCTTCATCACTTGCCAAATTTTTACCGGGCTGAATTTTCCTGGTCTGGTGCTAATCCATCTGGAATTCTTTTGAGAACCTCGTTTGCATCAGGTGGATAAAGCCCAGTGGCTCGAAATCCAGTTATCAAATTTTGGCTGACACTCTCAGATATGGCTCTCCATAATCTAGAGAGCAAATTGGGGAACTGCTCTTTGGGCAGATTTCCTGGATATCTGCTATCTTTCCTCCAGTTGTCTAAAATCTTCCGCCAACACTTCTTCATTAGTCCAAATACAGCCACATCAAGTGGCTTTATTAGATGGGTGGCATTTGCAGGGAATAAAGTTATGTAAATAGCATGGTCCTTGCAGGACTGTATCACTGCAGGTGAAAAGTGGCTGGCGAGATTATCACCTAGAACAATAGTTGTAGCACCGGGTTTTCGTGTTGCCATTATGTGCGGGAGGAGGATTGCTGGCATATTTCGTTCCAGGGGGTCCGCCTTCTGTCCCCTTTTTCATACAGATTTCCAGACTTATAGACGACCATGGGAGGCAGTAGATCCCCCTTCGCGTTTCCACACACCATGATGCTGATAGAGGTGCGAGAGTGGTTCTGTACCCTTTCAACCCTTTTTGTGTTCCTGGGGACCACCACCTTCTTTGCCCCAGGATCATCTGTGACATTTGTCTCGTCATAATTGTATATATTGAAATCATTCCCATCGTTCAGAGCTTCATTAATATTGGTGAAAAAATTCAAAATGTCTTCACGGTAGAACGATGATCTGGACCTTTTTATGTTCGATGCCAGGCGAATGGACAGCCTGTTTCTCTGGATAATTGCATTCAGAAAATCTTCTCCTGGAGTGTTGTTCTTGAAGATCTCCACTGTTTTTCCTTGTTTGTCTAAGTATTTTGCGATGACCGTCCTGACATCCTGCCTCGTTAACGGGAAACCCCAATTAGCCACCAACTCAAGAGTCTCAGATATGCTGCGTTCTTCCTCGGATGAAAGGACTCTTGGGCGGCCTACTGATCCAGAATTTTAGCCAAGAATCTCACGACCCAAAGTTGTATGAGGTACCTGATACGTTTGCGCAGCTAATTTCTTCGACATCCCCTCATTGACAGCTTGTACAGCTTTTTGCATGTTCTCTTCTGAATAGTCCTGGTAGGGCTTTGCTTCAGGTGTTCTCTGATAGTTTCTCACCATTTTCTATCACTAGTTACCTGAAACGAACGATAGTGACAAGAAAATGCAATTAAAAAACAAGAAACAAAAAAAAAATAAAACAAAACAAAAATCAGGTCATAGGTGACCAAGTTACCCCAGATTACGGATTAATCGAGTTTTTCATCCTCAATAATGAAATTTGCGGCTTCATTCAAGTTATTGGGTCTGTGAGCTCTTATTATTGAACCTCACCTTGGGTGTAAACCCTCTAATAAAGTTTTCAATGCAATATGGTCGCACATGTTTATTTGCGTTAATTTTTGATTTTGAGTTAATCGTTCATCAAGATTGATAGATGTACGGATTTTTGAACAGTGAGATTCGAGTCTATGACAAAATGTGTAAGATGATTTTTTTTTCTCTTGAACCAATGTTTACAAATCATACAATAAGCTTGTTGAATTTCTTTAATCTCCAAAATGTGAAATTAACAAAATCTTGATTTCGTCCGAAGCATTCAAATTTCTTGCATTGATTATCTTTGCTGCTCTACCTGTGAGTCTGTTCCAGATGTGAATGAGAATTGAAGGTTCTCGAGCTTGAAAACATAACTGAATCACGCTTGTGCAGGGATCAATGAAATTTGTTACTTTTTCTGAACTCCCGTCAAAATCTGGTATCAGACGAGTTGAATCTTCCAAACTGTATTCTGCCATTGTGTTCAAATGGAAGTATGAATAGGAAAAGGAATTGTGTAGGAATACATACGTAACAATGCAATGAATATTGTCACACCTGTGGCTAGTGCTCGGTGTAGGGCGTAGCTTTAGGGGTATTTTTATGCATTCATGACTTGGAAATAACGAGGCAATTACCTAGGAATGTAAAACAGTTTATTTGAAACAAATGAACCAAAGAGAGATACTAGAATGACCACAGAGTATGAACAAAATATGAAAGAAATACCATCTGACACTAGGGTTACTCATCAGGTTGAAAAGTTGTCAAACCACGACCCCATCGTTGAAATCGGCAAGTACGACCGTCCCTCTGGTTGATTTCCCTACTCCTTGAGTTGAATATAATTATTGATGATCAATGCATCCGCAGGGAATGAACTTGCCTAGCTGAGACTGCATATCGGAAATGGAAGCGGAATATGAATTTAACAAATAATATCTATCGTGTTGAATAAAATGATTTTAGGAATTGATTCAATATTTGATTCGTGGAATCAATCAGATTATGGGATTTTTCCTCAAGCTTGATACTTTTTTCCCTTTCGGAAAACTGGCCCTTCAGCTTATGAAACACAACAAAATAACCTGAAATGACATGTTGACTATTTACAAAAAATTACTATCGAAAAAACAATATATACCTACATGAAAAAAACATATGGAAAAACCTTATATAAGAAAGTCGAAAAAAAAAAACGGACAGAATTTATTGAATATAAAATAACATTGTTTCTGGAGAGGCTATATCCTCTGTTCATTACTCCGAGGGCGGATCCGGACCTGTGGCTATGTTGCGTCTGGTCGAATTCTGACTTGGTTCTAGATGGTCATGGTTGGCACATCAGTCGGGATTGGCGTGGTTCATCGTTTGATTCCCTCCACATCTCTGGTAGGTAGTTTTATTGGTTGGGACGAAATGTATCACACTTCATTCTTGTCCTTCGCGATCAATATTTGACGTAGGTACTCAATACCGCATAGGAAAACCGTGAATTCCCCTCACCCGGAAACCATGCATGACTATAGACTGCATTATTGTATGGATTCCAGTCACCGTCATCGGGAGGCCGTTCCATTCACGCTTTTCAGGTGCTCAGTCCCCCAAATATGGCTCGTGAATCATTCAACTTTGATTGTGCGATTTTCCTCTCGACTTTCTCATGTAGATTTGAAATTTCGATGATGACAATCGCATCCAGCCAACCCCGCACGCTTCCTTACTGCATCCCAGACAGCCATCACCATTTCGTGACTTGTTTGATCTCCTATCGTGTCCAACGCCTCGAACTCGTTGTTATTGGTACTCCGTTACATGAAACAAAAGTCCTTATTGTATATAACAGTTAGTTCAAGATAAATGTTTTTCAAATTATTCGAGAAAAAAAAATTGAATTGAAAAATTGGTTTCATTTCACGTTACTACCTAACCCAATATTAAGGCGAAGAAATAGAAATAAAATCTGACTTTAATGTTTTTCTTGCTTATACTATAAATTTGGCCAGCTTGGTAACCCCTAATTACTTAACTAACTACATAATATCTACAAGAACGTTAATTTAAAAGAATTAATATATTGCATATACAGGGTGTCCCAAAATTTCTGGGACACAGAGCTACCACGTGTAGAGGAGGTCAAAATAAGTTGATTGGACCCAATTTATTTATGTGTCAAAATGTACCGTTTGTCCGTGAGAAGGGTTCAAAGTTCACTTAAAAGAACACGCTGTTCAGGAATAAGTGAAACGAATTTGATGATATTTGGCAATAGTGTATTTCAGAGGATTACTTTCCTTTTGGTGATCTAAAAAACCTAAAAGAAATTGTAGAAGGGTTGAAACCATCCTCACCCCCTGACGTTTGCTTCAGAACTTTTTTAAGGGTCATGATACGGTTCTGAAATTTTTTGAGCTCGAAGACTCATTGATAACCTTCATTTTATCACTCTTGTAAAAATTTTTTATACTAAATAGTTTCGATGAAAACAAATGTTCTCTCAAATAATGCTACCAGATATTCCTATAGTACAAGTTTAATCAAATTGTGATATAAAACTTAGTTGGCAGTGGAAACATAATCAGAACGTTTTTTTATAATGAATGTTCAATATGACGCCCACCTTCATTGAAACAAATATCAATTCGACGTAAAAAATTTAAATGCACCCTCCTCAGGACATCGTCGTTGTCTCGTAGTGCGTCAACGGCATTTTGGATTCTGTTTCACAGCTGTTCGGAAGTATCAATTTGAACTTCATACACTTTTGTTTTCAACGCTCTCCAGATGAAGAAGTCGCACGGATCCAAATCTGGAGACCGCGGAGACCATTGAATAGGTGCTTCTTTTCCCCTACCAATCCATCTATCAGGAAATTGTTCGTTCAGATATTGTCTTACTGCACGTGCAAAATGAGGTGGTGCACCGTCGTGCATGAAGAACATGTTTCGACGAACATTGAGGGACAAGTCCTTTAATAAATCTGGCAAAATTTCCTGAAGAAAGTGGAGGTAACTAGCACCATCAAGGCGATCTGGCAATCGGATTGGCCCAACCAAAAATGTTTCGATAAATCCGATCCAAACATTAATTTTAAATTCTCGTTGATAGTGTCTAGCTCTGATGGCATGTGGGTTTTCATCAGCATATACATGCTCATTCTGCAGGTTCGTCATGCCACGACGTGTAAAACAAGACTCATCAGTAAAAAAATATTAGTATGAAATCTGTTGTCAAGTAGTCTGCGCTCCCGAACAATCCGTGAAAAATTCAAACGTGATCCGTGGTCAAGTGGTAATAACCCTTGCACAAACTGTATATAAAATGGATGTATTGATGGTTCTCTGCAGATCCTATTCACAGTGTTTTTTGGTATTCCTGTTTGTCGCTGCACAGATCTGGTACTTATCTCAGGATTGACATTGATTATTTCAAGAACAGCTTCTTCCGTATTAGGTCTTCGTCGGAGTCTCCTAGCGTTGATTCTGACTGGTTTCAACATCCCTGTTTCTCGAAGACGTCTCTCAATTCGGACAAAAGTTTTATGATTCGGAATTCTCCGGTTTGGATACCTCTCTTGATATACGCGGGCACTTCTGCGACAGGTACCTTGACAGAATCCAAGAACTAAGATCATATCAGTTTGCTCATTATAAGAGAAATCCATATTTGATAGCAGTTGAAATTACAACAACAATTAAATAATAGTGTTGAAAAGGAATATTCTCAGATAAATTATGAACATACAAAAATGGATATATATTTATATAAAACAATACATTGAGAATTCGCATTCTCTATGTGATGAGAATATTTACTCTTTTTCAGTTAATTCAATAGAAAACAACTACTTTCCTGGCTATATGCCACGACGAACATTGAATTATATCTATTGAACACACACGATAAGAGTTTGAAAATAAAATATAAAAATTTCTGAAATTGAGAATTTGCATTCTCCTTCAGACAAAAATATGTATATACACACATCATTCTGAATATTCAACAGAAAACAACTACTTTCCTGGCTATTTGCCACGTCGAACATTGAATTATATCTGATGAACATTCAAAAGGGAACATGAAAAATAAAGAATAAAATCCTCCGAAATTGAGAATTGACATTCTTCTTCAAATCGGATGAATAATATGATGAATAATGATCTAAAAATATGACTTACCAATATATTCAGCATTGAAATGAAAATTGGAATGTATAGGAGAAGTATACTGGCATGAACTCTGATCTTGATTAGCTTGAAAACGTCCAAAAAATAATCATTCATATCAGTGATATGGGAAATATTATCTCTCACACACAGGTTATATGACTTTATTGCAATGAACCCATTTCGGATCTCTGAATCTTCATCAGTAACCATGATGTCCACTTATTCTTACAGCCATTCTTCATGATATACACAATTTTCATCTCTATATAATACAACTAAAATCGAGTAAAACTATAACGAAATGACATCTGAGAAATTTGTTGACATTCTATTCCTGTCATTTGGACGTTTTTGCCAGTATACTTCTCCTATACATTCCAATTTTCATTTCAATGCTGAATATATTGGTAAGTCATATTTTTAGATCATTATTCATCATATTATTCATCCGATTTGAAGAAGAATGTCAATTCTCAATTTCGGAGGATTTTATTCTTTATTTTTCATGTTCCCTTTTGAATGTTCATCAGATATAATTCAATGTTCGACGTGGCAAATAGCCAGGAAAGTAGTTGTTTTCTGTTGAATATTCAGAATGATGTGTGTATATACATATTTTTGTCTGAAGGAGAATGCAAATTCTCAATTTCAGAAATTTTTATATTTTATTTTCAAACTCTTATCGTGTGTGTTCAATAGATATAATTCAATGTTCGTCGTGGCATATAGCCAGGAAAGTAGTTGTTTTCTATTGAATTAACTGAAAAAGAGTAAATATTCTCATCACATAGAGAATGCGAATTCTCAATGTATTGTTTTATATAAATATATATCCATTTTTGTATGTTCATAATTTATCTGAGAATATTCCTTTTCAACACTTTCATACCCAATCAGGGGGTTCAAACTTGAACGATGGAAACTTGTGATTTTTATAGACCTCTAATCGCAGATTCGTGATAGAGTCTCAATTCAGAATTCATTTCCACGCCCTGTATGATGAATGTCAATTTATCATACACCCAAAAGCAATTAAATAATAATAAATGGTCGGTAATGATACCCGCGGTAATAACAAATTTGAAGAATTTATCGAAACATTTACAGACAACGTCAACAACAAACTTGAATGACAATAAGTTTGTTTCCTGTCGAAATCACGACTTGCCTTCGTTTCCACTGCCAACTAAGTTTTATATCACAATTTAATTAAACTTGTACTATAGGAATATCTGGTAGCATTTTTTGAGAGAACATTTTCTTTCTTCGAAACTATTTGGTATACGAAATTTTTACAAGTGATGAAATGAAGGTAATTGATGATTCTTCGAACTCAAAAAATTTCAGAACCGTATCATGACCCTTAAAAAAGTTCTAAAGGAAACGTCAGGGGGTGAGGGTGGTTCCAACCCTTCTACAATTTTTTTTAGGTTTCTCAGATCACCAATCGTTTCACTTATTCCTGAACAGCGTACAAAAATGTGTTTTTTCAAGTGAACTTTGAACCATTCTCACGGACAAACGGTACATTTTGGCACATAAATAAATTGGGTCCAATCAACTTAATTCGACCCCCTCTACACGTGATAACTCTGTGTCCCAGCAATTTAGGGACACTCGTATATTTTATGTACAATTTACATTTTTCATTACATAATTTCACATTTGAATATTTCTTCCCCATTATCTCTATATACATTCGGATTTTGTTTTTGTTTCTTCGCTATTGAATACTATCCCCCTTTCACATTTTTTTTGTAATAATACTCCACAGTTACTATGATGACTATCTATTTTTCCACCCCTAGTCTCTTCGATTGAACTATCTTCATCACTCAATATTTTTCAAATATCCATTTACTCTCACCATTATCTCAATCCTTGAGTCAGTTCCGACTTGGAACAGAAATAAAACATCCACAGCAGGCGTGTATGCCTCAAACTATGTTCTTATGGATTTTTATCAGTGATTAATCAAATGACAATAGTGTATCTTCCGGAAGATTATGGTATTCCTTATTCAAACAAACAGGCAATCTTATCCAAGATATCGTATTTGCTCATATTTCTGTGGAGAAATATCGTTCCACAAAATCTTCAAATGATTAACATTCTGCTCCCTTGAATAGAAAATCTTCCAGTATTATTTCAACCATCTTCCAAGATTTTCTATTGATCAACTTCATGTGGAGAAATATCTTTCCACAAATTTGTCAATCAACATTACATTCCTTGAATAGGAAATCTTCCAGTATCTTTCAACCATCTTCCAAGATTTCCTATAAGCCAATCTCACTTGTAGAACCCATGTTCTACCGTATCCCTATTTATTTTCCATCTCGAAGAACTATTATTTATATTATCGGTAATCATAACAATAATGGTGGGTATTCAATCCTACTGAACCATCCTCCATACCCTACTTTCTGTAATCTTCCAGGGAAAACTTTAATTATATCACTTATATTTCCTTGTCAACTCCATGAAGAATACAATTGAAAATTTGACTTTCTGATTGTTTCGGCAATTCGTTCCTAACCTCCAGAACATATTCTTCATTAGGTAAATTATTTACATCTTTCCTTGGGACTGGTTTTGAATTTTCGTGTCTTGTTTCTATTTTTGGCCATCGTAGTCGTCAGTACAATATTCTGATTGAAAGGTATAAAATTAAAGATACTAGTGCCAAACATGTAAAGGAAAACAAGAATTCGTTTTGCCATGTCGATTCACCAAGGCCCACAACTGGTTGAATTATTTGGGGAAGCATCGCTAAATTGGGGCGTCTACCGAAAAGTAGATATGCGACACATACTGATAAAATAATATTCCAGGCGAGGAATATACCGTCCCCATGATGACCATAGCTATCACCGTGAGTTAACGACGAAAAATCCCCAAGTTGATTCACAATTTCTTGTATGTTTCCTTTATTCGATGTCAGGTTTATGTGTGGTGTGTCAATTGTCCAGTTAGTGTTAATGCATCCAGTAATATTACGAAAAGTAGGAGGGTTCAGTTGGGATTTGGGGTTCAAAATGAAAGATTTGAAGTGAGACCAAATTGCCGGAATTATATGGGTGATTTGGGCAGTATATGGTAGATTTTCAGGACATGGAAATCGTTTTGGTATTATTATTTCTGTTTTTATTATAAGTTCACAGTTACATGAAATTTTCATTTTTATCGCACCTGGTATGCTATGATTATGTAAGGGGATGGTTTTGTATTATTAGGACACACAATTTTCGTTACGGGTTTGGGGTGGGTCAGTATGTATTGTTCTTCTTCGATTTCTGATATAGTTGTTGTCGATTTATGACAGCTCTTAGGGCAATGTTGATCGATTTCTTTGACCGTGGCTCTCTTATATAATTTTTTCGCGCATTCTGGACCGTGGTATGAGTCAGCGGAAAAACGGGGTAAGAAACATAACTTATCATGAAAGGGGTTGCAATGTCTTGGTCCAGTTCCTGAAATCTGTCTGATTTGTCGTGATCCGTTGTCGGCATTATCCGATACTGCTCCAGTTCCTGAAATCTGTCTGATTTGTCGTGATCCGTTGTCGGCATTATCCGATACTGCTATTAACATGGTACCATGGTACATGTTTGGTTCTCCTAAGCAAAAGGGGTCGTGATCAACTCGACCAGGAATTAGACTTTTGTGTGATTGGAATTCTTAAGTGGATAATGATGTGTTGTTCTGTGGAGGAGCAATCGCAAAGAGGCAATTGATAAAATTTCGATGGGTCTGATGAAGGAATAGCTAGAATTTGATTTTCTGAATGAATCTCTGTCTCTATGATTTGTAGGTCATGTCGTAAGATGGCCGGTTCGAGGATGTTAATCGGTATCAGATGTTGTTTGCATGATGCTATGATATTTTTTCTTCTGACTGCTCTCGTGAGTTCTATCATATTTTTCAAATTCTGGAATTGATGATTCAATACTGTTTATATTATTTCCGATTCTCCCCTTTCATGCGCAGATATTTCTTTTTTCATACCATTTAGGAGAGACTCAATTTTGTGAATACGCTTTTCTGTTGATTTCATAGAATCTGACATTGCATCCGAGTGTATACTATACAATACTATACTACAGTATTATCCGTGAAAAAGACTATTTATTGTATATTCATCACTTATACACTATTCTCTGACATTATACATACTTAATTATCCGGACTCATCCGGTACCACTTTGGGGGACCATGGATCGTTGTAAGGAAGTATTCGACTCACGTGGACAATATTCTTTTTACTTTTATTCGTTGACCCTCCGGCTCACCTTTCTCACAGGTGTGAAAACTTTCACCCTATCGCCTGGGCTAAATTCCAGGTGTCTACCTTTACCGCCAAAAATCACTTTGTCCTCAGCCTATCGGTTTCCTATATCCTCTACGGCCTGGTTCCTTACTGCCAGGACCTTTTCTCTTATTTCACGTGCGCCATTTGAATTGATCGGTTCCAGCATGAGTTTTGCTTCTGTTGGTAGTATCGGTTCTCTACCATAAACTAGCATAAACGGAGAAAACTTAGTTGTATCGTGACGGCTGGTATTGTAAGCGAATGTGAAATGAGGCAGAAACTGATACCAGTGCGATTGCTGAGTGTTTGTATATATAGAGAGCATGTCCGCCAAGGTTTTGTTAAATCTTTCGGTCAATCCATTACAAGCCGGGTGATATGCTGTTGTGAACTGATTTCTCGTTCCCATAACATGAAGTGGTTCCCTAACTAATTCGGATCTGAATGTTTGACCTCTGTCACTTAGGATGTGTCTAGGAACTCCATGTCGAGTCATGATTTTGTCTAGTATGAATTTTGCGACTGGTCCTGCTTCAAGTTCGACTGTTCCTCTGATTGATTTTCCTACTCCTCAAGTTGAATATAATTATTGATGATCAATGCAGTATCAGTAAGCAAGTACAATGCCCGCAGGGAATGAACTCGCCTAGCTGAGACTGCATATCGGAAATGCAAGCGAAATATGAATTCAACAAATAATATCTATCGTGTTGAATAAAATGATTTCAGGAATTGATTTGATATTTGGTTCGTGAAATCAATCAGACTATGGGATTTTTTCTCAAGCTCATATTTTGTGGTCATTTTAGTATTTTTCCTTTGGTTCATTCAATTGAAATAACTGTTTTACATTTTATGTAATTGCCTCGTTATTTCCAAGTCATGAATGCATATATCTACCCCTAAAGCTACGCCCTAGACCGAGCACTAGTCACAGGTGTGACATATGACTCACGCAATTAGAATAACGTCGATGATCGTCATTTGGAATTATGGCTGTGGATTGCTAAATACCCAAACTCCTTTGACCTCTTGACGATAAAGTGTAGAACACATGAAATTTTCCAATTTCAGGAACGGTGCCATTGTACTGGAAACTTCTTCGTCAAATCCTCTTCGACTGCGCCCATTATGATAGATAATAATCCTGCAGTTACAATTCTAAGAAAGTATCATATCCTTGCTGATGGCGTCACGTTGTGGAATCAAATTTCGGAATACTTGGCCTAATGTTTGTCGAAGACGTAACTATTTTCTATTGCACGATATCGCAAAATTTCGAGAAAGAATCCAGTTTGGCAGTAACATATAGGTATTTGTTTACTACATATCGATAATCGTGTCAACGACAGCAATTTGTCTTATTAGTGCAAGATTTTTCAACTTAGTACTTAGCACTTAGCTGGATATTTTTCCATGATATTTCCTTGCATGAAAATTAAGAATGCAAGAAAATCATGTTCACTCGACTAACTTGATGTAGGGCTGATATGTCCTTATGGTTTCATTGGGTAATAGGGTTTGATTTGTGGCATAGCTCCAATGTTGATCTGCTGAACCAATTACCATCAATTTTCATATTCAACTCACAATTTATAATGAACTCTCACATTATCCATGTTCAAACAATTTTCCTCAAATTCAAATTCTAATTTCCATTGAATACTGATGATTGAATTCTTGAAACTCCCAATAAATTCACATCACTTGTACATCAAAATTCTCATCTGAAATTCCGCTTGGAGTTTGATGATATTGAAGTTCTATAACACCATTATCTCTCAAACTCATTGATTATGAATCAAGCTTCTCCTCCACACAGTGAATACAAAAGTTCATGTTCTGGTTCCTGTTCTCTTCATTTAAGAATTACATCTGATATAGTTACAATACTTCCTGAAATACTCAAGAATGTCAATCTGAATTTTGATCCAATTTGGAGTCCACCTCTTCAATCATTTTGACAATTTATCATGGATTTATTTATTCTGTTACATGCATCATAGTCACCTGGAATTTTACGATTCGTTAAATAAAATTCCATATTTTCCATGTGAATTTCATTCCATAGGAATTCTGGTTTTATGTGTTTCTCTCTCAATTGATTAAAAATGTATATACCTCAATATTACATTCATAGGACAAGTATTTCTCCACTTTTACCAATACTTTTGAATATGATCAATTGGATATTATATTTCTGCTAACCGCATTGTGTGTTGGCCCTTCTCTTGGATTCGACAGAATGAAAACCTTGGCAAATGAATTCTTCATATTTTATCGACGTAACGTGGAGATCGGTGAAATACACTTTTGATGTTAGTTTTCAAGTAGAGGAATCGTAGATATACACAATTTCCACATTCAAACAATTTATTCACTAAGGGTTGCTTGTTGATGAAAATTCCGCTCCAGTCGCATGGTGATGACGAAACCGATAAATTATTGCCATCTTGTGATGGCATTCCCGGTCGTTCCATTTATTCACGGGGAGATTTGAACTTCACCGATGACAATACTGTATATCTTGCACGGAAGGCAACTCCTACTGCAAATTTCATTACCGTGAGAAATGACTTCCATCCGTGCTCGTTAACTCAAAAAGCGAGATTGCATTCCCATCAATCAAAATAATCTTCAACGGCTATTATGATGCTATACGATTATTCATGTAACAGACTCGTACTGTACCAAGGTGCTTATAACTGATAAAATATGGCGCATCGCATAAAGTATCACGCGAATCTTATAAATATTCAGATCTACCTTTAATGAACTCATCAAATAATAATTTCTTACAAGGATTTCGAGTACCAGCTGACATATAATTCTGACAATGTTGAACGTGCCTTCTCGAACTCTGAAACAGAATATCGATTGCGTTTTCGGCATTTATTTATAATTCACAATTTGATTCTGAAACTGTCCATAGTATCACGAGTACCTACCTCTACCCCGGTCATGAGGATGGCAATATATGGCTGAACAAATCATATACCAAATTCTTATAAGTTTTGATATATCAGTATTTCATAACTAATCGAAATTATTTATGTGGAAACGAACATGTTGGAAATAATATTGTCTGAACTTGGGTTTGTCAAAATGAAAAATTCCCACACAATCGAGCAACACCGTCACCGTTTTTGATTCACTGCATTCTCACCTGAAAATTCGATATACATGATGAATCAATTACACGAAACACTTCAGCTATAACATGACTATAGTTTCCCATCCAAATATCAGTATAAACCACTTACCTAAACATCTATCTAGACCACTGATGTCATAATGAAAAGCGGTCATATATCTCATTAACTCTTACTTATGTTTTCGAGCACCAAGAAACATGACTCGCTATCATGAACGATTGTTCGGGGGTTCCTGCGCAGAAGCATTTTCATCTGAACAAATTCCCCAAAATTTTCAGATTTTAGTTGTCTTCACAATAGTGATGTTAGTGGTAAGCGATATGCATGGTCGAGTTTTTATGTTCCAGAAGAAAGAAACAGCGCAACTCTTTTCTTTCATTCCAGCAAATCATTTGCGGTATTCGAAGTAGCACCAGCAACCATGTTGGTATTTGGAATCGATTAATCTGGTTTGCACAAATCATTGTGATTTTTTCTCTTATAATGTCATTTCAGGAGAATACACTTTTGCAATCTTTGTATTCAGTATCTGATTCTGCCAAATATAATTCATAGTAGAAGAGGCAAATATAGGAATTCAGAGCCTGCCGATTTGAATGCGTCCAAAAGTCAAGACGAATTCTGAAAATGAAAAAAAAAGTCGTCACTTTGAAATACTCGAGCGCAACAGATTATTATACAGACGCTTTATCTCAATGTATTACTCGTTGTATTGACCCATAATCTGAGAATTATGTAGAGAAATCTCCTCAATCTGACGATTTTTTTGTCTTTCAATTCAAATTACATTTCTTATTACTGAATGTAATGAATACAATATGAAATATTCATCTGAACAGGTGAAATTGATTATTTTGCAAAACCTTTTTCACTGCAGCTAATGAATAAATAGTGAGGAATACAGTAGGCGCTCGAAAATATCTATGATTGACGAATTATTATACCAAACAAACAATCATATCGATAGTTCACGTAATTTGGCCATAATGAAGTTGAAATTTGAATATACTCTTGCATTAAAATTGGATTTTCAATAACGTGATCAATAAAAATGCCTCAAAATGGAGCTGAATATTTGGATGAGAATTAATTTTCCATCTGTCTGATTGAATGCGCGCTCGGAAAGAGTAGGACACTTTACGCACTCTTTTCCGCACCTCCCAGATATCAAAACCAATCCATAACATGTTGCCCTATATAGACTGTTGTTTCTGTATCAAAAGTAGTTCACTGTTTTTTTCTCGAGACGAACCTTAATGCCGATCTCCATTTTTTATTTAGTTCACATGAGTGAAAATTATGACCAGATGAAGACTATGCCAAAATTGGGATAACGTCCTGTATCTCAGTCATAAAAGACGGTAGACACATAAAAGAGGGGTAATTTGCAAATATGAGAGTGTCTCCTAACTACAGGCATTAGATGTACATTCCAATCTGAAATATCCGTATGTTCCAGGTGAGGTACAGAGGTATAGTAGGAACTAATAATTTATGGAACACGCCCCGAAGCAAGGACATGAAAGAGTCAGAATATCGTGGATGGTTTCCTATTCGCGAGAATCCCGAACGAATATGGCGACCATTGTTCTGAGTGAATTTTGATTATTTCTTTCTGAGGTTTACTTTGTGTCTGAGTGCTGGTAATTGCTTTCATTGTTCCAAAACATGCAGCGAGTTCCCAAAATAGTTGAAACGAAATCCAGAAAGTTTTGTTCAACTTCCGAGACTCGTGAAGAAAACTTCAGAACCATCAAAAAATATTCCAGAATCATCAAATGCAACGAAATGGACCATACTCATACAGAAAGTGAGTACTTACATGAAAATAATTGAGATTCTCCTCATAAAGTTGTGATTTCTCATCAATGAATGAATCTGAAAAAAAAAAGATTGATGGAATTGACAATGAAGTATCAAGATTTCATTAGTTGGTTCAAAATAATAGTGAAATGATAGAGAACACGGAATCAAAGTGATATTATAGAAAATCTTTCTGGGCCTATCACAAATGATGATATGATATGAAGATGATATGGAATTGGAGACGAAATATTATACTGCGCAGCTCAGGTGGAGATATTCGAGAGTGATGGGTGATGTGTTAAATGAATGATGGATATCAAGTTTTCTAGTAGATAGGGCAATGTTGATCGATTTCTTTGACCGTGGCTCTCTTATATAATTTTTTCGCGCATTCTGGACCGTGGTATGAGTCAGCGGAAAAACGGGGTAAGAAACATAACTTATCATGAAAGGGGTTGCAATGTCTTGGTCCAGTTCCTGAAATCTGTCTGATTTGTCGTGATCCGTTGTCGGCATTATCCGATACTGCTCCAGTTCCTGAAATCTGTCTGATTTGTCGTGATCCGTTGTCGGCATTATCCGATACTGCTATTAACATGGTACCATGGTACATGTTTGGTTCTCCTAAGCAAAAGGGGTCGTGATCAACTCGACCAGGAATTAGACTTTTGTGTGATTGGAATTCTTAAGTGGATAATGATGTGTTGTTCTGTGGAGGAGCAATCGCAAAGAGGCAATTGATAAAATTTCGATAGGTCTGATGAAGGAATAGCTAGAATTTGATTTTCTGAATGAATCTCTGTCTCTATGATTTGTAGGTCATGTCGTAAGATGGCCGGTTCGAGGATGTTAATCGGTATCAGATGTTGTTTGCATGATGCTATGATATTTTTTCTTCTGACTGCTCTCGTGAGTTCTATCATATTTTTCAAATTCTGGAATTGATGATTCAATACTGTTTATATTATTTCCGATTCTCCCCTTTCATGCGCAGATATTTCTTTTTTCATACCATTTAGGAGAGACTCAATTTTGTGAATACGCTTTTCTGTTGATTTCATAGAATCTGACATTGCATCCGAGTGTATACTATACAATACTATACTACAGTATTATCCGTGAAAAAGACTATTTATTGTATATTCATCACTTATACACTATTCTCTGACATTATACATACTTAATTATCCGGACTCATCCGGTACCACTTTGGGGGACCATGGATCGTTGTAAGGAAGTATTCGACTCACGTGGACAATATTCTTTTTACTTTTATTCGTTGACCCTCCGGCTCACCTTTCTCACAGGTGTGAAAACTTTCACCCTATCGCCTGGGCTAAATTCCAGGTGTCTACCTTTACCGCCAAAAATCACTTTGTCCTCAGCCTATCGGTTTCCTATATCCTCTACGGCCTGGTTCCTTACTGCCAGGACCTTTTCTCTTATTTCACGTGCGCCATTTGAATTGATCGGTTCCAGCATGAGTTTTGCTTCTGTTGGTAGTATCGGTTCTCTACCATAAACTAGCATAAACGGAGAAAACTTAGTTGTATCGTGACGGCTGGTATTGTAAGCGAATGTGAAATGAGGCAGAAACTGATACCAGTGCGATTGCTGAGTGTTTGTATATATAGAGAGCATGTCCGCCAAGGTTTTGTTAAATCTTTCGGTCAATCCATTACAAGCCGGGTGATATGCTGTTGTGAACTGATTTCTCGTTCCCATAACATGAAGTGGTTCCCTAACTAATTCGGATCTGAATGTTTGACCTCTGTCACTTAGGATGTGTCTAGGAACTCCATGTCGAGTCATGATTTTGTCTAGTATGAATTTTGCGACTGGTCCTGCTTCAAGTTCGACTGTTCCTCTGATTGATTTTCCTACTCCTCAAGTTGAATATAATTATTGATGATCAATGCAGTATCAGTAAGCAAGTACAATGCCCGCAGGGAATGAACTCGCCTAGCTGAGACTGCATATCGGAAATGCAAGCGAAATATGAATTCAACAAATAATATCTATCGTGTTGAATAAAATGATTTCAGGAATTGATTTGATATTTGGTTCGTGAAATCAATCAGACTATGGGATTTTTTCTCAAGCTCATATTTTGTGGTCATTTTAGTATTTTTCCTTTGGTTCATTCAATTGAAATAACTGTTTTACATTTTATGTAATTGCCTCGTTATTTCCAAGTCATGAATGCATATATCTACCCCTAAAGCTACGCCCTAGACCGAGCACTAGTCACAGGTGTGACATATGACTCACGCAATTAGAATAACGTCGATGATCGTCATTTGGAATTATGGCTGTGGATTGCTAAATACCCAAACTCCTTTGACCTCTTGACGATAAAGTGTAGAACACATGAAATTTTCCAATTTCAGGAACGGTGCCATTGTACTGGAAACTTCTTCGTCAAATCCTCTTCGACTGCGCCAATTATGATAGATAATAATCCTGCAGTTACAATTCTAAGAAAGTATCATATCCTTGCTGATGGCGTCACGTTGTGGAATCAAATTTCGGAATACTTGGCCTAATGTTTGTCGAAGACGTAACTATTTTCTATTGCACGATATCGCAAAATTTCGAGAAAGAATCCAGTTTGGCAGTAACATATAGGTATTTGTTTACTACATATCGATAATCGTGTCAACGACAGCAATTTGTCTTATTAGTGCAAGATTTTTCAACTTAGTACTTAGCACTTAGCTGGATATTTTTCCATGATATTTCCTTGCATGAAAATTAAGAATGCAAGAAAATCATGTTCACTCGACTAACTTGATGTAGGGCTGATATGTCCTTATGGTTTCATTGGGTAATAGGGTTTGATTTGTGGCATAGCTCCAATGTTGATCTGCTGAACCAATTACCATCAATTTTCATATTCAACTCACAATTTATAATGAACTCTCACATTATCCATGTTCAAACAATTTTCCTCAAATTCAAATTCTAATTTCCATTGAATACTGATGATTGAATTCTTGAAACTCCCAATAAATTCACATCACTTGTACATCAAAATTCTCATCTGAAATTCCGCTTGGAGTTTGATGATATTGAAGTTCTATAACACCATTATCTCTCAAACTCATTGATTATGAATCAAGCTTCTCCTCCACACAGTGAATACAAAAGTTCATGTTCTGGTTCCTGTTCTCTTCATTTAAGAATTACATCTGATATAGTTACAATACTTCCTGAAATACTCAAGAATGTCAATCTGAATTTTGATCCAATTTGGAGTCCACCTCTTCAATCATTTTGACAATTTATCATGGATTTATTTATTCTGTTACATGCATCATAGTCACCTGGAATTTTACGATTCGTTAAATAAAATTCCATATTTTCCATGTGAATTTCATTCCATAGGAATTCTGGTTTTATGTATTTCTCTCTCAATTGATTAAAAATGTATATACCTCAATATTACATTCATAGGACAAGTATTTCTCCACTTTTACCAATACTTTTGAATATGATCAATTGGATATTATATTTCTGCTAACCGCATTGTGTGTTGGCCCTTCTCTTGGATTCGACAGAATGAAAACCTTGGCAAATGAATTCTTCATATTTTATCGACGTAACGTGGAGATCGGTGAAATACACTTTTGATGTTAGTTTTCAAGTAGAGGAATCGTAGATATACACAATTTCCACATTCAAACAATTTATTCACTAAGGGTTGCTTGTTGATGAAAATTCCGCTCCAGTCGCATGGTGATGACGAAACCGATAAATTATTGCCATCTTGTGATGGCATTCCCGGTCGTTCCATTTATTCACGGGGAGATTTGAACTTCACCGATGACAATACTGTATATCTTGCACGGAAGGCAACTCCTACTGCAAATTTCATTACCGTGAGAAATGACTTCCATCCGTGCTCGTTAACTCAAAAAGCGAGATTGCATTCCCATCAATCAAAATAATCTTCAACGGCTATTATGATGCTATACGATTATTCATGTAACAGACTCGTACTGTACCAAGGTGCTTATAACTGATAAAATATGGCGCATCGCATAAAGTATCACGCGAATCTTATAAATATTCAGATCTACCTTTAATGAACTCATCAAATAATAATTTCTTACAAGGATTTCGAGTACCAGCTGACATATAATTCTGACAATGTTGAACGTGCCTTCTCGAACTCTGAAACAGAATATCGATTGCGTTTTCGGCATTTATTTATAATTCACAATTTGATTCTGAAACTGTCCATAGTATCACGAGTACCTACCTCTACCCCGGTCATGAGGATGGCAATATATGGCTGAACAAATCATATACCAAATTCTTATAAGTTTTGATATATCAGTATTTCATAACTAATCGAAATTATTTATGTGGAAACGAACATGTTGGAAATAATATTGTCTGAACTTGGGTTTGTCAAAATGAAAAATTCCCACACAATCGAGCAACACCGTCACCGTTTTTGATTCACCGCATTCTCACCTGAAAATTCGATATACATGATGAATCAATTACACGAAACACTTCAGCTATAACATGACTATAGTTTCCCATCCAAATATCAGTATAAACCACTTACCTAAACATCTATCTAGACCACTGATGTCATAATGAAAAGCGGTCATATATCTCATTAACTCTTACTTATGTTTTCGAGCACCAAGAAACATGACTCGCTATCATGAACGATTGTTCGGGGGTTCCTGCGCAGAAGCATTTTCATCTGAACAAATTCCCCAAAATTTTCAGATTTTAGTTGTCTTCACAATAGTGATGTTAGTGGTAAGCGATATGCATGGTCGAGTTTTTATGTTCCAGAAGAAAGAAACAGCGCAACTCTTTTCTTTCATTCCAGCAAATCATTTGCGGTATTCGAAGTAGCACCAGCAACCATGTTGGTATTTGGAATCGATTAATCTGGTTTGCACAAATCATTGTGATTTTTTCTCTTATAATGTCATTTCAGGAGAATACACTTTTGCAATCTTTGTATTCAGTATCTGATTCTGCCAAATATAATTCATAGTAGAAGAGGCAAATATAGGAATTCAGAGCCTGCCGATTTGAATGCGTCCAAAAGTCAAGACGAATTCTGAAAATGAAAAAAAAAGTCGTCACTTTGAAATACTCGAGCGCAACAGATTATTATACAGACGCTTTATCTCAATGTATTACTCGTTGTATTGACCCATAATCTGAGAATTATGTAGAGAAATCTCCTCAATCTGACGATTTTTTTGTCTTTCAATTCAAATTACATTTCTTATTACTGAATGTAATGAATACAATATGAAATATTCATCTGAACAGGTGAAATTGATTATTTTGCAAAACCTTTTTCACTGCAGCTAATGAATAAATAGTGAGGAATACAGTAGGCGCTCGAAAATATCTATGATTGACGAATTATTATACCAAACAAACAATCATATCGATAGTTCACGTAATTTGGCCATAATGAAGTTGAAATTTGAATATACTCTTGCATTAAAATTGGATTTTCAATAACGTGATCAATAAAAATGCCGCAAAATGGAGCTGAATATTTGGATGAGAATTAATTTTCCATCTGTCTGATTGAATGCGCGCTCGGAAAGAGTAGGACACTTTACGCACTCTTTTCCGCACCTCCCAGATATCAAAACCAATCCATAACATGTTGCCCTATATAGACTGTTGTTTCTGTATCAAAAGTAGTTCACTGTTTTTTTCTCGAGACGAACCTTAATGCCGATCTCCATTTTTTATTTAGTTCACATGAGTGAAAATTATGACCAGATGAAGACTATGCCAAAATTGGGATAACGTCCTGTATCTCAGTCATAAAAGACGGTAGACACATAAAAGAGGGGTAATTTGCAAATATGAGAGTGTCTCCTAACTACAGGCATTAGATGTACATTCCAATCTGAAATATCCGTATGTTCCAGGTGAGGTACAGAGGTATAGTAGGAACTAATAATTTATGGAACACGCCCCGAAGCAAGGACATGAAAGAGTCAGAATATCGTGGATGGTTTCCTATTCGCGAGAATCCCGAACGAATATGGCGACCATTGTTCTGAGTGAATTTTGATTATTTCTTTCTGAGGTTTACTTTGTGTCTGAGTGCTGGTAATTGCTTTCATTGTTCCAAAACATGCAGCGAGTTCCCAAAATAGTTGAAACGAAATCCAGAAAGTTTTGTTCAACTTCCGAGACTCGTGAAGAAAACTTCAGAACCATCAAAAAATATTCCAGAATCATCAAATGCAACGAAATGGACCATACTCATACAGAAAGTGAGTACTTACATGAAAATAATTGAGATTCTCCTCATAAAGTTGTGATTTCTCATCAATGAATGAATCTGAAAAAAAAAAGATTGATGGAATTGACAATGAAGTATCAAGATTTCATTAGTTGGTTCAAAATAATAGTGAAATGATAGAGAACACGGAATCAAAGTGATATTATAGAAAATCTTTCTGGGCCTATCACAAATGATGATATGATATGAAGATGATATGGAATTGGAGACGAAATATTATACTGCGCAGCTCAGGTGGAGATATTCGAGAGTGATGGGTGATGTGTTAAATGAATGATGGATATCAAGTTTTCTAGTAGATAGGGCAATGTTGATCGATTTCTTTGACCGTGGCTCTCTTATATAATTTTTTCGCGCATTCTGGACCGTGGTATGAGTCAGCGGAAAAACGGGGTAAGAAACATAACTTATCATGAAAGGGGTTGCAATGTCTTGGTCCAGTTCCTGAAATCTGTCTGATTTGTCGTGATCCGTTGTCGGCATTATCCGATACTGCTCCAGTTCCTGAAATCTGTCTGATTTGTCGTGATCCGTTGTCGGCATTATCCGATACTGCTATTAACATGGTACCATGGTACATGCAAAAGGGGTCGTGATCAACTCGACCAGGAATTAGACTTTTGTGTGATTGGAATTCTTAAGTGGATAATGATGTGTTGTTCTGTGGAGGAGCAATCGCAAAGAGGCAATTGATAAAATTTCGATAGGTCTGATGAAGGAATAGCTAGAATTTGATTTTCTGAATGAATCTCTGTCTCTATGATTTGTAGGTCATGTCGTAAGATGGCCGGTTCGAGGATGTTAATCGGTATCAGATGTTGTTTGCATGATGCTATGATATTTTTCTTCTGACTGCTCTCGTGAGTTCTATCATATTTTTCAAATTCTGGAATTGATGATTCAATACTGTTTATATTATTTCCGATTCTCCCCTTTCATGCGCAGATATTTCTTTTTTCATACCATTTAGGAGAGACTCAATTTTGTGAATACGCTTTTCTGTTGATTTCATAGAATCTGACATTGCATCCGAGTGTATACTATACAATACTATACTACAGTATTATCCGTGAAAAAGACTATTTATTGTATATTCATCACTTATACACTATTCTCTGACATTATACATACTTAATTATCCGGACTCATCCGGTACCACTTTGGGGGACCATGGATCGTTGTAAGGAAGTATTCGACTCACGTGGACAATATTCTTTTTACTTTTATTCGTTGACCCTCCGGCTCACCTTTCTCACAGGTGTGAAAACTTTCACCCTAT